>CM021107.1:335516739-335734536 GCA_007115665.2 Sequoiadendron giganteum
CCTGGATTCTTAAGACATGCTTCCTTGATTGCTTTGTCATATATAGGAACATATTTGATGGCTTGAAATAGAGGTATCTAGACACATATATGGTTCAGTTGATCTAAAATATCAAAATTTGTGTCCTCCTTTTCTTTTTTTGTTTCACAGTTTCCAAACTCTGGGGAAATGGGGGTTCAGGATCAATTTTCTTGGCTGGGACTGGTTCAGGATTTTTAGGTGCACTTGGCTGAACAGGGACATTCAGAGGCTCCTCCTCTTCCACAGGAAGCTCAGTGATAATAGGTGTGGAAGGATTTGGTAAAGTGGTTCCTTAATGCAAATTAATTTTACTTGCACTCACAACATATGCAGGGAATTGATTTGGATTAGTAGAGTATATTGGATGCTTTTGTGGTTTATTATTTGGGTTAGGTGTGGGTTGGGCTAGTAGTTGAGTAGGTTTAGGCACATTTGAACTTGGATTGGTAGGAGGAGGCATTATAGCAGGTTGTTGGGTTGAGAAGGTGGTTGCATGTAATTGGTTATCTAGCTTGGCCATTGCTGTCCTCCCCTCCATTGAGATGTTTGTTGCCAGTTTCCTGGAGGTGGCTGCCAATTTCCTTGAAACTGCTGCCAATTCCCCTGAGGTTTCTGCCATTGGGGTGGAGAGTTTTGGTGATTGGGCTAAGCATTTGGAGGGTTATTCTAAGGTTGTGGTGGATATCCTCCATAATTGGATGGATATGGGGGTTGTCATTGATTACTAGATGAATAAGAATTGAAATATGGCCCAACAAAAGATAGTGGATCTAGTGGCATACCTTATCTTGGAGCCCATGGCCTCCTTTGTGCAACATAATAGACTTGATCATCATCACCCTGGATTGGTTTGAACTCAGGTTCCATCTACTTGTTGTCAATATTGGCTATCATCTTGCATATACAATCCTTCTTCTTTTGTCTGCAATGAGGGCAATATTCTACCAACATTGCCTGTACCTCCTCTTGTTTCTTCTTGGCCTGAAGTGAATCCAATTGAGTAGCCATATTGTTTATGATTTCTTCCTTGAAATCTACCAGTAAGTGAGTAATCTCCATCCTTGAAACTCCACTGGTAGATGACTTACCCATAGAAGATTTGTAAGCTCTCCCTTTCTTTGAAGCCGCCCTAGAATAATTTTGACATATTTTCTTGATATCTTCCCAAGGAACTTGGGTGATATCTCCTCCTCCCATCAAGTCCAAGGCATCAATGCAACTATCATTACTTCCTCTTAAGAAAATAATCTTATGTGATTCTTTATTGAGTGTATGGCATGGAGATGTCTATAGACAAAATAAAAACCTTGAAATGAAATCTCCCAGGCTCTCATCTTCCTTTTGCTACATCTTGAAAATTTCATCTCCTCTCATGTCACTACCCCTGCAATAATATTTGTATTTCTCAATGAATTTTATGTTCATGTCCTCCCATGTCTCCATAGTATCTTTTCCTAGGCTCATGAACCATCTTAATGCATCTTCTTTCAAGGTGGCAGGGAATAGATTAAGCCTATGGGAATCAGTGGTGTAGTCATAACTTTGGCAAAGGATATCAAAATCAAAAAAGAATGTATTAGGATCTTCTATGACAAGTCCATAGAACTTAGGAAGAACCGAAGCACAAATATTTTTGAGGTTGTCTACTTCATTCTGATGAGCAATGAGGAAAGGAAAATTTGGTTGATTAGCTATGTTAGGTCTATTTCCATTTGCATCACCCATGCCTACTTGATGAAATTCCAAAGCAAAGGGTTCTTCAACCGGATTTTGATCTTCAAGGGAAACTTTAGAATTGGTCAAATCAAGAAATGTATCAGCAATGGGCTATGGCTCTTCTTCTTCTCTATTTCTAGATAGATTCTATTACTTAATTAATTGGAATGGATTAGGATTGTTAGGAAGGAATATCCCATGATCATCTCTCCTCCTCCCTCTATGCATGCAGTAGCAACGCAATATCAGCTAGCTCACACAAAAAAAATGGCAAAAGAATAGGGGAACATTACTTCTAAGCGAGGGGTATACTAAGAACAAGTCCAAAAATGCTATAGCAAGAAAAACTATCAATTAATCCAAAGAGCTATCTAGTTTGACACCATCCCTGGTAACAGTGCCAAAAATGTTGGCCTCCTACAATGATTTTAAAAACTAAGCCCTTGTAGTTGTGATTCAAAGATTATACATCTAACTTGAATAGCCATTTCAATCATCATGAAGGTGCATTTAAATTGTCAACCCAGGGATGTAAACTTGAAATGGGTCAGCACTGTATGTGCACTAGGAATCCAAAGTAGCCATATCTATCCTACAGCTAAGAAGAACACAATGCTGAAAGTAAATTTCTTGGAAGGAAATAACATAAGTGCTAGACACCACCCAACAACTAGATTAAACTTAAATTCATGATAGAAATGAAGATTTGAGCAAACAAACAAGAAACTACTTTGTCTGCTTTGGCTGCAGGAACAGTCACAAAATAGAATTCTAGTGGCTTTAGGAACAATCAATACCAAATTCTTAACTAATTACTAAACATAAAATAACAACTAAAATAAACTAAGGTACTAGATAGAATACTCACCAAGTGGCCCCCCTTGGATAAGTATTGCCTAAAACTAATATAGACTCAAATGCACAAACTTATAACTTCATTTTATTCAAAATAAAAACATGAGTACAATCATCATAGCTGTATTGCCCAAAAACTCAAGAGTGTGATTACATCAATCAATGAATATTCAAACCCGAGAGCTAGAAAGAAAATCAGATCCCTTATTTATTCAACCACCTAGCAAGGCAGTGAACTCCATCAAACACGGAGGATGCCACATTAAGGAAAGCACATAAAAGAGAAGGGGGGCTATAGATGCATAGAACTTGTCAGGAATGATTACCTTAACTCAAATCTGGCACAACAGTAACACCAACACATGCTCAACAAAATTTAAGACCATAACAAGGCGGTTACAATCCGATGCATGAGGAATCTCTAACTGCTAAGAGTCTTCAATGACCACCTTGTTGACCGGTATAGCACATGTCCAATTGGCAGGATGTTCCTGAATTGCAAGTCTCAAATCATCTGCATGACAATGTTAGCACACACAAAAATTGCATATCCATAATAATCTTAAAGTGACATTCATTAATCACATGAAAAGTTAACACAAACAATCCACATAGCATATCGATATCATTTGAAAGCTTATGAAAATAAATTTATGTCCAAGGTCTATGTTTTCAAGGAAATATTATGAAAGATCAACTCTCAAGAATAAAAGTCTTATGTAACTATAGGAAATGGACAACAATCCTATCAATAATTAAGCCATAAACTCGACTCATCACATGGAAATATGAACATCACTCTTAAACACTTGCCAATTTTTATAATTATCCAAAATAGATGGCCTAATAATGACCTAGACTAAATGCTTATTGGTTAGCAAGTTGGTCACCCAATCAACCTGAGAGCCAATTGTTGCCAACAGGTCTACTTCTGAGGGGCCACTTGGATGTTTAAAGAATCAAATCCTTCAATCAAATCCCAGACTCTATGTGTATAAGAACACATGCACACATTATTTACGGCTAAGGTGCCTAGTACTTACTTGATCACTAACTCTAAATCTCCAAAAACGTTTAGCTGTTTGATATCCATTTATATTGCATGAATTAATCCTCAAACAAGGCCTTCATAATTAGTCTCATTATTCGTACAAGGTATTTGAAAATGGAAATCTCCAAGAATTAATTCTTTGGTCGAGGAAGTTAGACAAACATTGGCTCTCGAACGAACTTTACATCTTGCACCATAAAAAATGCAAGGTCCAAAGATCAGACTCATGATTGTGGCAAGCTTTAGGATCATCTTTAACCTTATTCACTTGGGGGATCAATTTAATCTTCTCATCTATTACATAAGTTACCAAACCAATAGCATGAAAATTTCAAAAAGGATCACTCTCCATAAATTGATTCAAAAGGACCTCTTCCTCAAAACCTCTATTTCTGGTTACTTCTTCATCCTCCAACATGTCTATGTAGTACATCTCATTTTGGGTGAAGGAAGTGTGTGTTGCCTCAAAATTCATCAAGGATTCATTTTCTATGTACTCAGGGTGTAAAGGTTCTGACAACGCTTTCATTTTAGCTCCATGCTTGTGCTTAAGATGAGGTGTGACCAATCTAAGGACAAATATCCTCTAATCTTAGCTATGAAATCCTAAGAAAAACATAGCACAAAGATAGGGGGAATATCTATTACCACCACTTCTTGAGGAACAATGATGCTAGGACAAGAATATAAGGTCAAAGAAAGCCTTTTAATTAGGCCTATGATTTGGAACTTATTCCCATATAACTGCATAACTCCCTTTTCAAGGCACTTATATTTTAATTTCAAACCATCATTAATTTTCTTGGGTATGATAGTGGTACTAGCACCATAGTTGATCATTGAATTATGCAATAGTTTATCCCTTATAATTGGAGTCAAAAAGAAGGGAGTGGGTTTTGGTTTGCCTACCTCTTCCTTTGCAGCCTCTTCTCTTGTATTCTTGAATGCCACAAATTGTTGTCCTTTTAGTGCAATAGCTGGTCCTTTACTCTTCACTTGAGTGATTTTCAAAGTTACCCCAACTTGCGTTGGTCGTCACGACCATCTAAGGCCTCTCGCAACAAATAATTTTATTCTAAGATAGCTATAATGTCCCATAGAGACATTTTTATGGGGGCCTTCTTCAATTTTTCAACCAAATTAAGTGATCCGAGGAAGGGTAGCTTTGGCTTAAAAGAGAATTCCTCTTTTGGATTTTGAAAGGTTTGAATTACTATGGTCAAACACGTAATATTTTCATAGTTACTTTAGGTTGTTGTACTTGAGGTAAAATCTCTCCAATGAACCTCTACTTAGAGTGGGTGTCATAGTTCAAATGGACTTGTGGAGTCTTCAATGTTGAGGCCTCATTAGAAAACACCACATCCTCATCCTCCATCCAGTAGAAGGGCACATGATTTGTGGACTTCTTTCTCAAGAGACATACCTTACATTTGAGGACTAAGCATGGTTATCTCTACTCCAAGAGATTTGTAAGCGTATACCCTTGCATCCGATGATATTCCATAGATTCTTTCCTCTGCCACCTTCTACTAGATATTTCCTCTCAGATAATTTTGAGGTATGTGTGGATCATTACAAGGGAAACACCAAGCATTTGTTTCATCCACCAAATTTTTTTGGCTAGCGACCAGGTCTCTAATGGGATTAGACAATATGGTTTGTAGTAGTGTGGGAATTGGTACAATTTGGTTTGATGGTTATGCTTGGTTATATAATCCTAACACCTCCTTGATACTAATTTTGTTGAAATGGTGGCCTCCCTCCCTGATATCCCTAAAAGGGGGTATCTGAGGCATTTATTATTGACACTTTATATCAATAATCTCATTGGAGAAGGTCTGTAATAGGTTCTTCATGTCATTTACCTTTGTGACTAATGAAGAGGAAGTAGAGGTGCCTTCCTATGCAATGGGATACACATTCATAGAAGGAAAAGGTGTGATAGAAATTCTAGGAGTAACTTCTTGGGAATGAGTTGATATTTATAGGAATATCAACATAGGTGGTGTAGGCGGCAATTTTCTAGCATCAATCAAGTTGTTTTTGGATCTTGCCACTAAATCACATGTATTTGGCAGGGTGTTACCCCCAAGCAAGTAGATCATGACTACTATGTTAGATTTGAAAGCCTTTAAATAGAAAAAATGCCATATCTATGGGTGGATAAGAAATTATTGGGAATCTTTGCCAAGTTTTGTGAAAAGTTGTATTAAAATTTATAACAACCTTTGTGGTGCTCTTTTTATTGTTATCAATTTTTGCAACAAAGATGAGCGATCTCTTCTTAAATATGCTCAAAAATTTGGTCTCCAAGTTAATCCTAGGTACTAATAGACTTAGGAGATAGAGATATGTATCAATCTTAATCCTTTCCTTTGAATGAGGTTGTGAATAACTTGAGCACCATGTTTTGCATTGTGATATTGTGAATAGTGCATATGTTGGCGATATCCTAAAGATGCTCTGTTGATGTTTTGAAATATTCCACAGTAAAATTAGGAAATGCTTTCAAAGAATTTATAGGAAGTAGATCCCATACTGCAAGAGGAATATGAGGAATGAGTAGGCTATTGCTATTCCAGGTGAGAAATTTTTTGGGTACCTGAGCGGCCATAGGAAATTATGGTTGGACTTACTACACAATAGGCCAAGTAGCTCTAGCACGGGCTATGATCACTAGGGAAGATAGAAATATGTCTAGATTTTGAGCTCTTTGTGACATTTTAATGGGCCTAGGTCCTAGGGATCATACACCTACTTGCGATTTAGCAATTAAAATGGTATCCCATCAAGTGTTCCAAAAAGAGAACTATCGATCCTTAAAACTCATGCTTTAGGAAATAACCTTATGAGAAGTTTAGTGAAAGAGGGACGAATTGTGATACACTAGACTACCTTTGAGATTCTAGAAGTTGACTCTTAGTTCTTGGTTGGGGGGAAAGGGAAAGAAGGAATAAAACATAAGAAATTCTAACTTAAGGCGATGAGCCATATCTTTTACAACATTTATTTCCTTCTTATTTAACCAGAAGAATAAAACTCCTAAGAAAAGAGCATAGAGTGCCAAAAACTCTTCATTTTTGAAAAGAGAATGAAATTCTTAAGGCCTGGTAAGAATAGAGCATAGCATTCAAATATTTCTATGAGAAACACACATTGAGGTTCATTGGAGTATAATATGCCTTGATTATTATACTAAAACCTGTTAATCCTTTGTAAATGTTGCTCACCAAAAAGCATAATATGATGGTTAATCATGAATTACTGTAGAAAATGAAAGAGTGCAAGACATGATTCTATAATCTACAACCTTATTCTAGAAACCATAGAAGTTAAAACTCATAGCACTCAATCATTAGTATTCACTCCTAAATTACATAGAGCATCGAAATTAGCATAAATAGAAATAAAACATACAATAAATGTGATCTAATCACAATATGATATGTTTTGTTTTCTATTAATCAATTGAAAACAGAAAATACCAAGGTCTAAAAACTAAGGTTTCTCTCAATTACTTATCCCTTCTAAGTCCTCTTTTACAAATATGGTGAACCCTTTTTATAAAATACCCACAAGATTAAATAGAGAAATCTCCTTAGGCTTAAGAAATGAGATTGCAACTAAAAAATATTATCTCCAACCGTCACTTGTGGATCATCATCATGGCGATTGTTGCAACCATTTCTTTGAGAACATCATGCTCTTGATTGTGTGTGACCGTGTTGACAATTGGAAAATCAATCATTTATGTTGCAACTACCTAAATGAGTGGGATTTAAGTGACATTAGCATTCATATCCTCTAGCTCAGACACACAAAAGAAGGCACCCATCCACTTTCAAGATAATCAATAGCACACTTTTCACTCCTTTCGAGGCTCAAAATATGTTTGGGCTTCTACTCCATTGACAAGTGGCATGCTCTGGCGGTAGTTGAACTTCCTTCACTTTCTCTTTAAGAAATCTATGCCCTAGACATGTGGCGTGCAAGTGGGATTTTTTAAGAATTTCCCTCCTTGGGCCTTCAACAAATTATGTGGTGTCAACACATGGTTCTCTCTTCAATGATCACCTCGATGAACAACAAATTTTATAGATATCACATGGGGCCACCATATGGTGCCTTCATTCACCTTTGTGAGAATAAGAGGACATGGTTTTGCTAGAAATTGTGTCATACTAATATTTGTCTCACTCAAAGCGAATTGATAAGCATAAATTACTAAAGTCTGCGGGCCATCAAATTACTAACTTCTAGCCATCAAAATTTCAAAACTTCAAAACTTTCAAACATTTAATATTTCAAAGTTCCTTCAAGTAAGAATGACACTTTTCACCTGAAATACATTTTTGTACCTTTCTTTGATAACAGAATATAATTTCTTCCATTCAAGTATTGCAAAATCCATTCTTGTGCATATGCTTTTCAATAGAGCCAACAGTGTGAAAGAAGATGACCAATCTATAGATGAGCATTATATTTCACAATCTTTTGCATCAGTGAGTATTCCATAAAGATGATCTAACCCGACCTTAATAATCTCTTTAAGAAGCCAAAAAATTTTCACTACATCATCTCTTTGTCTCTGTACAATGATCAACTTAGCTCTGATACCAATTGTTGAATATTCTAAAAGATACAGAGGGGGGTGAATCAATATCTTCTAAAACTTATTGAACAAACACCATCATTTTATTTAATGCATAAAAAAAAGAAGAGAAAGAACTACGCATGAAATCACACAACATAGGAACACCAAGTTTTTACATGGAAAAACCAATGAGGGAAAAACCACGTTGAGGAATAGCTCACAATATATATAATTATTTCAATACCGATTACAAAAGAGGCTCACTACTAGATACAAAATATCACTACTTACAAGGACTCACTATCCAAACATGGAGGCTCACTACCTACAAAGATTATAGAAACAAAATGGCTTACAACCAGAATATGAACTGATGGAATTACACCACAAGTGTAGATTCAGTTCCTTTGATGCTCAGAGTATTCGCTCGCATGGTAACAGACTAATATTCTATTCACACACTTTGCATGTCAACACTTTCATACGCTCTTACTTCTTCATCTATCCATCTACAAACCATATTGTATAAATACCTGATATATCCACACACATCAATTAGGTTGGCCTAATTAGATGTAATACATATTTACAAAAAAGGTAACTTGTCAGCTTCATATAAAGCTTCTCTGAAATTAATTCAACCGTGTCATGCAATATTATGTTAGCTGCCACTGAAGCTAGGTGGCACATATAATCACAATTCATGTTGAGCTATTAACTGATTATTAGGTCAGCCATGATTAACCTAATAACAAAGTGTAATCACCAAAATCGATTCCAAAACACCATCCAATCATACGATCATTCAAGAATACATACATACACGCTTCTAGAGATTGTAAGCCTTTTCTCAAAACCTTAAACCAGAATGATTACCAGAGAGAATATGCAGACCAAAATACCAGATCAAACACCAGAGGGTGTAAACCTATTCTGCACACCGGTTTAGGGTACCAGACCAATCTGATACCATAAACAACATGGTGACATCAATGAAAAATATAGACTGATCTTATCCATTCTTCCAACAATATCCCCCTTTGGAATTGATGGAAACATGTGCAAAAATTCAAAACTCTTCTCCAATCTCTCCAAAACTCTCCCCAATTTTTCCAAATCTCTCCCCCTTTGACATCAATGGCAAAGGGCACCAAAAAAAAGAATGTAAACATGGTGAAATTTGCAAAATTTCCAATTCATCCAAAAAAATTCCAAAATCTTCTAGCCATCAAAATTTCAAAATTTTCAAACATTCAACTTTTAAAGTTCCTTCAAGTAAGAATGCCACTTTTCACTTGAAATACCTTTTTGTACCTTTCTTTGATAACAGGATATAATTTCTTCCATTCAAGTACTACAAAATCCATTCTTGTGCATATGATTTCCAATAGAGCCAACTGTGTGAAAGAAGATGACCAATCCGTAGATGAGCATTGTATTTCATAATATTTTACATTAGTGAGTATTCTAGAAAGATGATCTAATAGGACCTCGGCAATCTCTTTAAGAAGACAAAAATTTTTCACTAGATCATCTCTTTATCTCTATACAATGATCAACTTAGCTTTGATACCACTTGTTGAATATTCAAGATACTGAGAGGGGGGAGGTCAATCAATATATTCTAAAACTTATTGAACAAACACCATCATTTTATTTAATGCATAAAACAAAGAAGATCAAGAACTAAGCATGAAATCACAAAACATAGGAACATTAGGTTTTTACGTGGAAAACCCAATGAGGGAAAAACCATGGTGAGGATTAGCTCACAATATATATAGTTATTTCAATACCGGTTACAAAAGAGGCTCATTGCTAGATACAAAAGCTCACTACTTACAAGGACTCACTGCCTTCAAAGAATATAGAAAAAAAATGGCTTACAACTAGAATATAAATTGATGGAATTACACCACAAGTACAAATTCAGTTACTTTGATGCTTAGAGTATTCACTCACATGACAATAGACTAATATTCTATTCTCACACTTCACATGTCAACACTTTCATATGATCTTACTTATTCATCTATCCATCTAAAAACCATCTTGTATATATACCTAATATATTTGCATGCATCAATTAGGTCGACCTAATTGGATGCAATACATATTTATAAAAATATAACTTGTCGGCATCATATAAATGTTCTCCAAAAGTAATTCAATCATGTCATGCAATATTATGTCGATTGGGACCGAAGCTACATCATAGATATAACCACAATTCATGTTGAGCTATTAACTAATTATTAGGTCATTCATGATTAATCTAATAACAAAGTGAAATCACCAAAACCAATGACAACACACCATCCAATCATATGATCATTAAGGAATACATACATACACACTTCTAGAGATAATAAGCCTTTTTTATCAAAACCTTAAACTAGAATGATTACCAGAGAGAATATGTAGACCAAAATACCAGATCAAACACAGGAGGGTGTAAACCTATTCTACACACCAGTTCAGGGTACTAGACAAATATAATACCATAAACAACATGGTTACATCAATGATAACATACAAACTAATCTTCTCCATTCTATCAACAATCTCCCCCTTTGGCATTGATGGAAGCATGTGCAAAAACTCAGAACTCTCCAAAACTCTCCCCCTTTGACATCAATGGAAAAGGTTACCAAAAAAAAGAATGTAAGCATGATGACATTTGAAAAAATTAAATTCATCCAAAAAACTTCTAGAATCTTCTAGACATCAAAATTTCAAAACTTCAAGACTTTCAAACACTCAATCTTTCAAAGTTCCTTCAAGTAAGAATGGCACTTTTCACCTAAAATACCTTTTTATACCTTTCTTTGATAACAAGATATAATTTCTTCCATTCAAGTACTACATAATCCATTCTTGTGCATATGCTTTCCAATAGAGCCAACCATGTGAAAGAAGATGACCAATCTATAGATGAGAATTGTCTTTCACAATATTTTGCATCAGTGAGTATTCCAAAAAGATGATCTAATCGAACCTCAACAATCTCTTTAAGAAGCCAAAAAGTTTTCACTACATCATCTCTTTGTCTCGGTATAATGATCAACCTAGCTCGCAATTCACCAAATCTCAATATTTTTTTTCCTTCTTTGTCTTTAATATCAAAGCTCTTTCCAATATTATTTACCTTAGATTCAATTGCTTCAATCCTTCTTCTGAAATTGTCAACTATAGTAGGCCACCGAAGACAATATTTTTAGATATTCAACATTTATTTGATGCATTCCTTCATCTCCATGATAAGTTTTGATAACCTTTTCTTAGCTTTGGTACATCTCTTTTCAACCAAGGCTTCCAACTTGTGTCCTTCCAGAACTTCAAGCAACATTCTTTCTTCAACTACCTCAACTAAATTCTTCGGAAAGGAATAAAAAACAATTGATACATCAATACCTTTTCGAAGTAGATACTCAACTAGAGAATCATCAATCTTGAGTTTGTCAATAGGAGAGGCAGTATTCCACAACTCACCAATTTTCTTCATCTTCCCTTTAACGAACATAGACCGGATGTCTTCTAGATCAGAGGATTCAGATCCAGGTAGAGACTCTTCTTCTTCTTCCTTTTCTTCAGGAATGACAATGATGTTTTTAGTGACAACTTTTCTTTTCTTCGATTTCGAAGGGGAATCACTAATGACAACTTCCCATTCTTTTATTCTAGAGGAAGAACCTTCTTCAAATCGACTAGAAATAACTTCACCAGAGCACATTTATTTTTGAAAGAACAAGAAAAATGTTTTACACACACTCACTTTATCTTCCAAGCCTTTCAAATATCTGTATATTTGTCTTGCAATGGGAATCTCAGATTCCCACTTAGCATCTTTCTTTTTCGGTAATGAGTCCAAAAAATAGAGTACCAAACATGTAAGTAAGGTCCCAAAGCAGAAAGGGTATCCTTCTACCAATGACATTCATATGTTTTTGGTAAGATTTTCAAGAATTAATCCACAAATTTCAAAAAATTTATTCTCTTTTACCATTTTATGCGCTAGATACATGGCAATGGCTGAAGTAGAGCCATCTCGAATTACGAAATAAATTTTATAGGAAATGTCATACACAAAATACCTAACCGAGGAATTGACAATAGTATCAATTATCAATGCTCGAGGATCTTTTTCAACTCTCATTAGCTCCTCCACTTCCTTGTATTTTATGGTCTTCTTTATGAGAAGGTCTCCAACACTACATAACCTGGTAACAGTCTCGATCGCTTCTTTCGTAATGATATAAGATTTATCCAACACAATGTTGTTCTTGAATTTACTCGAAAGGAAAAATATAAATTATTTTTCCATAATCCAAGGGAATTATCCCCACAAATCCAAACCTAGGGTTTTTATATTCTCTAAGTCGCTTGATTCTAACCCTATTCCATTTCCTTTATCTTGTGATGATCAAATTCATCTAGCTCAACTCCCTTTAACCTAAATGGGATATTTCCACTCGATCCTCTATTAAAGATTTCCATTATAACACTTAACTTCTTCGAATTCAACAAAATTTTCTTCTTTTACCTTCCTCTGAGATTGCGAGAGAGAAAATTTCATCGCCTGCTTTCAAATGTCCACAAAGATCTTCTCGAAGATGCTTCAATTCACTTCAGAATCACTCCAAGATAGTTCCAAGTCGCTCTTCAGGTTCTTCAAATTCTTTTAGATGATCAAAATGATTTGTAGAATTTTCTTTATACACCAAATTTTTTCCCTAAGTCACATTAATTGCAAAAATCTAACAAAAACTTTTCATCCACTCCACTAAGAAACCCTAATTCACTCCGAAAAAGAATATGCTTGCTATTTTTTTCCAGTTTATTTTGCATCACCTCTATCTAATCATTCCTTACAACATATCTATGTGCCAACATCTGACACACCATATTTCTAAGGGGGTTAAGTGATTTTTTGATATAGCTCCCCCTAAGACCATGCAGGGTTTAATTCCGAGAGGAATCATCTACACCAGATGAGGGTACATATGCATCAATAGACTCTGATTCTTCTTTTTTCTTCCATATCTTTCTCATTTTCTGCTTAACCTCTTCTTTGTCAATATTTTTCATTGGTTCATCATCTTCCACTGTAGTATACTGCTTTCCCTTTTTACTTCTGCACAATTTTAAAATATGTCCTGGCTTTTTGCAATTGTAGCAAATGACATATCTCTGTCTTGTTTGATTCTTATCAGCCCCTATTCTATACTAATTTTCTTTATGACCAAACATGTTACATGTATAGAAATAGCCATCAAAGTGTTGATTTATCCTTCTTCCATTGAATCTATTCATCATCACCTGACTAATCATCCTTACCTGAGATCTGCATTCAGTAGCTTTATGTTTAATCTTCTTGCATGCATAACATTGTCTAGAGAAGGAACAAGAAAACTGATTCATCCTACTCCTACACTCAGTTGCCTTATGAAAAAAATTATTACATGAAAAAAAAACACCATTGAATGATGAGTACCTTTGTGTAGTTGGTTTCCTTCCTAGATTTCTTGTTTGCTTCCTTTTATCTTGAGACTTATGATTATTTACTGGATTTGAGTTCTACATCTTTTCACTAGCTTCATTACCTAGCCCACCTTTGTATTTATAAGGTTTATGTCACACTATTAATTCATCAAGCTTGGTGGAGCTTGTCTTGAAATAATCTTCACAAATTTTAGCTTTCTCTAGTTCTTCTTTCAGATTCATCACTTCCTATTGAAGCCTAGAGAAAACATCAGAATTGCTTTGTATTACTATTTTCAAACTCTCTTCAACTCTCTTCTTTTCATCCACTTTCAACCTTAGTCTGGTATTCTCTTCATTTGCTTGTTTCAATTGCTCACTCACTTCTCTATGTCTTTCCTTGAATTTCTTTAAATGCTCTTTCAATTTTCGGATGCATTCATTTGCTTCATCAAGATTTTTTTTTAGATCTCTATTTTCAAATTCAGCCTTTTCAAGATCTTCAAGGGCAGTATAGAGCTCTTCTTTATGCATTTGTTCAATATACAAGATCTTCCTCGAGTTGTTAGACTTCTCCAAAGGAACCAAATATTTGATACCAATTGTTGAAATATTCAAGATACCGAGAGGGGGGGGTGAATCGGTATCTTCTAAAACTTATTGAACAAACACCATCATTTTGTTTAATGCATAAAAAAAGAGAGAGAAAGAACTAAGCTTGAAATCAAAAAACAAAAGAACACCAAATTTTTATGTGGAAAACCTAATGAGGGAAAAACCACAGTGAGGATTAGCTCACAATAGATAGTTATTTCAATACTGGTTACAAAAGAGGATCACTACCAGATACAAAAGCTCACTGCTTACAAGGACTCACTGTCCAAACATGGAGGCTCACTACCTACAAAGATTATAGAAAAAATGGCTTATAGCCAAAATATGAATTGATGGAATTACACCACAAGTGCAGATTCAATTCCTTTGATGCTCAAAGTATTCGGTCACATGACAAAAAACTAATATTTTATTCACACACTTCACATGTCAACACTTTCACACACTCTTATTTCTTCATCTATCAATCTACAAACCATATTTTATATATACCTTGTATAGCTGCACACATCAATTAGGTTGACCAAATTGGATGCAATACATATTTATAAAAAATATAACTTGTCGGCTTCATATAAAGCTTCTCTGAAAGTAATTCAATTGTGTCATGTAATATTACGTTGGCTGGGAACGAAGCTAGGCCACACATATAACCATAATTCATGTTGAGCTATTAATTGATTATTAGGCTGACCATGATAAACCTAATAATGAAGTGCAATTACCAAATTCGATGCCAACACACCATCCAATCATATGATCATTTAGGAATACATACATACATGCTTCTAGAGATCATATGCATTTTTCTCAAAACCTTAAACCAGAATGATTACCAGAGAGAATATGTGGACCAAAATACTAATTCAAACACTAGAGGGTGTAAACCTATTCTGTACACCGGTTCAGGGTACCAGACCAATCTAATACCATAAAAAACATGGTGACATCAATGAAAACATACATACTGATCTTCTTCATTCTTCCAACATTCTACTTCATTGAAAAGTGGCATGATCCAATGGTAGTTGATCTTCCTTTCATTTTTCTCTTTAAGAACTTTGTGCCCTAGACATGTGGTGTGTAGGTGGGATTTTTTAAGACTTTCCCTCCTTGGGCCTTCAACAACCTATGCAGTGTCAACACATGGTGATCTCTACAACAATCGCCTCAATGAACAAATTTTTTTATAGATATCATGTGGGGCCACCACATGATGCCTTCGAGCACCTATGTGAGAATAAGAGTGTTGAATAAAACAAATACTAAGAGGTGAATCAATATCCACTAATTCATTGAACAATTACCTTTAATTACTTGGTAGCATAAAACAGATAAGAGCAATAATAGAACATGAAATTCAAAAACACAAGAACACCAAATTTTATGTGGTAGTGAGGGAAAAACCACGGTGATGATTAACTCATAATATATATAGGTATAAAAATACCAGTAACAAAAGGCTCACTGCTTACGAGGACTGAGTGTCCAAATATGGAGGCTCATTGCCTACAAAAATTGTGTAAATAAAAATGGCTAACTGCTAGAGTTGAACTGAGAAGTTACACCACATGTGCAATTTCAATTATGTGATGCTCAAAGTATTTGCTCGCTTGACAATGGATCAGAAATTATACTCATATTCACATACTTCGCTTACTTCACACACCCTTTCACTTGTTTCTATATACTCCTTCGCTCATCTCTATCTTCAAACCATTTTGCATATATACTTGATATATATGCATGCATCAATTAGGTCGGCCTAATTAGATGCAATTCATATTTAAAAAAAATGATAACTTGTCAGCTTCATATTCACTTGTGTCACGCAACATCATGTTGGTTGGCACCAAGACTAGGTCTCACTTATACTCCATAATTCATGTTGGGCTATACATTGAATATTAGGTTGGCCATGATTAACCTAATACCAAAATTTAATCACAAAAACCAATGCCAACACATCACCCAAACATAGGAACATTTGGGAATACATACATACATGCTTCCAACCATTATAATCCTTTTTCCAAAACCTTAGATCATACTGATTACGAGAGGGAATATGTGGACCAAAATACGAAAGATACCAGATCAAATACCAGATGAGATAAGCATGATTTGCACACTAGTACAAGGTACCAAACCAACATGGTGACATCAATGAAAATATATGAAATAATTCCAACAATCTCCCCCTTTGGCATTGATGGCAACATGTGCAAAATGGATGATTCAAAATTCCCTTCACTCTCTCCAAAAATTATCTTCCAAAAACTCTCCCCCTTTCACATCAATGGCAAAGGGCACCAAAAATATGTAAACATGGTGACATCTAATATTCAAATGGTCCTAATTCATTCAAAATTTCAAAACTTTCAAGCAACCAATCCTTCAAACTAGAATGATACTTTTCACCTGAAATACCTTTTTGTAACTTTCTTTGATAACATGATGTAATGTCTTCCATTCAAGTACGCCAAATTCCATTCTTGTACACATACTATCCAATACAACCAATAGTGTGAAGGAGGATGACCAATCTATGGATGAACATTATTTTTCACACTCTTCTGCATCAAAGATTATTCTGGAAAGATGGTCTAACCGGACCTCAACAATTTCCTTAAGAAGCTAGAAGGTCTTCACTACATCATCCCTTTTCCTTTGCACAATGATCATTTCAGCTTGAAGTTCACCAACTCTTAGCCTTTTATTTCCTTCTTTGTCTTAAAAAATATCAAACTTCTTTCCAATGTTGTTCACTTCAGATTCTATTGCTTCAATTTTGCTTCGGAAATTATCTATTGCAGCAGGCCACCAGAGACAATACTTGTATATGTCTAAAATTTATTTTATGCACTTCTTTGTCTCTATGATTAGTTCAGATAATCTCTATTTTTCTTTAGAACATTACTTTTCAACTAGAGCTTCCAACTTACATCCTCTTGGACCTTCAAGCAACATTATCTCTTCAACTATTTCAACTAAATTTTTAGGTAAAGAATCATAAACAATAGATACATCAATACCTTTATGAAGTAGATATTCAACTAAGGCATCATCAATTTTAAGTGTGTCAACAGGTGAGGCTATGCTCCACACATCACCGATTTTCTTCATTTTCCCTTTTATTAACATGGTCCAAATGTCACCTAGATTGAAAGATTCTGGTCTAGCTAGAGATTCTTCTTCTTCTTTCTTCTCTTCAGGGATAACAATGAAATTTTTAGAGAGAGCTTTTCTTTTCTTCAATTCCAGAGGGGAATCACTAGTGACTACTTCCAATTCTTTTTTCCTAAAGGAAGAACCTTCCTCAAATCGACTCACCATGAATTCACCAGAGCTCATTACATTTTGCAAGGATAAAAAGGTTTTTACACGCACTTGATTTATCCTCTAAACTTTACAAGTGCCTGTATATATGTCTTGCAATAGGAATCCTAGATTACCACTCAACATATTTCTTTCCTAATAGTGATTTCAAAAAATAAAGTACCAAACATGTAAGAAAGGACAAAAAATGGAACGAGTATCTTTCTCCCAGTGTTATTCATATGTTCTCGATGATATTTTCAAGAATTAGCTTACATAGATCAAATTGATTCTTCTCTTTTACCATTTTATGCACCAAATATACTACGGTTGCTGAAGTAGAACTTTCTCGATTTCAAAAATAGATTTTATAAGAAATTTCATACGTAACATACCTAACCGAGGAATCAACAATAGTATCGATCAATAGTGCTCAGGGATCTTTGTCAACTCTCGTCATTTCCTCTACTTCCTTGTATTTTATAGTTTTCCATCCAGGAAGTTCTCCAATGTTGCATAGTCTGGTAACTGCTTTGATTGCTTCCTTTGAAATGGGATAGGATTTATCCAATACAATGCTACCATCCTTGAATTTTCTCAGAAGGTACAAGATAAATTCTTTTTTGGAAAACCAAGGGAATTCTCCCCATACATCCAGACCTAGGGTTTGTACATTTCGTAGATCACCTGGTCCCAACCCTAATTCCAACTTATTTATTTTTTGATGATCAAATTAATCCATCTCAGCTCCTTTCAACTTCAAAGGGATATTCCCACTCAATCCTCTTTTAGAGATTTCCATTAGAGCTCTCAAAATTCAACAAGAAAATTCTTTTGTTACCTTCTTTTACAACTGCAAGATAGGGAAACTTTCATCACCTATTTTTGAATATCCATAATGATTTCTTTGAAGGTCTTCAAATCACTTCAGAAACGCTCCAAGTCACTCTACAAGTCCTTCAAATGCATTTGATGATCAAAATAATTTGTGAATTTTCATTTATACTTCATCATTTGCTTGTTTCAATTCCTCATTCACTTCTCTATATCTTTCTTTGAATTTAATTAACTTCTCTTTTAATTTTCGGACACATTCATTTTCTTCATCAAGATTCTCCTTCAGGTCTCTATTTTCAATTTCAGCCTTGTCAAGATCTTCAAGGGCAGTCTGAAGCTCTTCTTTATCCATTTGTTCAATCTTTAGGATCTCCTCAAGTTGTTAGACTTTTCCAAAGGCACCAAAGCTCTGATAACAATTGTTGAATAAATCAGATACTGAGAGGGGGGTGAAAATTACCTTTAACTACTTGGCAACATAAAATAGATAAGAGCAATAACAAAACATGAAATTCAAAAACACAAGTACCAGATTTTATGTGGAAAACCTAGTGAGGGAAAAACCACAGTGAGAATTAACTCACAATATATATAGTTATAACAATACCGGTAACAAAAGGCTCACTGTCAAATACAAAAAGATCACTTCTTACAAGGACTCACTATCCAAATATGGAGGCTCATTTCTTGCAAAAATTGTGTAAACAAAAATGGCTAACCGCTAGAGTTGAACTGAGAAGTTACACCACATGTGCAGATTCAGTTCAATGATGCTTAGAGTATTTTACGCATGACAATGGATCAACAATTAAACTCCTATTCACATACTTCACTTACCTCATACACCCTTTCACTTGTTTCTATATACTCCTTTGCTCATCTCTATCTTTAAACCATCTTGCATATATACCTGATATATTCACATGCATCAATTAGGTCGGCCTAATTTGATGCAATTAATATTTTCAAAAACTAATAACTTGTCAGCTTCATATTCACTCGTTTCATGCAACATCATGTTGGTTGGGACCAAGACTAGGTCTCACTTATAATCCATAATTCATGTTGGGCTATACACTGAATATTAGGTCAGCCATGATTAACCTAATATCAAAATGTAATCACAAAAATTGATTCCAAAAAATCACCCAAACATATGAACATATGGGAATACATACATACATGCTTCCAATTATAATTATTTTTTCCAAAACCTTAGATCATACTGATTACCAAAGGGAATATGTGGACCAAAATACCAGAGATACCAAATCAAATACTAGATGAGATAAGTGTGATCTGCACACTGATATAAGGTACCAGACCAACATGGTGACATCAATGACAATTTATTACATACTTCCAAAAAAGAGGCCATGGTATTGCTAGAAACTATGTCATTCTGATATGTGGCTCACTCAAAGCAAACTGATAAGCATAAATTACTAAAGTCTATAGGCTACTTAGGATGTGGGTAGAATCAAAATAAAAAGTTGTGGAGCATCTCAAAAATATGAAAGAAATGGTAATAGAAGAGATTTCAAAATGAAAGATCTCAGCCTCAAGCTGTGGGAGACTAATCTACAAGTTCATCCATAACTCATAATAAATTTCAAACCCATCATTATTTTCCCTCCATAAAGAATTTTTCCTTTGCTAATCTAACACTTTGATTTGACACAAATAAAACATCTTAACAAAATAACCCCAAGATTAAAAAATCATAAAATAATAGATGAACTATCAAGCTAGACTTCATGCCTAATTGATCAATTTCCTATTCTTATCATCTATCTTCATTATCTCTATCTTTATCACTTATCCTTTGTCTTATACAAGTTTTTGCATCCCTCGAAACCAAACTAGGTGTCTTATACGATGTGCTTCATTCCTATAAGAAAATACAATTTATTCAATTCTATCTTCATCATCTATCATATATCTTATATATTTTATTGCATCCCTCAAAACCAAAGCAAACATCTTATAAAAGGTGCTTCATTCCTGAAACCAAACACTCTTTTTATTCCTCCATCTCTAACAAGAAGATCCAAATGGTTGTTGACTCATTTGGTTCAGTGAGTCTTATCTTTTATCTAATTTATCTTTTGTCATATAATTATGCTACTCAAGGATATCCACAAGTGATTAGTTAGACACACATGACAACTGAGAGGGGGGGTGAACCGGTTGTATATTAAAACCTTAAAACCCTCATTAACCTTCAAACCCTTATTATGCATCAAAATGAAATGTCAACACAACAACCATACAATATAGAACACCAAATTGTACGTGGGAAAACCTAATCAAGGAAAAACCATGAGGAGGATTAACTCACATATATATGAATATCAACATTGATTACAAAAGGCTCACTACCAGAAGGGCTCACTGCCCAAAGGACTCACTATCTAAAAGAAAGAAAGAAAGGCTCACTACCAAGATCTCACTGTCAAGGAAGTTCACTTCTTTTAAAATGTAAGAGATTACAAAGAAAATATTACAAGGAGGTTCACTACCTTAGAGCAACAAGAGAATCCACCACAACTCTTCACCATTCACAAGCTTCAACTCACTACTTCCAACAACTTCAGGCACACTAAAATGTAGACACATTTTTCCCACTGCTTTTGGTAGTCATAGGAGTTAATGCTCACACTCAGATCTCAAAACTTGATCACATACACATAATTTCACACCACACAATTGACCTTGCATATATATCATCTACAACCATGAATAACCTTCTCCAAGTTGACCTCAATGAAACGTATACACTTCAAACATGTAACCACTAAATAGGTTAACAAAAAACACTTCCACGATGGAAATAAGTGAAGGAAGACCACACCAAGGATTGAATAGAACCTAAATCTACACTGAAATGCTACACCATGCTTCCAAAAACAATGAAGCACATCCACAAACAACACTAACATGCCATGTCAAAAAAATAGGCATTAACACTAACAAGCAACCATATTCACACTTCACCATGTCCGGAAAAAACCTATGGACCACTTATTAACATTACAAAACATCCTAGAATATTCTAGCACCAATAAAATGTTCAAACACAATAGAACAAACACATGCAATTGAGAATATTATCATCCTGTGCAACCAGTCAAGCTGCCACTGAGACACAACACATAAACCAAGCTTGTGGAATACCTGAACACCAATCCATCCAAGGGAAGATATATACAAGCATCATTAACACATTCTGAAATCTAAAAAACAAGAAACTTCAATACAAATAAATGTGAAGCAATTCCATTTCTCCCAGACAACCATCTGCATAGGCCAAACACTATCAAACAAATCTACTGTTGCATGATCTAAAATTTGAAACTCTAGATATAACACCTCTGAACACTTCTAAACATTACATCCAAACTACAAAAGAACATATTCAAGCATGAATAAATGTGAAGCATGATACAAAACATACCCTTTTCACCTTGTACACTCTTTATGCAAATTTTCTCAAAAGCACTTAGAAACCAAGTGACCCTGTTGCATCTATAACACCTTATCAACACCACAAACACCTTCTCATCATAACCAAACTAGAGGTTGAAATCAATGAGAACAAGAATGAAAACATAGTGCAAAAATCTCCCCCTTTGTCATTGATGGTAACACCTATTGAAAAACCATCAACAATAAAAGAAACTCTAATCTCCAACTCTCAAGCAGCTCTCCCCCTTACTTGGACATTTATTAAATTTCAAACTTCTTTCTATCTCTCTTTCTTATTTTTTTAAGACTTATTTCTATTCCCCTTTGACTCTCTCACTTTTAGGAACAATATATGATCCCCCTAACTACACCAACCAAAGATACCACTACCTGCTCCCTTGAGAGGTAGCCTTCATTTGTCTAGGATAAAGAATACTTCTTGGCTTGCTCCCCTGGACAAATGCACCAGCTTATACATCTAGTAAAAATAAGGAGGGGAAATAACCCCTAGCTTGTTTATGAGATACTCAAATACATCATGAAATATATACCAAAAATAATGTCAAATTTAATTAATACAAGGTAGCTAGATTCCATGTCTAATGAAGCTTGAATGTGAACTCTATATAAGATCATCCTTTGAAATCACTAGGGTTTTCATCCTATGATTCTAGTTCTCAAAAAAAGTAGTCAAAATGGATTTTAAGAGGAATTTGGTTAAGCGTGGAGATGATATTTTGGAAGAGACTTTGTGAAAATGTCTGCTATTTGATATTTTCTAGGAACATACTCCAATTTTTTTTCATTCTAAAAAATTTATCTCTTAGAAAGTGATACCGAATAGAGATATGTTTTTTTCTTGAATGCATTACCATTTTTTTTGAAATGTTGACAACACTTGTATTATCACACAAGATAGAGATAGGTTCATCAAATGACACTCTGATATCTTTCAATGTCTGCTTCATCCATAATACTTATGTGCAACAAGATGCTGCAACAATATATTCTACCTATGTAGTAGATACTGATATTGAAACCTACTTTTTACTTATCCAAGAAATCAATATGTTTACAAGAAAGAAAGCACCTCCACTTGTGCTTATTTTTTCATCTCCATAGCTTACCCAATTTTCATTTGTGTAAGCACATAAAGAAAATTTAGTATCCTTAGAATACCATAGACCATAGTCTGGATTTCTCTTCAAGTATCTGAATATCCTTTTGAGTATTGCCACATGTGATTCTCGAGGATCTTATTTAAATATTTCCATAAGACATATTGCATGCATAATATCTAGTTTAGTTGTAGTTAGATATAGTAGTCCACCAATCATGGATCTATACTTGGTCTGATGATGATTTGCCTTAGGAGATTCATTATTTCTTCTCAATTTACAACTAGTAACTATGAGAGTGCATAATGGTTTAAAGTCCTCCATTCCAAACTTCTTCAACATTTTCTTAACATATTTTGATTGTGTAATGAATATACCTTTTTTTGATTGATTGATTTTTAGCCCAAGGAAGAAATTCATCTCCCCAAAAATTAACATTTCAAACTCATTTTGCATCTCCTCTATAAACCTTTTACACATTTCCCCATTTCCTCCAAAGATTGTGTCATCAACATACACAACTACAATCAAGGTTTGATCATTCTCAACTTTGAAATAAATATTACTATCTATAGTACCCTTTTTGAATTGTTTTTGCAATAAGTACATGTTCAATCTTGCATACCAAGATCTAGGAGTCTGTTTAAGTCCATAAAATTCTTTATTCAACTTTTAGACCATATCAAAATCTTGTGATAACTGAAAACCTTCTATTTGTTCAATGTATACCTCTTGTTCTAACTCACTATTTAAGAATGTATACTTTACAACCATTTGATATACTTTGAAGTATTTATGTGATCCAAAAGCCAAAAACATCCTTATAGCTTCCATTCTTTCTACTAGAGAAAAAGTCTTTTCAAAATATATTCCTTCCACTTTTAAGTATCCCTTACACACAAGCCTGACCTTGTTTCTAATAACTTCTTCGTTTTCATTCAATTTGTTCTTAAAAACCCATTTAGTTCCTATCATAATTTTGTTTGTTGGTCTTGGGAATAGTTTCCATGTTTGATTCTTCTCAATTTGTCTCAACTATTCTTCTATAGCTTTGATCCAATTTTCATCCTTGCATGCCTAAGTTACTTTTTTAGGTTCTATCTTAGAAAGTAAATAAAATTCTACTTGTTCCTTAGTCATAAAAAGTTTTCTCCTTGTTATAACACCTTTTCTTTTGTCTCCAATTATTTATCTTCAGAATGATTCCTCTACACATACTTAGGAGTCTAAGAATTATTTTTATTTATCTTCTTCTTTGTAAGGGGGTTCATTAGATTCATATCCTTCTATCAACGCTAAGCTTTGATGTGATTCCTCATCCACTTTGACACTTGGAATTTAAACTATATTCTTTAACCTTTTGTTGTAACACCTATATGCCTTTCTCTTTTTACAATATCCAAGGAAGATTTTTTCATCTGATCTTGCATCAAAATTTCCTAAATTATTTTCATCTCACTTGATATAAAATTTACTTCCAAACACTCTAAAATATTTCATAGTAGGAATTTTTCCATACCATAGCTCATAGGGAGTCCTTGAACTGTTTACTCCTTGTCCTTGTTGGCAAGAGATACTTTACAAGTCATCTGGTGTTGTCATTGATGGAAAACCTAGTTAGTAATCCTATCCACATCTCAGTAATTGCTTATACTGAATTCAGATTGAAGAAATGTATTATTTATCAAAGATAAAATGGGGTATCCGATAGAGTTGTGTATATTAGCTCATATTTAGTATTTTGTTATCATTTTGTGTTTTAGATCTCAAGGAAGGTTGTCTGATGTATAAAATATCTCATCCTTGAATCATCAGGGTTTTCATTGATTGGTGAGCAAGTTAGAAGATCTAGTGTATTGATTTTTAGTCTAACAGTGTAGGAAGGCTGACTAAATGAGTGTAGTGTGTTGTGGATCTTTGAGACATAATTTCTTAAGGTGTTTCATGTTCAAGACATTTTTTTTTTTGGTCCCTACTATGTTTTAGCCGACATTGGTTGATTTGCATTGATAATTGTCTATGGATTAAGCCGATAGTTTGAGCATGCTTTATATTTTGTTTAAGCTGACATATAGTTGTTCTAATTGTTGGCCTTGTCATTGTACCAAAAGATCGACTTGTTAATGCCTAATACAAGATTCAGTTAAGATCCACTGGAGGTAATTAAACCATGTCACAAACTCGAAGGGAGATGTTGGCGGTTAGTCCAACAATGCCCCCCTCAGCGTCACCTAAGGGGTTTGAACCCATGACTTACTCTGATACCAATTGTTGGAAAAACACCAATAGACAATTGAGAGGGGGGGGGGGGTGAATCAGTTGCCAAAATTAAACTTATGCAACATTAATCAACCCTATATCACATATCTGACAATTAAAAGTGCAAGCATTAAATCAACAACACATCAAAGACACATGAACACCAAGATGTTTACGTGGAAACCATGTTAGGGGAAAAACCATGGTGGATGTTAGTCCACAAGATTATACCATATTAGACATATAATGAAGAACAAAAGGGAATGCACTTGCATTCATGTGCACTTCCTAGAGCACACTTCTCAAAGGGAAGGCTCACTACCTTACATATAATAATAAGATTAAATCCATCTGATGAAGTTGAACTGAGAAATTAGCTTCTACAAAATCCTAATTATAGTTCCAGTTAGGTGCATAATTACTTCTTCAAACTCTTCCACCCTTTGCTCAAAATATTCCACACTCTTCTTTGAATGATTTGACCTTTATTCTCACTTGTACATCACTTGTACACTTGAGAACTTCTTTTTAAATGAGGAAAACAATCTCACAAATATATCCACTACACAAATTTACAACCACTATTCAGTCGGCCACAAATAAAGAATGAATTACAATTGTCGGCCTTGATACATGAATAAATTACAATGCGCACCACCAAAAGTCGGTCACAACATAGTGAGGACCCAAAAAAACACCTCCAAACTTGCCAACCAATAAAATATTAATCCTCATGGATCCACAACACGCTAACATCATCATGTCAGCCAAGAACATGATAAATTGGGCATACATCAGAATAATCTCTGATTATGAACAATTCAATCAATGCAGACATAAAACAAGGATAGATCATGATCTAGACTCATCCGTGAATATCACAGGTACATGCACAACACATGAAATTACCAGAATTTCATCCACTTCAACAAAGAACACCATCTACAAAAACTGAGTAATTCTAGGCACACAGATCTTCATAACTTCCACAAATATTTATGCGAACCTCTGAAAATTTTGGAAAACATACTAGAAAGCTTTGGAAAAAATCCATTTGAAGTACACCTTCAGATCTTCAACACACAAAGCTTTACAATATTCTGACCTTCTCAGCTCCACTGGCTGCCTTTACTATATTTTTTACAATTTTCTCAATATCCTCGACATATACAGCCTTAAGAAGATTCAATGCTAATAGTGTTGACATCAATGAAAACCACATATAAACAACACAAACACAACACCCAACAATCTCCCCCTTTGGAATTGATGGAAACACATGATGTGAAAAATAATACCATCAACCCAACTAACTCTTCTTCAACAATCTCCCCCTGAGATTGTGTAGTCTTTCCTATTTCCTTCATTACTTTTCTTTCCCACATTTTTCACATTGTTTCTCTCCCCTTTTGACATCAATGGAAAAGGTACACATGCTCTGATCACAAATTTGAATCATCTGACTACTCCCCCTGAGTAGCAGCCATCGCAACATCAATCCAGAATGAGATATGGTTATGAATTCATAGACTGATGCAAATACCTGCATCTTAGTTCTGATTAGGAGGGGAAATCACCCCTAACTTTCCTCTGAGGTACTCAAAATTATCCTTAGGCAACAACTTGGTAAAGATATATGCAATTTTCTCTTTGGTAGGTATGTACTCCAATCTAACTTATTTGTCACTTACTTTATCTCTCAAGAAGATTACCCATATCATTCTAGAATAATCATCAATGGGAAACATAAAATACCTTTCACCTTGTAGGCTTCTGATTCTGGAAGGACCACATAGATCAATATGTATCAAATCTAGTACTCCATTAGAGCTAGTTCCTCTGAAAGAAGCTTAACAGCTTGAGGTGATCTGAGATGACATCATTCAAAAAGGATAGTCCTAGATTCAATGGCACAAACTACTCTCTATGGAAAGTCATGATGGAATGTCATTTAAGGTGCATTGGTGAACCTTTCTGGCAGATGACACAAATTGCATATACTATTCCTCAGAATGGTCCTTCCTTTAAAGATGAGATCAAGCAAGCATAAATTAATACCAGGGCAATAGAAACATTGGTGAGTGCTTTGACAGACACAAAGATGACAAATGTGATGGGACTGAAGACTGGATACCAGCTTTGGAAAAAGTTGGAAACATTGTATGAAGGAGATGCACTAGTGAAAAGTGCTAAGCTACAAAGTCTAAAAGGAAAATGGGAGGGCTTGAAGATGAGTGAAGATGAGAACATATTTTCCTTCTCACATAAGATAAATGAATTGGTGATGGATATTAGATGTGTCGATGGAACCTTGGATGATAATGAAATTGTGGCTAAGATACTTAGATTTGTGCCCCCTTCTTACAAGACAAAAGCTCATGTTATTGAAGAATTCAAGATAGTGACAAATATTACAAAAGACATGTTGATTGGAAAAATTGCTGCATTTGAATTGATTGAATTCAATGAGTCTTCTCCTAAGACTAAATCTACTTTCAAGGCTACTGTATCCAGGAAAAGCAACCAAAGATATGATTTAGGAGAAAGTTCCAAGAGATTGTTTATGGAATGCATGTGCATTCCTTTTGTAAACACTTATAATGAGTATACTCGAATTTTGGATTGACCTTCATTGTGGTTTTTCCCCTAACAGGGTTTCCACATAAAAATCCTTGTGTTAAGGTGTTGTGGTTGCTTGTCTTATGTTCTTGCATCTTTTTTTTGGTTCAAAGCTATAAGTGGTTTAAAGATCAAGTTAATAAAGTTAAATTTTGCATAAGGCTGATTCACCCCCCCTCGTAGTGTTCCTTGATTCCAACAATTGGTATTAGAGCCTAGTTCCTTGGAAGAAGTTTAATAGCTTGGGAAAGATCCAAGAAGGTGATTCAATGGATTATGGTAGTCTTCATCAACAACTTTTGGTGGCACTTGATGATCTTGATAAGTCCAAATCTGAAGTCTGGGAATTGCAAGTAAGCCTCACGAATGCTGAGAAATTCATTTCATCATTGAAAGATAAAATCAATAAGTCTAGGAAAAGAGAAAGGAAATTTGTGATTAGATCAAGTAGAAAGAGAGAAAAAGCATAGAAGATGAACACCTAAGTCAAGCCTTGAAGGAAAAGATAGAAGAATTTGAAAAGTTCACCAGAGATAATGTTGTCCTAAAGGATGAGATGAAATCTATTATGATGAGGATGGCCAAGGAAATTGAAGATAGAAAGAAGAATGAAGAGAATCTTACTTAGTCCTTGAAAGAGAGATCTGATGAATGTAGCATATTCAATCAGCTGGAGCTTGAATTTCAACAATCCAGAAACAATAAAGAAGAGCTTGAAAGATAGATTGTTATTCACAGGGATGAAATTGCTACTGCAAATGAATACAAGGAGAAGTTAAAGATTAGCTCAACTAAGCTTGATGAACTGATTCAAAGTCAGAATATTGTGAGTGACAAGTAAGGTCTTGGATATGAGAAAGGAGAAAGATATGGATCTGGTCAAAGTAAATTTATGTTAGCAAATCAAATGTACAAAGCTAGAAGGTATCTGGTAAGACAACCTAATGCTCAAAAGTTCAATGGATATTGTTTTGTTTGCAATAATTTTTTTCATATGGCTGCTCAATGTAGAAGTAGAATCAATCCAAGCATTCCATCATTTTTTGGTTAGTGTTTGAATTGCAATAAGTATGGTCATAAGTCAATTGAATGCAAAAATATGACAAACAAAATTTTCAATAGAAATATCAAATGTTATGCCCGCAATAGATTTGGCCATATTGCTAACCAATGCAGATCAAGAGAAAATCAATAGAATAACTGGTCTGGACAAGGAAATTTTGTGTGCTATAACTGTAACAATCCGGTCACATTGCAAAATTCTATAGAAGCAGGAAGGGTCTGGTAAACAAGGGGAAAAATATGCAAAAGGATGATAAGGGAAAATGAAAAGTTAATGTGGATGAGATAAGAAATCAAATGAAGAAGACATGGGTGACGAAGAGTGCTTCTGATGCAGGAAATGAATCAGCACCATAATCTAGTACTGAAAATTCCTCCAGGAATTAGTCTAAGGCCTCTGGCCTAGGGGGAGCTCTCAAGAAAATATTTTACCCCCTTGTTGGTAGTTGGTACTGGAATGTGGTAAATTGCAGTGATTGCATTAATGATCTATAGATCTTTTGGAACATTTGTGAAGGAAATTTATGCAAAATTGAAGGTTTGTAGAAGAATTTTCTTTCACAGACTATGAAAACAGGGTATACGGAAGACCTAGGGAAAAAGCATTTATTGAAAAAAAAGGTTAGGTGTACAAATGATATAAAGGTTACTTCTATTCCTCATTTGTCACTTTTCATTTTGAGAAGAAGAATTTTGGAGAGATACAAGTCTAAAGGTGATTCGGCAAACAAACCCTAATTTGGCGAAAAGGTATTTATCTGCGAAAATTGTGAATTTGAAATTTTTGGAAATGGCTACTTCATTAGTCATTGATATTAAGGATAGGCCACACCCAAAATTCAAATGGAACCCATTCAAATCTATTGAGACAAAACCATTAGGTGCATTTTCTTCAATTACGTATGGTGTTTTGCACATTGAAGATATTAGGGCATACATTCATGTGAATATTGAGGAATTAAGAAGCTCTTAGTTGTTAAATTTGTACACAAATCACATTGTGGGAGAATATTTCTATGCAAGGCCTAAATTTAAGACTTTGGAGGAGAATAAATTCACACAAATTATGAAGTTTCCCGTGTTCGATGAAAATTAATGGGTTTGGTATATACTAAGTCAAGTGCATACCAAGTTCATGTGGTTAAATCAGCCCTTCAAGATCACAAGAGAAGCTATAAGCATTATTAGTGGTATGAATTCAACCGGTGGGTTTCCCACATTGAAAGCTGTAAAGAACCAAACAGTCACTAAGGCAACCGGTTCCAATTTTGATAGAAGAGCCATGACAGTTAATGACATCATTGAATTAGATGTAAAGTTTTTGTCTATGGTTATTGGATACAAAATCTATCACTCCATTGGGGATAACTCAGTATCTAGTACTACAATCTATGCAGTGTATCAAATGGTCAAGGAAAATGCAGAATATGACCTATCCGAGTTACTCTAAAGCCAACTCATTGAAAACCTTGGAAAAATCAAGAAGGACAAGAAGAACATTTTCAAGTGTGGAAATCTGCTATTGTGTCTATTCTTCTACTTCATGAATGAAGTTCCAAGAGTTGGTAAAGTGCAATGGGAAAGTGACAGACCTGTAGCTATTCAAATCAGAGACATCTTACATAGAATTGGAGATCAAGGCAAGGAAAAATGCTATCTAGGGATACTTCAAAAAAATTTAGAGTGTAATGTAAGCTAGGGAAAGGATTCCTAAGTCTATTGTGGAAAAGTATAAGAAAACTATTTTCTTCATGGTTGAAATTGATCAGTGTTTGATGGAAGCAACAAAACTTATAACAGTTTGGATAATGTCTATGGGATATGAGGTTGAAGAACACATTTTGGAGCTGTATGCCAAATACTTGTTGAGTAAACCTTGGGATCTAATAGAAGAAAGGTTTGGTACCTTTGCAGAGAAGGATATACAAGTGCATAACCAACTAAGGAAGCTTGTGATATTCTGGAAGGTGAGAAGGGAAGTTGAAGATTTTATAAAAAGCATTGGCATATCAATTTAAGCAGTGAGGGAAGCTAGAAGAAAAGAGAACAAGCTAAAAAATAGGAGCCTACTAGAATTGAGTCAGCTATTCAATGACATCCTCTACCAGATCTAGATCTACAAGGATTTGATTTGCACCCTCATCCGGTCCTACAAAGAAATCAAGTCCTTTAAAAGTTCAAATCAATACATCCAGAAGAGAAGGAAAAAGGAAGAAGGATAAAAGCACAAGAGTCTATATTGTTGTTGAAGATAATGAAGAAACTTAATCAAATGAAGAAGATAAATCAATCATAAGGGCTCAAAGAAATTAAAATTCTCTAAGGACAATTCCTCCAATGAAGAAAAGCCATAAAAAAAGGTGAAAAGTGATAAATCAAGTATGAGTGTAGAGGAAGTGGAAAAAGCTTTAATTAAGGATGGTAATCTCAAAACACTTTATGATGGTATGAAACTTTTTATAGTGTCGATTAGAGAACTCTTGAAGAAGCCACAATAATATATTTGAATACTTTCAATATGACTCCAATAGAAATAATGTCACCATTACCTAAGGGGTTATATGAAGTCTTAGAAATGAGGAGAGTGTTATCTACTGAAAATGCACCTTGTTGAACCTAATGTTCAACAATTCAGAGAAAACATGGGAAAACCTCCAAGTTGTGGGTAACTTATAAATAGAGGTCAACCTCCAGAGAAGGTCGGCTTCCTATGGTGTCACTAAAACTACTAAATTTTTGAGGAAAAGGGAGAAAGATGACTAAAATTGAAATGAAAATGAAGGTAAACATGAAGTGATACACCAAGACTAAAGATGGACCATGATCACATAAATTTAACACAAACTAATTAAAACTAGCACAAAATTAAGTATGCACAATTCGTTGTTGTATGTTAATGCATAAATATCTCACTAACAGGTCATAATATTGAAACTTGGAAAAGGGAAGTTAAATTCACCATTAAAAAATAACTTGTATCAAGTAGACACAATCAATAACCCACATGAACAAACTACTTGCATAAAGGTATAAACATGTGAGACAAAGTTTTAAGGTAAAAAATTTCACTAAGAACTTGATCAATCACTCACATACACTAAACTGTAAGAACGAAAAGATAAAAATTTAATCACTAGAAATAATGGAGGTCTCCACTGTATATCATGTCCAAATAGCTACAAATTATGTATAAAAATGGATCAAAGGACTGTCTTAGTCACTAAGTCTCCAAAAACTACATAATAATGTACGTACCCAAAAATGAGTTACAAAAATCACTAAGTAAGAAACACCAAGTGGTTCCACCAAAGAAGGAACAAAAATCCAACTTGGGTCGGATGCCCCTCAAAAGCCTAAAATCTAGGGCCTATATCCCCTCCAAATGAGCTCAAAATGGGTGAAAAAGTTAAGCATGACTTAATCAAACCATAAACACTTCTAAAAATTCTCAAAAAGGAGTTAAGAAAGCCTATATTCTCTCAACAAGGTGATGACAACACCCTACACCTTCTCCTCATGTTGGAAACTAACTCACAACCTCCCTATATGCTTGCAACAAAGAATTATAAAATCTCAGAAGGATAACTCCTTGAACAAGTCCTCATCAAGGCTATAAAGAGTGTGTAGCACATTTTTGCAAGAAAATAGATACATGATTTTAATTATTTATAAGATCATCATGAAGCTCATGTATTTACACTTTTGTTTCAATGCAAAAATAAAAAGGAAATGGTCAAACTTGACCATACATGTTTAATGAAAATACATAAGTCACTAAGACTTAGTCTTAAACACCTTGCAAATCATAAATAATACTTACATTTTAGAGCATTTAGAAGGTAAAAGTGAATACCACGAAGGTATTAATCATGGTAATGAAATTTTAAAGGAATGTGATAAAAATCACATATCTGATTTAGGGAAATATGAAACCCTAAAATAAAGCAAGGAAAAAGATGCAAAGGCATTTTCATTTTACATCCTTAGAAGCTTCTCGAGGAAGCTACCAACTAACAAGGGTTTCAATAGGGAAAACCATGGAGTGACTTTAGAAGTCTTCGAGGCAGATTATCAAGTCTCGAATGCATTTCCAGTATAGAGGGAACATAGAAAAGCTCGGGTAAGCTTTATAAATGCAAAATTCTTACCATTAATCTACATTTTTTGAGGGAAGAATGCTCGAAAATGAGCCCCAAACTGTAGGAAAATGCATAAATGTGGTTCATTTTTTCTTGATTTATGGCCATTGTTCAGCCCTAGGCTTTGACTGTAGCAAAAATAATGAGCTTTCCTTTACTTTTTTCTGGATACATAACAACTCTGAGTTTTTTTTTTTGCTTTCATTCTTCATGGGCTCGGTCCTGTAAGTAAAATAAGGATTTTCTTGTGTGTTCACAGAGTCGTGGCTTGTATGTTTGTAGAAATTATAAAAGATAATGGTTCTTTTATTTCACTCCCCCCATTTTAAAGTGACAAGGGTTTCACTTTATTTTTTTTGTAGCATTCTTTTATCTCTGTAAAAAAGGATTTTTCGGGCTACCCACTTCTGAACTGTAGGTACTTGAACTTAAAGTACTCCATATGGGTCAAAACCCCAAAAGGTCTCATTTACATCATCGTATTTTTCTGGGTCTATAATTTTCATCTTTTTCTTACTGACAGAGGCATAGATATCACTTAACATAACTTTGTAAGTATTTGACATTCTTCTACAGGAAACATAGTTAATCTGGGGACACTGTCATTTCTAGGCCAAGACTTTGCAAAATCTGGGTATATTTTCCTCGATTACCATTATAGAGCTGCATGGCTTATTGATTTTCCTGAAAGGCACAAAAGCACTTAATTTCTCCCCCCATTCTAGGTTTTGCCCTGTTTCATGTACCAAGAGCTTCTCCTTTGTATCTTCTCTGGTTTCCAGTAGAAATATCTGAACATATATAAAAATGTGTTTCTTGTCCCTCGATATCCAAAAGTGTATGCATTCCTGTAATTGAACCCCTAATCCCGGGTATTGAAGACTAAAAAGTCATGACAATGAATAGAATTATTATGAATGATAATAAAGAAATTATCTTCACTCTATTTATAGTCAAAAATAGATTTAAAGTATGCATTTCCTTTTCAAAGCACATTGAGGTCAACTTATACATGCATAGGTAAATTTTCATGTAAGGTTTGTGCCTTTTTATTTCTTAGAGAATTGTTCTAACATCATTTCTATTGTCAAATGCAGGAACTAGGAACAATGAGGAGCTAGGAAGGACAAGCAACTCAGGCAGCATCAAAACAAGACAACACTGAACCAATCATTCAGGTAATGACTGGTCACTCTCCTTATATGCACATTTTACTTCCTTTTACTTATTCATGTATAGGTTTTTCTTGATTGCATTGAATAAGAAAAAATCAGTCTCACGACTTGTGTGAGACAATGTATATTTTTTACATTCAATAAAGATTACTTTTTAGAAAGATTTGTGTAAATATTTTCTCTGTTGCATGAACTTGTATAAATGCAATGATCTATTACAATACTATTGTAATATTTTCTTATTTTTTTGTTTATACAATTGAATATAATATAGGAAAATTTAATAAAATGTACCTCAGTTCCTTAGTTTAAGATCAACAAACTGCACATGATTGAGCCAATGAGTGAAAATATGGTAACATTTCTAGCGACCTCTGCGAAGTGTTTTCCTACTAAACATATTGACCAGTTGCCTAGACCTATCCTTGGGCACAGAGTCACTTAGAAACTAGGCATATGACTTAAGAAACATATTCAAAACTTTTGTAACTCAGACTTGAAAGTATGAATGAGACCCTGGCATTATTAGAAAGCAAAAATGCAGAAAGGAAACTACCTAACTATGCTAAAACATTACTTAGGGAATGAAACTTGCAACTAAACTATAGTGCAGTAGCACTTTATTGAAAGCATGAAACCTAACCTAGTATGTACAAAGGTAGATCATACCTCAATTTTTTTTTTGAGGTGTATCCCATTAACTAGGATAGGTAAAACTTCTCCATCCATCTTTGATAACTGGAATGCATTATGCTCCTTGCACTTAGTATAAAAAGAGGGCCCATCCAGAAGTTGTCAAACTTTGAATGCTTACTTGGCCTAGTCTTCAACACATCCCACTTGAGAACAATATCACCCTCCTTGAAAATTCTGGGTGTAGCTTTCTTGTCAAAAGCCTTCTTTGTTTGGAGCTGATGATACTCCAAAGACTTCTTAGCTTTATCTCTTAACTCCTCAAGCTCCATGAGCTGAGCATATTGTACTGCTAATGGGTTCTCTCCTTCAAACATTTAAAGATGATTCATGATATCAACAGCTGGAAGCTCCAAAGATAGAGGCAATCTAGCTTCTTTACCATAAACAAGCATATATGGAGAATTCCCAATAGACTACTTGGGAGTTATCCTATCTGCCCACAAAGAAGACTTCAACTAGGTGTGTCAAGTTCTCTGGTTATCTTCCATGGTTCTTTTGATAATCCTTATTAAGTTCTTTTTAGTACTTTCTGCTAAACCATTACCCTGTGCGTAATAATTGGAAGATGTATTCAGGTATATACCATTCTTAACAGCCTAGTCACTCACTCTGAGTCCAAAAAACTCCAAGGAATCATCTAAAATGATAGACTCAGGTACTCCAAACCTAGTGACTATATCATCATAAAAAATTAAAATAGAGCTTTCATTGGCTTCCTTTAAGACAATTGCCTTAGTCCACCTGGTAAAATAATCAGTTGTTGTAAGAACCCACTTGTGGCCAACACTAGAAGGAGGACTAATTGGTCCTATGAAGTCAATTCCCCATCTCATAAAGGGCTTCTCTACTTGAATAGGCTACAAAGGAAAAGATGGAAGCCTCTCCTTTCCTACAAAAAGAGAACACTTTACACACTTTCTTGCCCAAGCATGGGCATCCTTAAATAAGCTTGGCCAAAAATAGCTAGCCCTCATTATTTTCTAGGCTATTATTCTCAGGGCAAAGTGCTCCCCTGCAGTTCCATCATGGAACTCATGAAGTATTTTATCAATCTGAAATCAATACACCTTAAAAGAACACCATTAAGATCTTTTCTAAAAATAACATTATCAATCAGAACATATGGTATAGACTGCAACCAGAAGCATCTCCTTTTGGCCTTGTCTAAACCTGGTGGACATTCACCAGTCTGTAGAAAATGAGTCATATCTTGAACCCAACTTGCACCTAACACAGGAGCAACATCCTGAAGCTCATTATTATTGACCAAAATAGCATTTGGTTCAAATTTCTGCTCATCTTCAGGATTTGTGGCTAACTGTTCACATGGTCCTCTACCTCTAACCGGCTTCGTAATCTTAAAATCAACATCATACACCATGAATTTTGTGATCTATCCAGCCCTTTTCTCACTCAGATCCTTCCTCAACAAAAATTCCTTAACACTTGGGTGAGCAACCATAACATTAATCCTATTGCTAGATACCAAAGGCTTAAATTCCTTTAAACTTCTAATTACATAAAGAACATGCTTTAAAAAAATAGTATACCTTTGCTCATAATCAACTAAAATTTGACTAAAAAAGCTATTGGCTGCTCTAAATCTTCATCATTCTTCTATACTAGCATTGCAGAAATATTATCTATGCTACCAAATGCATAGAAAATAAAATCTTTGGAAAATTTTGGATTTACCAAAGTAGGAGTTGTTGCTAAAGCCTCCTTTATTTATGCAAAACTGTTCTTGACCTCTTTAGTCCAACTAAAACTAGCATTCTTCTTTAACATAGGAGTTAAAGGTTGCAAAAGATAGGCAACATCAGGAATAAATCTCCTTAGGAAATTAATTCTGCCTAAGAAAATCTGCAAACCCTTCTTGTGATTGGGTAAAGGCAGCTCTAGAATGGATTTCATTCTCTTTGGATCTATAGTGACTCCATGTTTTGACACTATGTGTCCAAGAAGCTTACCTTCATGAACAAAAAAGATGCTCTTTTTTGGATTAAGGGATACACCATACTCCCTACAATTTTCAAATACTTGCTTTAAATGTGACAAGTTTTCATCAACATTTTTAGAATAGACTGCTATATCATCTAGATAAACAAGAAAAAAAATTGGATTAAACCCCGAAATGCCATATCCATGGCCCTTTGAAATGTGGCACCAACATTAGATAAACCAAAATGAATTCTCTTATAGGCCATAGTGCCCCACTTAGTTGTAAATGTTGTCTTATGTTGATCCTCTTCCTTAACTAGAACCTGGTTATAACCAGAGTAACCGTCAAGAAGAGAAAATCTCTCTGAACCAACAACTACCTGAAGAATTTGCTCCATGGAGGGCAGTGGGTAATGATCCTTCAACGAGGCTCTATTAAGGTCTCTAAATTCAACACACAACCTTATTTCTCCATTCTTTTTTCTAACAAGAACCAGATTTGAGACCCAAGAGGTGTGTTTGATTGGGTAAATAATACTACCTTCTATCAACTTGGTCAAATCTTTGATCATTAGGGGTTCAAGTTTTGGATTTAAAGGTCTCTACTTCCAGCGGATAGGCTTAGCATTTGGTTCCAACTCAATAGTATGTTGGGATAAATTAGGATCAAAGCCCTTTAAATCTGAATAATCCCAAGAAAAAACATCCTTGAATTCTTGACATAAGGCAATAAAAGCTTGTTTATCTTCTTTTGAAAAAATATAACCTATCTTCAGGAGCTTACCCTTAAAAATCTCAAGCTCTTCATAATGCTCCTCCTTGATTTGCATGCTAGTTTTATTCCTTTTCAGCTGATCATCAATGCTGAAAATAGATTCCAATGTGACAAGTCCCTTGGACAGCTTGTTAGTTCCGAGTTGAATAATTTGTTCATCAAATTGCTGCTTCAACTTGTCCCGATTAGTGACTAAAAATTGGTCCTCTTCAAGAATAAAACTTAAGATCTGCTCATCATTCTCAAAAACTTGCTAGCTGGTATTATTATCAGGAATGGAAGGCCTAACCACTACCTTCACATGTTGTTGTACATTACCTTTTAAAATATCATCGGGGATATCAAATTGAGCCCCTATTGCTACTAACCTGTCAGCATGTTTATTTTCACTTCTAGGAATGGAGACCAAATTAAATGCATCAAAATCCTCTATCATATCCCAAAATCTATGCTTATAGGACTTTAATGCATCATTCTTAGTAACATGCAAGTTTCTAACCTGATTTACAATCAACTCACTATCACCAAAGACTTGCAAATTTATAATTTTCCTTCTCCTTGCCCACTCCAAACCTTGAATCAACCCCTCATACTCAAAATTATTGTTAGTACAAGAAAAAGAGAAATGAAAGGTAGAAAAATGTTTATCACCTTGAGGGGAAACAAGCATTGCACCCCCACGAGTTCCATTCTTACTTTTGGAGCCATCAAAGTACATCTTCCACAACTCATTCTCCAGCTTAAGTGGATCTTCTGCCTTCTTTTCAAGGTTAGGCATCTCTTATTCAAGTTCATGCAGCACATAATTATGTAAACCAACATCCTGAATATGATAATTTGGGTTATCAACCATGTTCTCAACCGCCCACTCATTGAGGAGTACCTCATGTACACTTTCAGCTTGCAACTCTTGAGTTGTAGCAAGCTCAATATCCTCTAAAACAACAAAATTAACGTTAACAACAGCTAGCACATAAGGTTCAATGTGATCTTTGGAAAGAGAATCACATGTTATGGTTACCTTAGTACCATACCTAGTCCTGAAAAACATACGGGACCAATTTGAAGATAAATACCCCCCAATTTTAGTTGTGAAGTCCCTAGACAAGCATAATGCAAAGCATGGATGAAAATCTATAACAAACGCATCCTAAGGGATTGAAAAATTAGGACAAGCATGTAATGTAAGGTTCAAATCCTTGATAACACCTATGGTGTTAACAATTGTCCCATCAAACTAAATTACTCCCTTCTCTAATGGTTGATATTTTAGTACTAACTGGTCTACAATCTTTTTGGGCATAATAAAACTACTTACACCACTATCTACCATGCAATTATGCACCAACTTATCTCCCACTATCAATGAAACATAAAATGGAGGGGGCTTGACACCCTTACCTTGTTGTTGAGTACTATCCTGAGGTGCATTGGTTAAAATTGACCTTGCTTGGTTCGTAGGGGCTTCATTTGAAACATTTAAACTAGCTAAGTTAGACAAGGCTGACTATAATAAATCCCTTTGACCAGGTATTGCTAATGAATCCCACATTGAAATAGAAACATTCAATTTCTTCATTCTTTCAACAATGTTGAAAGGTGCAGAAAAATTTACCTTTGGTTGAGTTTTTACAACAACATGACCAGGTTGCATTTGATTTGAAGATGCAACATGCATTGGCTACTCTTTACTAGCATCTCGACCTCACTGTAAAATGTGTAGCACTTGCTGATTTGATGGACCCGCAACTTATTTGTCTTTATTTATTTCTTGTTCAACCTCAAAGGCCCTTTTCTTGGTTCTAGTATTGGCAGCAATAGATGTATCATCTTGATTCACCCCACATAATTCCTCTCCCTGCCAATTTAGGAGAGTTGTCTCATTTACAGGTTGATCTTGTTGTTGTGAAGACCTTTCCTCAAGGTATTTTTTGTGAACCTAAAACATTCTAAACCATAAGATCTTGATTTATTACACCATTAGAGCACATAGCCTGATTATGTGGCTGGTTACACAGATAACACCATTCAAAATCAGCAACAAGATTGTTTTGAACAAGTACCAAATCCTTTGCTACACTAACTGGAACAAGGTTGTATGGCTAAAATGGCCTCTGATTGATATTTTTCCTTGTACCTTGGAAACCTCCTTGATATGGTTGTCTGTTGGCTTGAAACTATTGGCTGCTTTGGCCTTGGTTTTGAGGTTGATAGGGTCTACACCCCTGAAATTGCCGCTTCTTGAGACTAGTAAGCTCATTTCCAAAAGTTTGAAGATAATTTTTGATCTTCTATTGAATTTACTTAATGTCTTGCAGCTCTTTTGACTAATTTATAACAACAGGTGCATCAAGTTCAAGTGTAACAACAATTGGTAGTGCTGCAATTTGAGGTGTAGGCAATACCACATTAGACTGAATGTCCATAAAAATGGGCATAGGAGGTCTTGGAGCAATCCTTCCAGCCTGAATAAGGCTATTGGTAAAGTATTACCACCCATAGACTATATCATAACTGCTATTTCACTATTCAAAGCCCTTCAATAGTACATAAATGCATACTTAGCTGGAGGCTTTGAATCTATTGGGATTGTATCCCAAGTCCTCTGAAACCTGAAATTAAAATCAATCGATCTCTCATAGGGTGCCCTTTTAATTTGAGTAAGCTACTCTACAAGAGACAAGTTATCACAAGTGACTTCAAACTACTTGCATAAAGATTCTCCCAACACATCCCAAGTATGAATAGTACCCACTGCTAAGCTTTTGAACCACTAAAGTGCCTTACCCTTAAAAGATGTTGCTAATAATCTTACAACCACATTTTCTTGAGTAATATGATGCACCAAGCACAAATTTTCTACATATTTGATGTAATCTATTGGTGTAGTCTAGTCTTCACTAGAAAAATACAACAAACTTTTGGGTGTAGCCATTGGTATATCATAATGTTGTGCTAATTGTAACAGGTTACCTTGATTGAATGTGACAAACACTTGATTCCTTGGGACAACCATTATTGGAATAACAAATTGTTGAACTACTTGTTGTCTTATAGGAGGCTGTGATAGACTTGTTGAAGGTGGAGTTGAAGCAGTTTTCCTAGCTGTAACAGGAGCTCTCGTTACTAATCTACCCTGAATTTTGGGTGGGGACAACTATAAATACTCAAAGGAACCTAAACTTGTGCTTCTGGTTTGTATCCTTTTCATAAATGCACTAGTTCTACTGCTCTGTCACCAACGGAGTCACCAAATGTACTTAAGAAACCTTCTTGTAAGGTCTGAAATTTGCTAGTAGCACATCAAAACCAACAAAATGTCTTGAAATTTCTATATTGTCTGCTCGATATTCCCACCGGGTGTGCCAAAAACTATTATCTACTTAAAATGCACCCTGTTGAACCTAATGTTCAACAATTTAGAGAAAACATGGGAAAACCTCCAAGTTGTGGGTAACTTATAAATAGAGGTTAACCTTTGGAGAAGGCCGACTTCTTATGGTGTCACTAAAACTACTGAATTTCTAAGGAAAAGGGAGAAAGATAAATGGAATTGAAATGACAATGAAGGTAAACATGAAGTGATACACCAAGACTAAAGATGGACCATGATCACATAAATTTAACACAAACTAATTAAAACTAGCACAAATTTAAGTATGCATAATTTGTTGTTGTATGTTAATGCATTAATATCTCACTAATAGGTCATAATATTGAAACTTGGAAAAGGGAAGTTAAATTCACCATTAAAAAATAACTTGTATCAAGTAGACACAATCAATAACCTGCATGAACAAACTACTTGCATAAAGGTATAAACATGTGAGACAAAGTTGTAAGGAAAATAATTTCACTAAGAACTTGATCAATCACTCACATACACTAAACTGTAAGAACGAAAAGACAAGAATTTAATCACTAGAAATAATGGAGGTCTCCACTGTATATCATGTCCAAAGAGCTACAAATTATGCATAAAATTGGATCAAAGGACTGTCTCAGTCACTAAGTCTCCAAAAACTGCATAAGAATATACCTACCCAAAAATGAGTTACAAAAAATCACTAAGTAAGCAACACCAAGTGGTTTCACCAAAGAAGGAACAAAAATCCAACTTGGGTTGGATGCCCCTCAAAAGCCTAAAATCTAGGGCCTATAACCCCTCCAAATGAGCTCAAAATAGGTGAAAAAATCAAGCATGACTTAATCAAACCATAAACACTTCTAAAAATTCTCAAAAAGGAGTTAAAAAAGCCTATATTCTCTCAACAAGGTGATGACAACACACTACATCTACTCCTCATGTTGGCAACTAACTCACAACCTCCCTATATGCTTGCAACAAAGCATAAAATAATCTCAAAAGGATAACTCCTTGAACAAGTCCTCATCAAGGCTATAAAGAGTGCACACCACATTTTTTGCAAGAAAATAGGTACATGATTTTAATTATTTGTAAGATCATCATGAAAATCATGTATTTACACTTTTGTTTCAATGCAAAAATAAAAAGGAAATGGTCAAACTTGACCATACATGTTTAATGAAAATACATAAGTCACTAAGACTTAGTCTTAAACACCTTGCAAAGCATAAATAATACTTACATTTTTAAGAATTTAGAAGGTAAAAGTGAATACCACGAGGGTATTAATCAAGGCAATGAAATTTTAAAGGAATGTGATAAAAATCACATGTCCGATTTAGTGCAATATGAAACCCTAAAACAAAGCAAGGAAAAATATGCGAAGACATTTTCATTTTACATCCTTATAAGCTTCTCGAGGAAGCTACCAGCCGACAAGGGTTTCAACAGAGAAAACCATGGAGTAACTCTGGAAGTCTTCGAGGTGGATTATCAAGTCTCAGATGCATTTCTAGTATAGAGGGAACATAGAAAAGCTCGGGTAAGCTTTATAAATGCAAAATTATTATCATTAATCTGCATTTTTTTAGGGAAGAATGCTCGAAAACGAGCCCCAAATTGTAGGAAAATGCATAAATGTGGTTCATTTTTTCCTGATTTATGACCATAGTTCAGCCCTACGCTCTGACTGTAGCAAAAATAATGATCTTTCCTTTACTTTTTCTAGACACATAACAACTTTGCATTTTTTCTATTTTTTCTTTCATTCTTCGTGGGCTCTGTCCTATAAGCAAAATAAGGATTTTTGTGTATATTCACAGAGCCATGGCTTGTATGTTTGCAGAAATTATAAAAGATAATGATTCTTTTATTTCAATCCTTTCCCCATTTTAAAGTGACAAGGGTTTCACTTTATTTTTTTTGTAGCATTCTTTTCTCTCTATAAATAAGGATTTTCCAAGCTACCCACTTCTGAATTGCAGGTACTCAAACTTAATGTACTCCATATGGGTCAAAACCCCAAAAGGACTCATTTACATCATTGTATTTTTTCGGGTCTGTAATTTTATCTTTTGCTTACTGACAGAGGTAGATATTTCACTTAACATCACTTTGTAAGAATTTGACATTCTTCTACATGAAACATAGTTAATTTGGGGACACTGTCATTTTTGGGCTGAGACTATGCAAAATCTAGGTATATTTTCCTTGATTACCATTATAGAGCTCCATGGCTTGTTCATTTTCCTGAAAGACACAAAAGCACTTAATTTCTCCCTCCATTCTGGGTTTTGTCTTGTTTCATGTACCAAGAGCTTCTCCTTTGTATCTTCTCTAGTTTCCTGTAGAAATATCTGAACATATATAAAAACGCATTTCTTGTCCCTCCATATCCAAAAGTGTATGCATTCCTGTAATTGAACCCCTAATCTCGGGTACTGAAGACTAACAGTCATGAAAGTGAATAGAATTATTGTGAATGATAATAAAGAATTTATCTTCACTTTATTTACACTCCAAAAATAGGATGCTATGTAGGTTCAAGTATCTGACTTTTGATTGTCAATTTTGATAACATAAATGTCCTTTTTTCTTCATTAATGATATCTTCAAACCTTAGATAAACTGTCATATTGTCTATCTTTATATTTTCAACTTGCATACTTTTGCAGAGTCAACCTTTATAGTCTACTAACATCCTCTAGTGATACTATCCTTTCATTCATTATTTGTTCATTGTACTTCCTTTTTACTGCCCTCAAGAAATTTCATGTTTTGTCTGAAAACAACTTCTTTCTAAGTTATTTCATTTATGCAAAATTTCATAATAAAATAGCATACTGGGCTAAACCCGTGTGGGATCCACATTTTAACCCATATGTTGAATTAATGAATGAAATAGAAACGTGATTGTACCTATAGCTGCACATGAAACAAACATTTTAGAAAACAAAATGCCTATTTTGGGTGTGTATGATGACTCTGATGGTTTTCCTAGACACCTAAAGTATGCATTTCCTTTTCAAAGCACATTGAGGTCAACTTATACATGCATAGGTAAATGTTCATGTAAGGTTTGTGCCTTTTCATTTCTTAGATAATTGCTCTAACATCATTTCTATTGTCAAATACAAGATCTAGGAACAATGAGGATCTAGGAAGGACAAGCAACTCAGGCAACATCAGAACAAGACAACACATAACTCGTCATTCAAGCAATGACTGGTCACTCTCCTTATATGCACATTTTACTTCCTTTTACTTTTTCATGTATATGTTTTTCTTGATTGCACTAAATAAGAAAAAGCCAGTCCGATGGTTTGTGTGAGACAATGTAGATTTTTACATTCAATAAAGATTACTTTTTAGAAATATTTGTGTAAATATTTTCTTTGTTGCATGCACTTGTATAAATGCAATGATCTGTTACAATAATCTTGTAATCTTTTTTGATTTTTCTGTTTATACAATTGAATGTAATGTAGGAAAAGTTAATAAAATGTACCTCATTTCTTCAGTTTAAGATCAACAAACTCCACCTGATTGAGCCAATGAGTGAAAATCTAGTAATAGAGAGTAAATGCAAGAACAAAAGATGAACAAATGAGAGAACTCATACTTTCCAATCTATATCTAGTAATGCCAATAGAAGAAATAAAGAAAATCCTCAATGAAGATAAAAATGATTTTAAGAGAAAATCAAGGGTGAATAAGATTATGATCGGGCAGACTGAGGATGTGGAAAAAGACACTGAGAAAATTATTAAGGTAGTTCTATTGAAGAACAAATATAATGTTGTCTCTGAAGAAACTCATGTTGAAGATGTTCCATCCAGTCTGAAAGTTCAATATGTTCAAGATAATGTTGAAGAAGTAAAAGAAGACATAGTTGAGGAAACTCAAAATCCTCTGGATGTGGAAGATATTGAAATTTCCATGGAGACCGAATCTCCTAAAGTTATGCCAGTCGATGAAGTAGAGATTCCCAAAGTCCAACAAGAATCTAAGATTGAAGAAAAGAAGGTTGAGGCAAAGGAAGTTTCTATGGAAGCAAGAGACATTGCAAAGGTAGTAAAGAAGTTTGTAGAAGAACAACAGGAGGACTTTGACCCTGAACTGGGTGAAGGTCCTATCAACTTGGCCACTCTATCTCCTATTTAGAAGCTGTAGGTGGCATCATTTGCTCAGACCAAGGCAAGGGAGGAGTTATTGAAATCTCACATTGAGGACACTGAGCTACTAAGTCTTGCATCCAATATCTTGGAGAAAATCATGCCCACACATGCCAAGGAATCATTTGATTCTCCATCCGGTCAGCTGAAGAAACTTATCAAATTTGTAAGTACTCACTTTGAGTCCCTTGAAAATTCAGTTGAGGATAAGGTCCAGAAAGAATTTGATGCAAATAGTTTTAGTAGATTTAAGTGTATGATTTCTAATGATAAATCCTTATTAGCTACCTATGAAAAGAACATTCAAGATGCATTATCTGAAGGTGGAAATATTTACAAGTCATGCTTATCTTTGTCAAAATTCACTGAGGTCACTAAGAAGAAAATTAAGGAATATGAGAAACAGTGAGCATATATTTGTCAAACCTTTGATCCTCTAACCATTTCTGTGAGTAAGCAAGAATGTCAAGTCATATCCCTGCTTGAAAACATTAAAATTTTGAAGCATGAAAGAGACAATTTTTTTGAAAGGGTATGTGAACTCAGAGGACTAATTGGTCCTAAAATGGAGACAATGCTTAGTGCATTGAAGAAAGCACATGTTGCTATGGCTGTCACTGATCAGGAAAATCTTGAGTCAATAGAGATGCAATCCTACTTTTTCTATGGACACATGACTATTTTGGAAAGTCTCAAAAAGGGTTGGGACACTAGTTTAAGCTTGTTGAAGAACTATTTTTGCAGACATATTCAAGTCCATGTAAGTTAGTAAAGCATGTTTATACATATACAATTTTGTATGATTTTTGGTATGTGGATTCCCGTCTTTTCCATTGATGTCAAAGGGGGAATGCGAGATAGTGAAAAATGTAATATTCATCTCAGGGGGAGTTATGGATAAAAAAACCTTTTGAATTTTTGTGGATTGCAATGTATTCATGTTAGTAATGGTTCCGACACTTAGTCATTTTTCACTAAGTGTTTCCATCAATGCCAAAGGGGGAGATTTTTGGAAAGAAACACTGCACAAGTCATCTAGTGTTGTCATTGATGGCAACCCTAGTCATTAATCCTATCCACATCTCAGTAATTTCTTATACCAAAAGTTAGATTGAAGAAATGTATTATCTATCAAAGCTAAAATAGGGTATCTGACAGAGTTGTATATATTGTCTCATATGTAATTTTTTGTTATCATTTTGTGTTGTGGATCTCAAGGAAGGTTTTATGATGTATGAACTATCTTATCCTTGAATCATTGGGGTTCACATTGATTGGTGCATAAGTTAGAAGATATGATGTATTGATTTTCAGTCTAACAATGCAAACAGGCCGACTAAATGAGTGTAGTGTATTGTGGATCTTTAAGACATAATTTCTTAAGGTGTTTCATGTTCGAGATATATTTTTTTTGGTCCCTACTATGTTTTGGCTAACATTGGTTGATTCACATTGGTAATTGTCTATGGATTAAGCTGACATTTTGTGCACGCTTTATATTTTGTTTAAGCCAACATATAGTTGTTCTAATCTCTAGTGCCAGATATATATAACCAATCATTCATATCATTTTCATATGTGATGCGATATGATGCGAGAGTTAGAAGGAATATAGATTTATTGTGCACAGTTTCATTTGAGTGGAACAAAGATTGGTGATGCGAATTAAAGAAGAAAGAGTTTCAAGAGCAGAAGCAGACAAAATGCGAAGAATGCAAATAATGTTCTTAATCGGAACCATAATCAGGAATTAGAAGATTCTATTTCATAGTTCATCTACTCCAGTTGACTTATAAATATAACTGTAAGACAGTGAGTCTTCTTTTGGGCAGAAAGCCTTTTGTATTTGAGCAATGAGCTCTAGGTAGTGTGCCTGAATGCATGTGCATTCCTTTTGTAAACTCTTATATGAAGTATACTCAAATTCTGGTTTGACCTCCACCATGTTTTTTCCCATAATGGGGTTTCCATGTATAAATCCTTGTGTTATGGTGTTGTGGTTGCTTGTATTATGTTCTTGCATATTTCTTTTGGTTCAAATCTATAAGTGGTTTAAAGATCAATTTAATAAAGTTAAATTTTATAGAACACTAATTCACCCCCCCTTCTTAGTGTTCCTTAATTCCAACAATCCTATATTGAGAATGTAAATTTTAGTATGAATAGATTCTCTCTAGTAGACATTTGGTAGATTTGCTTCCTGAACTATCCCATTCTTCCTCTCCATAACTCCATTATGCTATGGAGTCCTAGGAGTAGATAAATACCGAAATATTTCTCATGATCTTCACAAAAATTGTTAAACTAATTGGAGGTGAACTCACCACTTCTAAAATACCTCAAACACTTGATTTTCAGATCCATTTCATTCTCAACTATAGAATTAAATGCTTTAAACTTATCTAGAGATTCTGATTTTTCTTTGAGAAATGTTACCCAATTCATTCTAGAGTAATCATCTATTAACAACATAAAATACCTATCACCTTGAGAGCTTATTGTTTTGGTAGGTCCACATAGGTTTGTATGCGCCAAATACAAAGGCCCTACTATAGATTATTCTTTAGATTTGAACCTCTTCTTTGTTTGTTTTCCAACCTGACACTCTTTGAAAATTACATTGATAGGATTTGTAATTCTTGGCATGTCTCTCACAACATGAGTAGAGATAATCTTCGCTAGGCTATCAAAATTGATATGACACATTCTTTTGTGTCACAACCAATTTTCATTGATTTGTGATATAAAGCACTCACCACTAGAATCTTTGAGATGATAAATATTCCCTTCTATCCTTATTCTTGTAGCAACCAGATTTTTGAAGCTTCATTTTTTTATTTCACAACCATCATCCTGAAATATCAGATTGTATCCTCTTCTACACACTTGTCTGACACTAAGAATATTATGCTAGAAAACATTGACAAAAAGAACATAATCTATCTTATTCTTGTCATCAAAACTAATTGAACCTTTTTCTATAGATCTTAGCAAATGTATCTTTACCAAACTTAACAAGACCACCATCATACTTTTCAAATTTAATAAACTTACTCTTATCACCTGTCATATTATTTGAGCATAAACTCTCAATTATCCAATAGTTTCTCTCCTCTCTTGCATGAAAGGCAGTCAACATAGTCCCTTCAATATTGTGACCTATTTTTGGAGCAATTTCCTTCACACATATTTCAAGGTTAGTGGAATTAGTTCCAACATTAAAAGCCATGAACAATCATTCATCACTTCCATCATCCATATAGGCTGATTCCTCATTACTACATATGCCATTATCTTCTTTAACATGATAACTCTTCTTGAAATATTTACCTTTATGATACTTATATTTGTCATTTGAAACTTTTCCTAGACATTTTGAAGCATAATGACCTATCTTTCCACAGTTAAAACACTTGAAGGGTAACTTACCTCTATATTTTCCAGTGCGATTTTTTAATCTTATTATAAAATTTTCTTCCACTTCATCAAGATCATCCAGATCAAATTCATTAATTCATTCTTTATTGATGAATTTAAAAGTAATTTATTTATTTGAAGAATCTTTGTCAAAATATCTTAATTCAAAAGTAGTTAAAGAAACAAATATTTGACCTCTAGTATATTGATCCAAATTTTGAGATTCCTCAATAGCAAAAAATTTATCACTATAATATTTAGGAAGAGTTTTCAATACCTTATTCACAACTTCACTTTCCTCCAATTTTCCACCAAGACCGTTGGTGGCATTGACAATTTCATCCACCTTGAGCATGTAGCCTACAATATCTTCATCTTCTGACATCCTTAAGGTTTCAAACTTGGATTTGAAATTATGCATTTTTGTTTGCTTGACCTTAGCATCTCCTTCATAAATAATTTGCAACTTTACCTAGACCTCTTTAGCAGTTTTGTAGCTTATCACCTTCACAAGTTCTAAATATGAAAGCCCACACAAAATATAATTCATTTATTTGTCATTATTCTCATAATCCTTGATATCATATTCACTTGTCAAAGAAGTAGTAGGTATACTATATCCATCTTAAACTAACTTCCATACATCAAACCCTAATGAGACAAAGAAATTCTTCCATCCTGGCTTTCTAGAAGGCATAATTTGTTCTATCAAATATAGGAGCTTTGACACCATTCATGTGTGCCCTCTAGATCTACCTCAAGAGGTTAAGCTTATTTTAAGGAACCTCTTCTCTAATACCAATTGTTAGACACACAGGACAACTGAGAGGGGGGTGAATTAGTTGTTTATTAAAACCTTAAAACCCTCATTAACCTTCAAACCCTTATTATGTATCAACATGAATGTAAGCAAATGAAACTTCAACACAACAACAACCATACAAAATAGAAAACCATATTTTATATGGATAAACCTAATCAAGGAGAAACCATAGTGATTATTAACTCACATATATGAATATCAACATTGATTACAAAAGGCTCACTATTGGAAGGGCTCATTTCCCAAAGGAATCACTATCCAAAAGAAAGAAAGAAAGGATCGCTACAAATGAATATCACTTCTTCTGGAATACAATATATTACAAAGAAATTGTTACAAGGAGGTTCACTACCTTATAGTAATAGTATAATACACAACTCTTCACCATCTGCAACCTTCAACTCACTGCCTCCAGCAACTTCAAGCACACTGAAATGTAGACACATTTTGTTCACTGCTTCTAGTAGTCATAGGTGTCCATGCTCACACTCAAATCTCAACACTTGATCACATACACATCATTTCACACCACACAATTGACCTTGCATATATATCATTCACAACCATGAATAACCTTCTCCAAGTTGGCCTTAATGAAATGTATGTACCTCAAACATGCAACGACCAAATAGGTCAACACCAAACACTTCTATGATGGAAAGAAGTGAAGGTATACCAGACCAAGGGTTAATCGAGACCCAAATCTATACCAACATGCTACACCACACTTCCATAAATAATGAAGCATATCCATAAATAGTGCAAAAACGCTAGGTTAGACAAAGCGACATTAACGCTAACAAGAAACCACATTTACACTTCAGCAGATCTAGAAACAACCTATGGACCACTTAGAAACATTACACAACATCGTGAAATATTCTAGCACCAAAAAAATACTCAAACACATTGGTGCAAACACATGCAACTAAGAATACTATCATCCTATGCAACTATTCAAACTGTTACTGAGACACAACACATGAACCAAGCTTGTGGGATAGCTAAACACCAAACATACAAAGGAATATAGATACAAGAATCATTAGAACATTCTCAAATCCACAAGACAAGAAACTTGAATTCAAAGAAATGCAACGAATTTTTTTTCTCTCAAACAACCTTTTGCACAGGCCAAACACTGTCAAACACATCTTCTACTGCCACACAATCTAGAACCTAAAACTTTGGATATAACACATTTGAACACTTGGGAACATCACATCCAAACTTCAAAAGCACATCTTCAAGAATGAAGAAATGTAGAGCACAATACAAAACACACCCCTATCACCTTACACACTCTTTATGCAAATTTTCTCAAAATCATTTGGAAACCAAGTGGCCCTATTGCATTTGCAACACTTGCTCAACACCAAAAATACCTTCTCATCATAACCACACTAGAGGTTGACATAGGTTGATATCAATGAAAACACTAATGATAACAAAGTACAAAAATTAGAGTGAGGATGGATCATGACCCTTTTTGTTTTGATTTATGTTTATCTCCTTATCTGCGATGTGTTTGTCTACACAAAGGGATCACATTTTGTAGCTTGGTCTTTTCAAACCTTAGTGTACATCATATTTTTGCAAAATAAAAATGCTCAATGATGATATTTGTGCACTTATCAAAGCTCAAAATCTATCACATCAATCCATTTCCAATATTCATCCATTTTAAATCTCATGCTTCCATTCTACCTAATCAATCTTTTCCACAACTAATATTGATCAATCTAACTATTCTTCACTTCTCACTAACATTTTCTTCCATCTTATCAGTAAATTTGGCTCAATTTTCAGATTTTTTACTAAATTTTTCAAGGGGGCATCATAATCCCAATTCTACTGGAGCACACTAGGGCTATGCCTAGATAGATTATTTCTTGATTTTTCTTTGAAACAATGTTATTTCGAACATTGTCTTAAAGAGGGGCAAAATGTAGACACTCAAAATTGTCTTAAGCATGCAACAACATTTTTTGACTAATTTTCCATCTAACCCTAATTTCGACTAAACCTAATTCTCATCTAAATCTAATTCTATTGTTCTTGACATCCTAGTAATTAAATAATTATAATTATTTAACTATTTTTTCTTGTCATTTCTCTGATTAAATAATTATATTTAATTTTTTAATCCCTAACCTAATTTTATCTTCAACTAAATAAATATTATTATTTATTTAATCATCCTAGCCTAAGTTCCTCTATAATTAATTAATTTATTTTCAAAAACTTTCTGCAATTTCTTCTTTTTTCTTAACTCTTCCATTTTCTATTTTCTTTTTTAGTTAACTCTTCCATTCCTTTTCCACTTGACTGATCCTTTCTTCCACTTGACTGCCTCTTTCTTTCAGTTAATTCTTCCACTTTCCACAATTCTCTCCACTCATCTCTTACATTTTTCTATTTCCTCATTCACTTTTCTCTTCTATCCTTCTTACATTTTTCATTTTTTAATGAGAAACTCTTCCATTTTCTATTTTGAAAATGAGAAACTTTCTCATGCAAGTTGTCTCATTCAATCTTGACCTTCAATATTATGTTCAATGTTGTCTGTTGATTGCCTTGAATCATCTATAAATTCAATCTTTGTTTCTTCATAATAACAACCATAATATTTGAATTTTTTATATTTTAACTGTCTTGAGCTTTTTGAATATATGCACATGAAAATTTGAGAACCACATTACAAAGCTTCAAAAGTGAAAAGGAGAAGACAAATGAAGGTGAATCATTGTCGACATAGGAAGGTATAATTGCATTATTTAAATTCAAATTTCTTATTTCATATTTGTACTCCATTGTTAGATTAGAATCATTTTTCTTAAATCTTATGATTTTTTGGTTACCATTTGATGATTTATGCATTCTTTATTTCTAATTTCTAATCTTACATGCGATATTCATCTATTTCACCATTATATGAAAAGATATCAAGCATTTATTCATATCGATCACTTTATCATTCATTTTATAATAAATAAACTAATTATTAATGGTAAAGATATTAAATGGATGTTGAATAATTATAACATTACTATACTTGATATTTTTGATCATGAATATGATTGGAGGTTTCTTATCCAAATTACCCAATACTTTTTCACTAATACTAGATGATGATGCTTCTTTGGATGATCATCTAGGACTAATTAGGCAAAGTGTTCAACATTCATGGGTAGAACTTATCTTTTGCACCATCTTTGATGTCAAACCATGTGGAGGACAACATACAACTTAGTGTATGAGAACTAAGATTCTTGCAATATTATGTTATTAGTTAATTCTTCAAATACTATATTATTAGTTATTTCTTCATAAGCCACACATCTATAGATAATTTGAAGTTATGAAAATAGATTGAGCACATTCTAATATAGTTTATCACACTCCAACATAGGGATTGATCCATTGACCTACCTAAAGTCATATGGGCATATTGGATAAGTTGGGAGACTACCATGGGTTTTTTAGCACATCACTTTTCCTTTAATGAGATATATCAACAAGATTTATTTCAAAAAAAATATATTCATCAATGGCGTGCCTTATAGAAATATTGCTTCCATTGTAAGTAATCCTTCCAACGAAGTGATTAGGCATGTCTATTCCAAGGTTCTAAAGGAAACTTTCATACACAATGGAATGGGATGAATGCGATCAATATTTTTGATAGAAATAGTGCTATGAAAATATGCATGGTGGATTTTGATCAAAATATATTTGTTGTTGTTGGTCACATTTCAAGTTATACATGTAAGCAATTTTAATACTATTTTTTTGTAGAGCTATAGAAGGAACTTTAGGTTTTTGATGGTTCACATCAACATTCATATGAAAGTCTCCTTTTCTTTAATTCATTATATGCAATCTATCCAAATAAAAAAGATAAAAAAGAGAAAATGATAAAAGTGAAAAGAAAACATATAATAAATTATAACAATGAAAACTTTCAAGCGTTGTTAGATAACTACAATTTGAAAACTAGTTTTTGGTAGATTGTAGTTGAATAAATTCTTAGTGGTGAAAATTATTTTCACAATGCCACTAAATGGTGGGCGATTGAAAACTATCTTGTCAATGGTTAATTGTTATTATCAAAATTAAAATAAAGAAAAAGAAAAAAAATATACAAAGTATTGGTTCTTTGTTTCTATGAGCTAATAATTTTTTAGGTACACATAGTTCCTTCCATGATTGATTCAATCTATCTAAGTACTTATTGAGCCTCCTATAGCTCACTTGTGTAGCTATGACCTAATTATTATGGTAAAAATGATTGTCATCATCTATAGTATCAACACCTATAAATTTGATGAATTTCTAGTTCATAGTTCTCCCTAAATTGGTGAAAAAACCCCATTTTTAAGCCGCATGGTGACAAGATTTCCTAAATTATTTTGGCATTAAAATTTTGAAATTTTTGGCTCGTCATGAAAATATGTTTGGTACATTTTTTATATTTCATGGAGCTCATGCAAACCTAGTTTCATGGTTTTCGAAAATGTTTTGAGCCAAATTTTAATGTGTCACCATTTGCAAGCAGGTTTGTACGGTTCAGTAAATAGTTTCAATCTCTCTATTGTGGAGATAACCCAATTGTTTATTTTCCTTCACTAGACTCCAACTCTAGTTTTACATCAATTCAATAAGTGTAAAGGTTTGAATTTTTTTTTTTAAACGGCCTATTGAAGGACCCAGTTTACAAAGGAGGTCTCTAGATTTTATTTATTGTGCAATTTTAAGTGACATTACAAGGATCTACATAATTTATTATGACCTTCTACAATTTTTTGTGGCTCTCAAAGGTTGTATGTACCTATGGTACCAAGTTCAATCATTTAGCCTACAAAGAATTTCAACTGTCAATTTCACTATGTTTTAAATTTGATTTTTGTAAACATTTTTTAATGTCTTAAATGTGCAAAGAAGATTGAGATTATAGCTTCAAAATGTCAATTTATGCCCTCTAAGTCAAGAACGTGAAATGACTAAATTATTCATTAAACTGTAAAAGTTTAATTCTTAAATATTAGTTTAATGATTAAATGTTAGTTTAAGCATGGGGGAAGCAATTTTTGGCATATTATTAATGTTATAGATGGTGGGAGTGGTAGAGGTTAGTGAACAATTGGTCACATACAAAGAGTGATTGTTAGTGAACATTGTGTTTTACTTCTCCACGTATTAACAATGTGTTTTACTTCACGTATTAATTTTCACATGCTCATAAACTTGTGAGGGGAGAGTCACTTCAAGGTTTTTGGAGAAAAAAGGTTAGCGAGATGGTTTTCAGTGGTTGTTGTTTTAGCTGATGAGGGTAGTGGGTTGGTGCTAAAAAGGAGGACTCCTTTTCAAGTGCAGGTTGAAGCACCTGCAAATAATCAAATTATCTCTACAATGAGTGTTAATCACATGGGTGGAATTTGAGGGTAGTCTAAGGGCCATTTTTTGGATGAAAAATATTCCATTCATATTTATGATTATTCTTGGTTCTATTTAGCACTTGGGTAGCAAATTTAATGATGTTTTTAATGATTTTTTTGTTGTCAATGGAGTCAATTATGACTCAACAACATTTTTAATGCTCAGAATTATTTTTATGATTTTTAAAATGATTTTTTAGTGTCAAAAAATGATAAAACAAACTTGGCATGATGAAAACAATGTATAAATTTCTTTGAATCTTATTATAGCTATTCAAAGTTTCTAGAGTGGATAAAAACTCCCCTACATAATTGAAAATGACCTAAAAAGAGATTGTAGCATTCAAATTATTCTAAGCAATGTTTTGAGTGGGTTTATGGTGCTGATTTTTCAAAAATGACTTGCACCTCTTTGAAATGTACCAATGATCTTGGTATCATTTTATATATGTCAGAGCTTGCAATGCTGACCTAGAGGTGGGATTTTCATAGTTGGAAAAATAAAGTTTACATACATGATAGAATTGTGAATGAAAGAGAAAATAATGATTTGGGTAGAACGATTTTTAGTTGGTAACTAAAAATGAGTACTTTGAGCACTAAAACACTTGATTAAAAGAATTTTTTAATTGATAGTGAGGAGGGTAATTGTATGGGATAATAAAATTCACCTAAAAAGGTAAAATACAAAAATAAACTAACTTTTACTCGTAGGTAAACAAGTTTCATGAGATTACAAGGTAAACAAGTTTCATGAGATTACAAATGTAAAAGGCACACAAACTTTAGTTGCAAAGAAAAAAGGTAAATAAGGGGAAGGGAAAGGTGTAAAGGAATGTTCCAAGATTATTTTCTATTAGAAGATCAGAGGAACCTAATGATGCCATGTGCCATATTTTGGTTTAATTGAGGTTTTTCTTGGTCCCTTTTAAGTGTGTTTTCTCTGCCATTTGAAGAGGTTCTAATTTTGGAGGTTCTACAATGGGAGAAAGGGTTTTGTAAAGGAGGGAGATTATGGTCTAAGTTAGGAAAAGGTCTATATTTGTAGGTCATTAGTTCACAATGTTGTGTTTTTTAATATGATTATATGAATACATATTGTTTTGTAGTTGTCTCCAAGATGAAATGTAATATTTTTGAATAGGAATAATCAAGGAGTATAATTTTTTTCCTACATATTTATTGCAGTGAACTATTCTTATAATTTCCTTCTATTCAAGAAATAGAGCAAATGCTTTTATGAGAATAGTAGGAATGTTATACTTTTTAGGTGGATTATTAAGTATGGATACAACACATGCTTTAGATATCTTATTATCACCAAGTGGTAACATGATAAAAGATCATCAAGACATGTTTAACACTGTGAAATAAGATGCAAGATGCATGAATTTGTAGCCCTTATTCAGGAACCGATTAGTCTTATACCATTTCTACATCCAAAATGGTTCCAAGAATATATAAATCTCATTAATATTTTCTTTCAATTTGAATTCATTAGGGCTTCTTGGTATTCATAGAATTTAAATAATATAGGGGATATTCTTGGGAATTTTTCATTTATCACTCCTCTATTTATTTGAGATGAAGACATGGTTGTGTAACATATTAGTTCTCAGTATCATTAAAAGTATCAGGGATCATATTTGAATTTGATGAAATTATAAAGTATCCATTATTCATGCATCTAAGAACATAAATTCCACTTTCAAAGGGTTTATAGCTACATAATGAGGTGAAACTAGCACAATAATTAAATTATAAAAGTATTTTCAATTTGTTGTATTTGTGCCAATGGGAAATAGTTTCATGCTTGTAGCATTATCTATAAAATAACTTATTATTTTCTATGACTATAATAGTATTACCTTCTTTATTCCTATTGAGCTTGAAGTGTGGAAGATTGGGTACAACCTTTCTTGTTGGATTTTCTTGTCCTTTCTTTATTATAGACCATATATTTGTGTTAATCCTTTGATCCTTTGGTTGAGGCATTGTATTTTCTCTTAGGAATAAGGATTGCAGGAAAAGGAACCAACATATAAAAAATGAAAACTACTACACATTAGTTGAGGTGTTACCAAAAGTGAAGGAGAAATCAACTACCACACATATGATCCATGATGCTTCAATGAAACAAAGATCTTTCATGTTTTGTACTTCTTGTCACAGTTATTGTTGTAGATGTTAATTCCTTTCTTATTGGATATTCATACTTTCTATGTTACTTTGGCTATTGGTCCTTAGCATAAATGGACATGAAAATTGATAATATAACTAATTTTCTTATTTCTTAATTTATCTTTTAACTTTATTAATATTTCTTATTATATTTTAATCATATAAAACAACATTCACACCTATCTCCTCATTTCTTGGGGATGGTCAATTCTTCAAGTTAAGGGGAGGTACACCATACAATATTCTTATTTCATTTGTTTTCATTATCATAGTTTTATCATTATCCTTAATTATCCCATCATAGTATCCATTATTTTATATCATCCATATTTATTCCTATTGTCTATCTTTTCACCCATATTTTAATTTATTAACTCATGTGTGGAGATAAAATTTACAAACCTTGGATTTCATTTAAGCATTATGTTGATATTTTGAGTTGAACCAATAGGAGTTTCTCTCCAAAAAGATACATTTGTGATACCTCCTATATATATATTTTTCTAAAAATGAAGAAAATAAATGATAAAAGAGGGAGAAGAAAAAATAAAATTGAGGAAAATGAAAAAAAAAAGTTGGAGAAGGTGTGAGTATTAAAAATAAAATAAAAAAATTGTAAATTGGAAAATCAAGAAGTCATGAAGTTTGTTATGAAGAAGAATTGATAGTTAAAATTGAAAGAGAAATGTAACTAAGCATGAGCTATAATAGTCAAGGATAAAGAAGACAACCTAAAAGTTCAAACCCAAGCCTTTAGGAAAAATATTGCATGAGGATGTGCAGTATGATAAGTTAGGGGAATGATGAGAGTCATTTAGATTCCATTTTATCTTACATTCTACCATTTTTCATATATCTTAATACCCAAATTTTATTCTCTATGTTCATATTATATCATTTCTTTTACCATATTTATGCTATGCACGATTAAATATAAATGAGTGATATTTTATACCATTTTGAGGTAAAAAATAAAAAATAAATAGTAGATTGTGTTTACTAATATGTGTTGTCATTATGTTGAAAAAATGATTCATGCATCATATCAACAAAGGTGGAGATAAAAAACTTCCTATAACCCATGGGTGCACTTGCCAACAAAATATTTTCAGCTAATAAAACATTATTACTATATTTTCTTAAGCTATATTTTAGTCTTTTGTTATAAAAAATTCTTGTATTGTAATGGCCATAAGATAAACACAATACCCACTAGCCTTAAAATATTTGTATTCATATTATTGTAATGGATATAAGATAAACAGAATAATAATCATGAGCCAAAATAAATATTCATAGGTATTATTGAAAGAAATTGATATATCAATTATTTTGTTTGAAAGTGGGCCAAAAAAACACTCTACTTGGGTTGATTTGTTATTGTTTTGTTGGAAAAGGAAATCCTAGGTCTAATGGATAGATCACTAATCATCAAACCTTTTCCAAGAACATGTGGGGGAATATATACCAACAAGGATATGAGATTGAATTACAACCTAAAAGGTAAATCAATCAAGCTTGGATCTAGATTCCCTTTTTGTGTGTTTGATCATGGATTTGGAAAATTGATGCAATGATATAACTATGCAAAATATGAAAATTTAATGTATTGTTATGAATTATGACAAATTAAAAATAAACAAACAAATTCAAGATCTGAAAAATTTAGAAGGAAAACATACATGTACCTAGAGTTTGAATCTGAGCAAGATCTGGGTGGTCTAGGGCACAAGGATGCCCTAGACTGAGGACTTGCTTTCAAAAAATACTTTAAAAATCATGATGTCCCTGGTCTATAGCTTCTTCCTTCTAGGATTGGTTATCAAATCTTTGTCTATTACTGAGAAAATGCAGATTTTGTGAATTATCAACTTGTATGGTTTTGTTGTGTGAATGAGAGAATTGTCTTCGATCTTCCTCCAATTCACTTTAAATCTATAACCTGAACACATAAAAGGAGGGGAAGGATTGTGCCATATAGGGGCTTGCCACTGTGTTGGCATTTATACCTCCACAATGGAAAAATTAATGATAAAAGAGAGATTATCCTTTTGAGGTATAGCAACTAATTGATAAACAAGTAATGAATTGTCAATTTCTACAACTAACCACTCATATTTGATATCTTTGATGGACTGAAGTCACAATCATCCTTCGAGGATCAATTTTCACTTGAATTGATTTAATAAATGAAGAATTTACAAGTGTTACTACTCCAAAACAAAATGCATGCAAAACATGAAAAAAACTCACATAAAACTTGACATGATGGTTGAATGAAAAAATTCTAAAATAATTTTAAAAATTATTCTCTTGAATACTTTAAGACACTTGATTTTCTCAATTGAAGTCTCAATATTTTTCTCTATATTGCTTGCTAATTAAAATTTGAAAATACTATGTATTTATATGCAATTCTTCTAATTTCTTGAAAATTAAATCCTGATAGTCAACAATTAAATTTGAATTTCAAATAATAAATTACCAACACCAACATATTTAAATTTAGAGCCAAAATAGGAAATCTAGGGCACCCTATGTCTTATACTGGATTCCTAATTTTCAAGATCCAAATTATTAGGGGAAAATATTAAACTCTTAATTTGATTTCCCATGTTTGATTTTTCCATAAAATTTTTAAAACAAGCAATTAGGTCCAAGCACATAAGGGGGAGCAAAACCTAGTGTGAAACTGTCAAGGGCGATAATTTATGATGCTACATTTTTCCCCCACTTTAGTGAGAGTGTGAACTTATTCCCAGGCTCACACTAAAGTAAGAATATGTTAAGAGGGGTTAAATTATCCAAATATTGAAGAGATAGGATGACAATGATTCTAGGGGGAGCACATTAGCCCCCAAGATTCAAGATCCTCTAGAAAGACAACATAAGGACACGGGATAATACATGTATGATGTGCAATGCAACATGAAAAACACAAAGTATATGTGACAAAGACACAAAATAAACATAACATAAATACAATAACAAAAATGCAACAAACACGATGTAAACACAATGCAAACACAATGCAAACACAAAGAAGACATAAAATAGAAACACAAGGGTTATTACTAAAATGATTCGATTTAGTAAGGCAAAGAGACCTTGATCTTAAATTTATATCAAATATAAAACATCATCTCTCAAATAAGATGTTAGTCAAAATATTGCTCCCACAAGGGCTAGAAAAGTATGTTATGCTAAACCACTCATGAGCTATATAGATCCACTAGCTAGAAAGTTGTGTTATTCTCAAAGGTTTCCATGTAATATGATGGGTTCCACAAGGCTAGAAAGTTGTGTTATGCTAGGTGACTCATGAAACACATGGCTTCATTGGCAAGAAACTTGTTTAATGCTAGGTGTCCATGTTAAAAGGGTGCTCAAGTTCATGAATTGGCAAGTTTCGTTATGCCAAATCCATGGACTATCTTGCAAATCACACCTTAGGAGTGCATAAATTTTAATGTCATAGGGAACCATTTAATGTGGTAGGGGATGAAAATCATCTTAGGGGGTGTACGGAAATCACCCATAAAATTTTAACAAAAATCACCTCAGGGGTTGCATACCGTTTGATGCCACGAGGGATGAACATAAAAAATCCATGCATCTCAGGGGGCGTTATAAATAACACCACCACAAAGGGGGCATGCCAAAAAAATAGATTATTATGCTTGGAAATGCATAATTCAATGCATGATAGGTCACACTTTTGGGCATATCATATATGATAGCACCACAAAAGCGACACTAGCATAGATCAAGGAGTCCACACATTAGAGAATGTCTTCTGATATTACTACCAAAGGGGACATTATGTGAGAAACAAGGTCACATCATAGGGACATCATAATATCACCACTAAAAAGAGCCACATGCCTAGTAATCTTGTCTAAAATTCTAATATGTAAGGGTAATATGCCCCCCTTAAAATGTTAGTGTAATTTCTACACTAATATTTTAAGGAGATAATAAAAGGATCCCTTATATCAAGGAATGTACCTAATACAAAACTAACTAACCTTGCCCCCCATGTATATGGATAAAGGTGAGTGTGAATGAATGATATCACATTGCTCCTTGCATGACGAAATATGATTGCACAAAATTAAACTTGTGCCTCCATACATGGTAATGAGAATCATGTGATATTACAACTACCACATGGCAAGGAGCAAAAAGCTAAAGTTATTTCATCTATTATCTTATGAAATTTATTGTTGTAAGTATCTAAATCTTCCAATTTCTTCTTTAAAGTATGACATTTATTAGTAGCATGTCCAAACAATCTATGATATGCACAAAATATGAATTCTTATTCTTGTATTGTGCATCTCGTCTTTCTTACATAGGAGGTATTGTAATGAATCCCAATTGTAAAGTGTACATAAATTATGTTCAATCTTAGACAAGGGATGTGGAGTAGATAACAAGCCTTTTCTAATAGGACCATGAAGTTTGTGTGGTTTGGTGGGCGGAGTAATTTTTTTATGTAGAGGTGGAGGGCCATGATAATCAATGCCTTTTGTATCCTCAAATGGAATTTTTTCTAAAAGTGTGTGGATTTCATGTTCATTCCTTGCATCACAACCTTGTTTACTCAAAATCTTAAATCCTTGGCCATAACATCATTCCAAGCTAAGAGGTGTATTAGTGACTTTGTTTTCATAGGATGGAGGGTCATTTATAGGCTCATCATGGTTGTCAGTAGCAAGATCTCTTATGTTTTATTGGAAAGGCATAAATAAAGTACTTTATTTATGTGAATTGTGAAGCATATCCAATGTTAGTATCATAGGTATTGTTGGCTCTTGAGGATTGTGAGTAGGAAAAAGGGCAATTTTGGCTTCAAGATTAGGTGTAGTATTTAGGAATTTATCCATGATCACTTCCTCTTGCCTCAAGAAATCTTTTGTGAGAAGATATGCATTGAGATATGGATGAGTATGGGTTTCATTATAATGGAACTCCAAAAATTTGTAAATGTTGGTTGTTGCAATGATTTGAAATCAATCAATGAAGATCCTTTGTTGGCAAGAAAAGATGTTGATTGAATTAAGAAATAGTATGTTGGAGTAAGAGTGGGAAAATAGTTGAATTGCTTGTTTGCATTTTGGCATACCCTCAAATATTTTCTCAAACACATACACACAGAAAGGTTATGTATATTCCTTTGAAAAGGTCATAAATTTGAGCATGTTGAATGTGTTTGTGGGGATGTTACTGAAAGTTACAAGTATATTGGCCTTTGGGTTTAGTGTGATGTATATGATGCTTGGAAACATGGCCCTATTTGTGGTTTGTCCAAAATAGAGGGATCATGACTGTCAAGGGGAAGCAAGCATGATAAGAACAACTATTTAAAACCATACATTCTTCCCTGTGTGTTGCAACTATAGCAAAATAGCAATGGAGTTATATAGATTGCAAAAGAAACTTTGAGAAAGAAGGATATTAGTTGTCTATCAGAGAGATGTTCTCAGTTTCCAATCAACAACAATGAGAAAAGTGAAACATTAGTTGTTGTAAATTTTTAGGCCACACATGATGCTATAGAATTGATAGAGAAGGATGAAAATGAGTAGAACTTGAAGGAAAATAAAACTTAACAATAGGAAGGGTAGTGCCATACAATAATATATGACAATCACCTAGAGACACCAAAGTCTAAGATGGAATGTGAAGCTTCAAGAGAAGCTATACCACTATTGAGGGAACATTCATGAGTTCAGACAGTGAGCTTCCATGTTAGAATACAATCTCCCAAGGGCAATAGTCGAGCTCAGTTAGGAATTACAGAAGGTTCAAGGAGTTGTAAGGAGAAAATAGGGGAAGCAAAGACAAATGCAGTTGTTTCTTCTCATGCACCATGTGTTGTTGCCATTCTTGAATTGGGGAGCTGGTGATTATCTTAAAGTCTAACATTCAAGTACCTCTAAATGGCCTTCAAACCCTTGCCAAAGCATTGTCGAAAGAGTCCATTGCAACTAAAATGCGGGTTATTGGAAAAGCTAGGGTGCAAATTGTCATATTTATTGAAAAGGAAAGCAATGTTGTGTTTGGTATCAACATTGATGTTTCAAAATGGACCAGAGGCTGCAAAATTTATTAAGGATGCCATCTCAAAAATCTTTAGTCTAAGACCACAATTCCTTCCCTTCATGGAGCATAGCATGTTGCTTCTAGAACTGGGGAGTCTGGGGAGTCTGTTTCCATTTTTTTCATCTAGTGACATGCAGAGAATTGCTACAAATGTTCCTATTGAAAAAACTTATCCATGAAGCTTAGGTTTTCCTATTCCGTCTACAGTGAAAGGGGTTTGTAAAGATACACCAAGTGCAAGTATTTTATAGGGCATTAGTTTTCCAATGCAAACACCAACAATAGGAACTTGTGATAATGCACCTTCTAGAAACATCTTGCAGCCTTATAGCTTTCCAAATCATGCAGGGCGCATGGAGTTTACAAAGATTTACCTTCAAAGAACATGCCTTTCAAAAATAATTACAAAACAACCAATGAAAGAGAAGGAAGCATCGAGGGAGGTTGAAAAGTTTATAATAACTTCAAAGTAGTGTGTTGGAAGGAAACAACATATAGTTGATGCTACACCTGTTCTAAGTGAAGACACTCCTAAATCAGGAAGCAAATTATCTGTCAACCAGAAGCATGGATTACTTTCCACATGGTGATGATGTTTTTGCTCCCATTTTAGGAATAGCACCATATTGTGAGATTAATCCCACTCAGTCGAAATAGTGCAAGTAGGGATCATTGTCAAGGGATCCACGGAATGAGGCAACACACCTTAAGAAGGCTAGAGAACTATTTCGCAACGTGTTGACATAGAGACAATGAAATTTTTATGATGCAAATGGCAGCCATTTTGTTAGCTGAAGGGTTCGATTTAATATTGAAAATGAAACTTTTACAATGGTATATGGAGTTTCTACAAGAAACATCTTTGTTTCGATGCTTGGTGTATGGGAAAATCGGGCAAATGTTTACTGTGTGCAGGGATAGTTTGTGCTTGCAGTGAGAATGTATCAGAGTTGTTTGAAGAATTTTTTTTTGGGAACTCTACCTGAACTTTATTATACTTGGCTCAAACACATTATGAAGTGGATTGGTGGCTAGAATGTAAGAGCACATTATGAGCAGAACGGTGGCGGGTTTGTAAATGAACATTATTGAGAGTAGTGCGCTTGGCAACGTCAACTTATAGGTTATGCTTGTTGCATTGCAATGTAAAAGTTTTTAACTCACTTTGAAAGCAAGAATATGCTGCTGATGGGGTTCTTTGAGCAGCATTGGAACTAATGAATGCACCCCCTATGTTCTACAAACCGTAAAATGTGGCGAGCCTGCACACATATGGATTTGATGTGAAGAAGATATGGCTGCTTGTGGATTGATGTAAACATTTGATTGATGCCGCCAAAGTTCATGGAGAAGTGACAGAACGTGATGCCGATGATTCCTATCACCCATCGCGGGTTTCACATCTCCTCTTTGGTACATCAGCGATGGCAGGATGGTGTGTTTTCTTCATCGTGTATCATTATTTTGTAAACTATTCTCCTCAGCGTATTGGTGATGCGTGATATCACCTCTTCCATATCACTCATCGTTGTATTTGTTTCCATTCTCTCATTTATTTTTGTGATGCACTATATATGTTTATGCAAAGCAAAGGCGGGGCCCATGGGATGTCAAATATTATTATTTGATGAAATTTTGACAATGGAAATAAATCAAAGGAGATTGTACGGGTAAATATTTACGTCAAAGGCGTATCCTATTTGGAAATGGTCAGTTAATTTTGCCTATCAATAATTGATATCAATTTGTTTGCCGTTAAACGAATCTTAGCCGTTCATCATTTTTCACCATTTTTTTGGGTGCTTTCCCCGTCACTTCTCCAAAAAATATAATTTTTTTTTAAAAGCCCAAAGGCTTTGTGTTGAGCACAGCTGCACTGGCGTGCTGCCCCAGCTACGCAGACATTACCTGTGCAAGTACTGCGCAGGCATTACCTGTGCAAGTACTGCTTTTTGTTTTGTTTTTTAATTTTTTCCAACCACTGCCCGCGATTAACTTTGTAATGGGTTTTTTTGTTTTTTTAATTGATTTTAATGAATTAATTTAAATAATATTATATTAATTTATATTATATATTAATTATATTATGTTATTTACATTTTACATATAAAAATTTACGGTTTTAGTAAATTTAAATTATTGGGCTTGTATTTTTCTAATTGATTTTGTTATTTTTATTTTTTTTAAATAAATTGATTTAAGTAAATATTATATTAAAAATATTACATATTGATTATATATTATGTTTATATTTAATAATATATATTATATAAAATATAAATATAATTTACATTTTACATATAACAATTTACGATTTTAGTAAATTTAAATTAACAGGCTTGTATTTTTCTGAATTGATTTTGTTATTTTATTTTTTATTTTTTACAGAAATTGATTTAAGTAACATTATATATTGATTATATATTATGTTTATATTTAATAATATATATTTTATAAAATATAAATATAATTTACATTTTACATATAATTTAATAATAAATATGTGTTAAATATTTATATTTTTAAAATGTAATAATATTTTTAAAATATATTATATAATTTACATTATATATAATTCAAATATAATAATATATTTTATTTATCCTAATTGACTTTCTACACTTCTTGGGTGTACCCATTGCACACTAAGGTGCGATTGCTAGTTTTACATCTTGATAAAAAAATTAAAGCCTTTACATGTAAAAGCAAAAAGGACTTTGAGTTGTTGGGAAATGAGTGAGGATTTTCATGATAATACAAATTTTTCAGTTGTGGTAAAAACCATTCTTCAGTTGCAGGGCATGGGAAATGAGAAGTGAATTTTTTCATGAGGTAAGAGCAATTTTCTATTGCAAGGTAAAGTGAAAGCAATCAAAATGAAGAGAGTGAGAAATAAAAGTGCAGATGGGGCTTTTCTTTGATGGAGGCAGTTATGGATCAAGGGCTCGAGTGGTGCCAGATGGAGGGCATATTTTCAGTCTGGGGTTTTCCTCTTTTCTTTAAAATGTGTTTTCTCTTTCATTTGCAATGGAGTTCCTCACTGCTTGGTCTCACGAGGAAGATAAAATTTTGTAACAGGGTCTGAAAATGAATAGGGTTTATTTTAAGTTTTGGAGTTTTTTGAACCTTGTAATGGAGATTTTAATCATGGTATTATCATATTTGTGTGTAATTGACAAAATATTCTGAGTTAGTTGTCTCCACAATGTACATTGCATAGATTATGAATATGAGAAATCAAAGATTCCTAGTATTTGTCTTCTTTTCTTTCCTTGAATGTTTGTTTAGTGTTATTACTTTCATTTAAAAAATGAATTAAATTGTATTAACATAAATAGAGGTTTATGCAACTATGTGCTGGGATTACTAAGTATGACTGGTTGATTCTGGTTTCAATGGTGTAAGGTATCATCTGGTAGGGAAAGTTATGATAGGGTAAATGATGTGATGAGTTTTAAATTACATGTTTTAGGTGAATCTGCCCTAGAATATGGTACTGGTCTTTTAATGTTGCAGTCTCCTAAGATTGTCTATGGCAGCTACAAATTAAAATTAATTTTACTTATCTATCTCAGTGCAATTGTGTGTGGAATTTAATGCTTTCAATTTCTCATGTTTAAATCTGACATTGCCGTGAAGGTCAGCAAAAACTTTAGGGTAGTATGTCTATTTAGCAATTGAAGGAGAATTATCTATTTATAGTGTATTGAATGCTTTGGCACACAAGTATCTATAAGCACATTGTTGGGATCACCCTCTTGGGTTTCACAGAGCCCAAAGTGCAGGGGAGAAAGGTTTTATATCAAATCTCTCATTCATTGGCCAAATATCTCCTTGAACCTGACCATTAGTCCTGACACCCCTTTAGGATTCAAGTTGATTACAGATTTGGTAACCAACATATTACTTAATAGATTATCATCACCAAACACATAGTTGGAAACATCAATCAAGTATTTTAATGAAGATAACATTTTTCCAAAACATTCAACTATTATGAAAATCTATTATAATGAGATATATGCACTAAAATTCAAACTGTTATCACATAATGAACATAAAACTAAAATTAGATCCGAAAAAAAGATCCCAAGAGATTTTTGTTACAAAAATCCGATAAAAAATGACTTGGTCAAGGGTGCAAGGATGCCTTAGAATAACAAGGTATCATGCAAATTTCAAAATTTTGATGTGTGTTATTGTGTTTAAGTATTCTTTTCTATGGTTATGCAAGTTTGGCAGTAAATAAATCTCTAGAATTTTGTAAATTTGTGATTTTGAAATGTAAAATGCAAGTATGCAAGCAATTTTAAAAATGTTTGTTCAATAATTGAAATTTAAAATACCACTTTCAAATTTTGTAAAATACAGAAATTCACTAAAATATGGAAAATTTAAAGCTTGATGTCTTTTTGCAACAATAACAATGCACTTTTTCTCTTTTTTCACTATATGCATATGCCTAAATGAATGATTTGAACACTAATCAAATCTAATACATTCTAATCCATATTTTTAAATGAAATTATGATGTAGATCTAATTTGTGATGAGTGAAATTAATCCTATTTGAACTTTGAATGTAATATGCTATGCAATTTTTAAAAAAATTCAACGCTTTTTCATGAAATGATGGATGCCTAAATGATGAATGCAAAATAGATTATGATTAAACTTAGATATAGGATTATATGTTTTAGATTTTAGAAGGTATATAATAAAAAATTAAAAAGTTTCACTAAAAAAAATTCATTGGAAAAGGAGATCCTAGGTCTAGTGGATAGATCACTAATCATGAAACCTTTTCCAAGAACGTGTGGAGGGGATCTAGACCAACAAGGATATGAGATTGACTTACAACCTAAAAGGTGAATCAATCAATCTTGGATCTAGATTCCCTTTTTGTGTGTTGTTTGGTTTATTTGTGTTTTTGATGGATTTGGAAAATTGATGCAATGATGCAACTATGTAAACTAGAAAATGTAACATACTATTATGAAAATTTATGACAAAATGAAAATAGATAGACAAATTCAAGATCCAAAAATACATAATGCAGACACACATGCACCTAGAGTTTGAATCTGAGCAGGATTTGGGTGTTCTAGGGTGCAAGGACACTCTAGACTGAGGACCTACTTTCAAAAACCGCTTTCACAAGCCCAAGGTCCCTAGTCTATAGCTTCTTCCTTCTGGGTTTGGTTATTAGATCTTCATTTGTTACTGAGAAAATGTAGATTCTATGAGTTGTCAACTTTTAGGGTCTTGATGTGTGAATGAATAAATTGTCTTCAATTTTCCTCCAATTCACTTTGGATCTATAAACTACACACATAAAATTAGGGTAAGGGTTGTTCCATATAGGGGCTTACCTTAGTCAAACCTCATGTTGGTATTTCTACCTCCACAATGTAAAAATTGATGATAAAAAAGAGCTTATCCTTTTGAGGGATAGAGGCTAATTGATAAACAAGTAATGAATTAACACTTTTCTACACCTCACCGCTCATATATGATCTCCTTGAAGGACTGAAGCCGCACTCATCACCTTCAAGAATCAATTGTTACTTGACTTGATTTGATTTGAAGACATACAAGTGTTATTACTCCAAAATGAAATAAATGCAAAACATGAGCAAAACTAACATAAAACTTGAGATGATGCTTGAATAGAAAAATGCTGCAATATTTTTGAATTTTTCTCTCTTGACTACTTTAAGACACTCGGTTTTCTCAAATTGAAGTCTCAATTTTTTTCTCTATATTGCTTGTTAATTAAAATTGTGAAAATACTATATATTGGTATGCAATTCTTCTAATTTCTCAAAAATTAAATCCTGATAGCCAACAATTGAAATTTGAATTTCAAATAATAAATTATTAACACTGACATATTTAAATTTGGAGCCAAAATAGGCAGTTTAGGGCATCTTATGCCCTAGAATAGATTCCTTCTTTTGAGGGATCCAAAGTCTCAGGGGAAAATATTCAATGTCTACTTTGATTTTCCATTTTTTATTTTTTGATAAATATTTTTAAATAGGTAATTACATGCATAATTAGGAAATTAGGAGCACAATTAGGTCCAAACACATAAGGGGGAGCAAAAACCAGCGTGAAATTGTCAAGGGTGACAATTTATGATGCTACAGTTAGGTACAAGACAAGGAAAATAAATTTATGGTAGTTTTTGTTATAAATAAAAAGATAAATTAATATGTCTCCTTTCTTATATAATGTATTAGAAATAGCATGAAGGGATCATATGTATTTTCATAAGCATAAATAATAGATTACAATATAATTGAATCTTGAAGATTTTGTAAAAGTGTTTTAGTCATCTCACGAACTGAGATGAGGGCCCACTCCTTAGAAATGGCAATGATATTATTTTTTATTTATTTTTATTTTTAATATTTCGTGTTATAATTTTATTGTAGTGTTGTGTGATTAAATTATATATTGCAAGCTTTATTTTATGTGTGTTGTATGATAATAATAATTTATATAGAAAAGAGATTTAGCAATTCGTGTATCCTAAATTTATCTAAGTAATTTTTGCAGTGGTAAATTAGTTTAAATCATTTATATAGTTTTAAGAAGCTTGCACAATTATTGTAGAATATAGTTCCAACAATCTACATAGTTTCTATAGCATATACTAGCCTACACAATTCCTATACCAGTTTTTAGCAACGTTCAAAATTATTGTAGCAACTTTAAAAGAGAAATTATTTTTAGTTTCATTTCATTTTATTCACCTCACTACTTAAAAACCTTACACATGTATCCACAATGAATTTCACAAGTTTTCACCCCCAGATTGACACATAAATCAAACTAAACTTTCATTTGTTAAGCATTAAATCTATTTTATATGCTACCTCATTTTTGGCCTATCACAAATGTTATTCTTATTTTTCATTGATCATGCTATATAATGAGGAAATCAATTTTGTTCAATAGTTTGGATGGGTGGATTTTAGGTTGGAAGTAGTATTTATTATATGTTATACGACTAGCTCTAAGGCTGTGTTGATATTTCTTCTCTTCATAATTGAACCCTGATTTTGTTTAATATTTATCCATTAAAATATAAAAATAATAATTTACCATTAATTGTATAGTAGAAAATATCAAACTTATCATGAAAATTATATCATTGAATCTTTTTAGGCACAAAATCACTTGATTTTGGAATGGTGTCATTTAGAAAAAAATTTTTTTTACCACAAATGTTTATGTTTATGCATATTGTAATTACCTTGTGTGTTGCAGAATACATTAGATTAGTGTTGTTGAAATTATTTTTATATTATTCCTACTATAATTTGTACTTCTCTAGTTTGCATGAATTAAAATTAGGTGTGTATGGGAGGGTTAGATTGCATGTAATATATTATATTTTGCACCAATGAATGCATTTTTTTTAGTACAGTGATTGCATTTGCAATGTTTAATGCTTCACATAATTAGTCTACAATAAAGTTTAAACTATTAAAAGCCAAATTGAAAATGTAACTTTTCAACAAGCTTGTCAAAACCATATTGTATAAGACACTTGAAAGATTTCCAAGATTGTTATGTTGATGTCTTTAACATTATGTTTCAAATTTTTTGGAGTTGTGTCAATGAACATGTATACAATGCAAAAATACTTTTAAATATTGAAAATATAAGAGTTGAAGATTAGCTCAATATACCTACAAAAATAATGAAAACCTTCTACAAGAGGGTATGTAAGAATATGAACTTGCTTGATATTAAGACCTATCAAAATGATGATGAGGTATAAAGTATGTTACATATGAGTACAATGACCTTCCTTATATATACAAGGTGAGGAATATGATTGAACATGAGGGTTCTACCACAATAGTGGTTTACAATTTTTGAGAGATTTTGATTTTTGCTGAAATCACATATTTTTAGAAAATATAATGATTTAAGCCTTAAAAAGTTCCATTTTAAGGATTCCAATTGAAGAGGGTTTGATCCAACCACCTTAGATCAAACCCCCTTGGATAGAACCTCTCTAGTTTTAAACCATACCTATAAATGAGTCTCCTTTACACCTATCAAAATGTTGATAAAAAAACACTTTTGATTTACTTTTTGGGGGATCAAATGAATTCATTTGAAATTTATTTCAAATGATTATGGGATTCCTTAGAACAAGCTATCCAACGAATATGATTTTAATATGTTTTGGTTTTATTTTGTATTTATTTTTTTAGTTTCATTAAACATAGGTTTTTCATCAAAATTGAAGGTCTCTGTTCTGCACATGTGGAAAAATAGAAAATTATCAAAATTTTTTTTAAAAATATGAGTGCACTATATATTGAAGTCTTTGATCCAAAAAAAAAAAAAATTAATTTCGATATATACAAAAAAAGTTGCGCATTATACGATCGTGCTATGTCTGAATTGTAATTGGTTTGATTTCAAAACTTGATTAAAGAAAACATATTCAATAAAAAACTATCTAACCAAGTGGAAGAACTAGATATCGGAGTTAAAAATCTAAATTAAAAAGAATTAGAATTTTATCCTTCATGAAAAAAAAATTATGCATTATATAGTGTGCTTCACTTTTTAAAAATGTTGTTTTCTGAAAAAAAACCAGTTTTCGTGTGAGATGGAAAAAGAAGTGAAATCTTGATTCCAATTTTTTGAAAAAAACATTTTTAGAATCTAAAAACAAAATGTGACGAGACTCTAGTTTTCGTCATTTTCAAGTTCCTCACGGTTTAGCCACTATAGGTGCCCGAATGTGAAGATTTAGTTAAAAATAATAATTTCAGTGTCTAGTTTGACCAAAAATTGTAAACCACTATTGTGGGATCACCCATGATTATGCCATGTGTCTTAATCCTATGACATGTGACAACTAACAACCTAACAACCTAGGAATCAAGCATTACAAGCTAGATAAGATAAGTTAGACTAGAAAAACCAAGACTTCTAGAAAAAATCTTATATCCTAAGTAAACTTAACATGTGAATAAGTCCCCTCAGTCCCTAGCAAGATAAATTACTAAGTACATGACATATATTCACACCAACAGTAAAAAGATATAGATAAGTATTAAATGAATTTTCTTCAAGTTTTGTTGATCTTATAATGTCTATAATATAAATATACTTATTACCTCGTTCCTCTTTGTCAAGACTAGTTATGTATAAAGTTTCTCCCTATTTGAACAAAATATGGTAACTATAATTAATCAAGTTAATATTTTTGATTGAGATTTTCTTGGTATATATTATGTCATGTTTATCCATATACTCATACACAACTATGTAAAATGTTGACACATAAGGAAAAATACTAGATCAATGGATTGTATAAAATCATATTTTTGAATTTTCTTTCTATAGTTCTTAAAATAAAAATAATTTTTTAAGTTCTTAATTATTTAGATATTTATTAATTATTACATACGAAAAATAGACTATAAAAGTCCTAACATATTTAGGTTTTCAATAACATGATTATTACTCACATTTGGCACTGCTGTTTCCACATTTAATGCCATGTGAAATTCTTATAATTGTTTTTCCTAAATTGTCCTTATTGATTATTATAAATTTTGAAGCTATTAACTTTGAGTGCATTCCTATTTTTTAAAAGAAGCATCACTATTATAGAAAAACAAAAGAACATTCATTATTAACACCATGATTGTAAAATATAGAGCCACCCATGAAGTGACAAGTTTAGAGAGTAGGTTTGTAGGTTTTCAAAATGAAGATTTGAATGCTTAAAAATATTTTATATCTATAAAAAAAATTCATATCGTTATTATAAAAATATCTTTAGGTGTGTCTTTATTTTTGAATAACTTCATGATATCTTCCCTTCATGTGTTGCACCCAGTAAAAATATTAAACAATTTCCTTGCATGTAATCATTAATATTTCTCACTTTTTCTTATGCTACAAGGCTCATGTTTGGAATGGACTACAAATTTATGCATTTACATTATGAGGGTTTGAATATTTGCTATCATTTTATGTAGTATTCTACACATGTGACTATTGCATATAGTTAACCTTGAACATGTATTTTTTTGAATAGCTCTCTATTCTCTTTGCTAAAATAATAAAAATAATTATTGCAATAAGGAAGTTTAAAAAAAAATACATGCTCCACTAAAACAAATCAGAAAGTGGATCCTTCACTGCAAATAACTATATGTTCTAAAATAAAATAATACTAAGTTTCTTTACTTACATAATAACATTGAGTTTGATCAATTATGAAAATAAATAATAATTGAACACTCAAATAAAGCTTTATATAGTTTTTATTTTTGTTACATAATTATAAAATATTTTTTCATACATTTGTGTTTATTTCTATATCAAGTTTTCACTTCCTTATTGTTTCAATAAGTGGAATCAACCCATATTCTATGAATTGAGATTTATTGTTTGCTTGTTTATTATTTTATAGTTTTACCTCTTCCAATTACATTTGGGTGAAGAGTTTATAAATTATATTCTAACCCCCTAGTGTAAAAGATACAAAATAACTCGTGGATTTTGCATGCCTCTACATTTTGTATATATTTCTACCATCATAGTCACAACTACAACACATAATAAAATTTATCTATCCTCTATATTTTGATCAATGTCCATACTATGTTCTTTCCCACAATATGCACATGTCAAAAAATTATAAACCATACATATTTATTCACTAGAAAACATATTTTATTTTCTTAACAAATTTTTTTTTTGATGAATAGGTAGCTATCTATATTTAATTAAGATAAAGATACATATTCATAAAAAAAGGATGGGTGGTAAGAAGGCACATCCTGAGAGTCAAATGGGCAATGCCTAGAAAAATAAAAAATTAACTAGTCACATGGGCCAAGCCCAAAAGTCCATGATTACAAAACATATAAGAAAAAAGGCCATTAGGTGGCCAAAGCAGTGCCAGCAGAGCTAGGAGGGTCTCAGTCATCCATGTGCTTCCCCCATACATCAACAAGGTCTAGAATGATGTCAGGAGGAGCACCCCAACCATTGTCAGCATTTGTTTTCTCTTTATCTTCTTCCTCATGTCGAGGCGAGATTGCAAATGCCAGACGCGGAAAACTTTTACTAGTATTTGGCCACCCAGAGCCAGAAGTAGGAGGATCATCAGAGGGCCACCCAGAACCGCCACCACCGCTCCTAAAAGTGCCACTAGAGGGCCATCCATGGCCAGCCCGCGACGAAGGAGAGCGAGTTTGATGAGGAGGGAAAGAATCCCACTGAAGAGGATGCTAAGAGTGGGGACGTGTAGAGCCACTCCACTGCTGGCCCTGAGAAGGCGACCAACCACGAGAAGAGGTGGGCGAAGTGGGGACCCGAGCAATAGTACATGGGGCATTGCCCAAGTGGTCCAATAGAACTTGCAAGTGAGCAACCTCAAGTGCAACTTTGTTAGCTTACACCTAAATCTGTAAGATCACATTAGAACAAATGATAGCTTTATCATATAAAGAAACATTAATATCCATTTGAGAATGAGAAAATATGCAGGAATTTCTATCTTTCTAGAGATTAAAGAGGATTTCCACCCTTAAAGTGTGCCAAAGTTGGGTAAATTTTATAGGAATTCTAGGCGAATCTACTAGTAGAACCATATGCCAAGAAAAAGGCTTCGGCCTAAAGGGCCGAGAGAAGTCATGAATCCAAGTCCAAAGATGCTAAGCTCTGGGACAAAACCAGAAAATATGCTTAAAAGTATCAAGTTGCCCACAAAAAGGGCAGCGAGGGTCCTAGACGCCCAAGTGAACAAGCCTAGAGGCCACAGGCAAGCCTTGGAAAATAATACACCAAGCAAAGTGGGCAAGTTCAAGACCAAGTGGCAACAAATATTTTACACTAGACATGAGTAGAGGATTGGAGAAGCCACCTCTGGTTCAAACTTTGGATCATAGGAAAGTGTGATGAAAGCCACCTATAACCAAGTTGAGGCTTGTAGTTCCTAAAAAGGGTGTTTGGAAACCACTTTCAGTCTTTCCACCAAGGTTTGGTCCCATGAATTTCAACCTTATGAAGCATCTCTATAGGAATAGCATTCACTAGACCATCATAACTAGCATGGTCCTAGTTTTGAAGCCTATATAGGGCACAACAGTCTTCCCACTGTATGATATGCATCGTGGGTCTATGAAATAACTGTTGCAGGGTATGGATACGCTTCTTATGGAATCTAAGCGCTTTAAGCCAAGGTGACTTAGCCAACAATTGACCATTACAAGAAAAAAGAGGCGACCACCAAATATTATGTTGGTTGAGTGAAAGTCCATCACAAAACCCAGAGCTAGGCCACTGGAGCTAGGGCTTGACAGCCTCCCAGGCATGCCAAATAATTTTGGCCACAACAGTACCAAAAATTTGGATTGGTTCCTTCATGACCAGAAGGGTTTGAAAGTTGATCCCCTTCCAGGTGGGTCTATGATCAGTAAAGCCTAATTGAATACAATACTTGAGAAAAAAATTTCAGGCCTCGTCCCTAGTAAGGGCACAACTAATCCACGTAACACAAAGAGTAGTTGCCTGTCATTGAGTGGAGAGCAGCCCAAGTCCTCCAAAATCTCTGGGAAGGCAACATAACTCCCAAGAAACACAGTGAAACCCTTTGTGGGACTCAGAAGAAGCCCAAAGAAAATATCTGAGAAAATTTTCAAGCTTGCCATAGGCAGCTTTGGAAGGGGCCCAACAGGAGAAATAATAGACATGGGTAGCTGCCAGAAATTTAGAGCACAACTGGAATTTCCCTGCCAAGGAAAGAGGATTGGTAATCCAATAAGAAAGATTCTTCTCAAATCTAGAAAGCACAGCTTGCCAAAGCTCATCCGGTGACGCTTGGAAAGAAAAAGGAATTCCCAAGAATTGAAATATTTCTCCTGCCCCAATCCACTTCCAATTATATTGTTGAAACCAAGGAGGAGTGGGCATAATAGACTGTCTGTAACACAAATTTTTGTTCTACTGAATGGCAGAACCAAAAGCTAGACAAAAAGTATTACTTGGCAATCCAGGGCCACTTTAATGGTCTCTTCTTCCTCCAGGAGAGTGAGGAAAGAGTCATCCGCAAAATTGTCATTAACCAGTTGAGTCTAAGATTTGGGCAATGAAATGCCCTTGACACACTATTGGGAAACCACATTGGCCAAGAGGTAGCCAAATCCTTTAGCCACAAGCACATACAAAGAGGGGGAAAACAAGCACCCTTGCCAAATGGAACAAAAAATTCTAAAGGCAGAAGATTGGCAACCATTGATGGTGATACAAGCCGAGGCATTCGCAAAAAGCATACAAACAACCTGAATGAAATTAGCCCCAAAACCCAAAGCTTGCAACATAGCAAGAATAAAAGGCCATTCAATATGGTCATAAGCTTTGGAAAAATCAATTTTAACAAAAATGGATTTTTGGAACGTCGGGCCCATTCCATGCCTTCCCAAATAACAATAATATTATCCAAAATGAACCTAGATTTGATGAACCCAGTTTGCTCTGAGCGCACAATTTGAGGCAAGAGATGGCAGATCTTCAGAGACAAAGCCTTAGAAATGATTTTGTAGGAGATTTTGAGAAGCGTGATAGGCCTCCAGTTGCAGATGTCTTCTGGATCCTTAGACTTAGGTATGAATTTTATATTCCCTTTATTTATTAAGTTACCTAGAGAATTAGCATGAAAAGCCTCTAAGTAAACATGATGCAAACCCTGCCCAACACAGTCCCAAAGGGCCTTGTAAAATTCATAAGGGAAGCCATCAATCCTCGAGGCTCTGTCATTAGCCATGGAATGAACAACTTCCTTGAGATAACAATTGATCGCAAAAATTCCTCTAGGCTAAGGAAAGCCTATTTGGCACAACAGAAAGGCAATCCTGAAGGGCTTGTTGTCACATAGTTGTGGGTTCCTGTGTAGTGAAAACCTACTCATAATGATGCACGAAGGCCTGGAGAATGTTCGGGAGCTCAAAGAGCACCTAAATGTCATCTTTGATTTTTTTGATGCCTGGGGATGAGTGCCTCGAACGCAGCACCAAAAAAACTCTTTGGAGGCACGATCACCAAATTTCAACCAATGTAGCCGAGATTTCATCTATGCACCTCTGGCAGCGTAATTGTTAGCCATTTGCTTTTTGTGCCTTAAATTCACCATCCTGACTTACAATGATGGGGAAAAGGGGCTGGCCGCCAAAGCTTTAGTAGCTGAGCGAAGGTCAGCGGTGGTAGCTTCATAAGACCATTGGTGAAAGATAGCCAGCTGGCATCCATAAATACACATAAATCTAGTTGTGTGTGATAGCATCATTCCACTAGGTAATCCAGCCTGTATGATGAGCTGGTCTACACTCCAAATTCCACACTCTACAAATGTGGGCTAGAGTAGGCTTGTGATAGAGCAGAGACGTGTTCAAAAAGAATTGAGTTTTACATGTGCGAGGTTGATGTGACTCCCATTCGATGCAAAAAGAAATAGGGAAGTGATCAAATAGAGTCACATCCACTAACAACTTAACTGGAAGAGGAGAGCTGTCAAAAGAGAAAATATTGATCCAAGATCATGGCATGATCAAGGTGTTTAAATATTCTTTTAGAACCGACCTTGTAATTACACCAAGTGTTCTAGAGAGAATGAGAATGACAACGACCAATATTGGGATCAAAAAGTCCCAATTTATTGTGCATGTAAAACCACGCCTCCTGCTTGCCAGTTGCCCATCTGAATGGTAGGGTGTCATCCTTGTCATATGCCATCTCAACCATATTGAAATCCTCGCATAGTAACCAGGTGGCAACTGGTAAAGAATCAACAATCCAACACCAAAGCAAAGATCGCTCCACAACATCATTAGAGGCATAGACATTAATAATCCCAAAGGAGTGATTATTAATGTTAAGAAGAATCCAAACGAGATGATGAGAAGGATCAGATCCATGATCAAAAAAAAAAAGCATGACATTGTGGGGAAAAAAGGGTGATAGCTCCACTACGCCTAGCCTCATGCATAGTGCAAAACATTTTACTGGCTGGCCAAATAGAAGGGCAAGCCGAAGCAAGAAAAAATCCAAAAATTTTAACCTCTTGGAGACAAAGAACTTCAATACCATAATTTTTTGTAAATTATCCCTAACATAATACTTTTTGGAGAGGTCTATCAGACATCGAACATTCCATGAGAGGAATTTCATGAATGAAAATCCTCCATATTGTCGAAGTCTAGTTCCTCTTCATTCAGGGAAGAGAAATGATTTTGCAAAAAATCTTGTGGAACTGATCCAATCTGAATAGATAGAGAGGAAAATTTCCACTTTTCTTGCACATATTCACCCTTTTCATGCAATGGAGATGGGCTGCGAGACCGCCCTTGAGTTCCCAACACGGGAAGAGAAACGCTCGACTAAGCAAACATAACGACAACAAGCTGAGGCGTTGCCTTTGTCTTAGGTTGCATCGAAGCATTAGTAGCTCCGATAGGAGTGTATTTCCCCTTCCCTAAAGGGTTTGAAATGAACTTTGGTGGTTCAGAGGCTTTAGAGGCCGACCCAGAACTAGTTGACTTATTTTTTTGGTTTGTAACTGTGGTTCAATTTTTATCAACCTTAGCAGAAGGTTCTGCCTTATGAGGATTTTTAGCATCTCATGACAGAGAAGGTGTATGAGGCACTGCCAAAGGGCAATCCTTAATCTTGTGGTTGGCTGACTAACACCTATAACACGTGTTGGGAAAGTTAAATTAAGTGAATTTTTGGTTATGTCAGAGAGCTCCAATTTGAATATCGATGGATTCTTTCAAATCCTTGGAGAGGTTTATTTCCACATAGACCCATTTATGGGGCCGGGCTCAAAAAAATATATCTGGCTCAACACAAATAACCCTCCCCAGTGAGGATGCAATATGGTTCAAAAAGGCACACAAGGCAAAGGCAAGCCAGGGAATTCAATCCAGATTGGGACCCACAATTTGGTGTCATCTGAGACAACAAAATCTTGGGTCCATGCCTGGAAAACCAACAAGGATGACCTAACATACTAGGGACCGTGGGTTAAGATAGCCTGGACATGATTGACTTTCACGAAGTGGAACAGAAAAAAACCCTTGGTCAAATTTTGGACCATATCAAGGCGAACCCCATGAGGGACCCAAGCCTTGCTAACCCATTCTTTCAGCATACTTTTAGGAGAAGTCCTCCCAACAAAATAACCCACAAGGGTGTGTTGTTCAAGCCACTGGCAAACCGAATCAAAATCTGGTAAAGGAAAAATCACATCAACTGGGGAATCAAGTTTCTTACCTTGTGAAAGTATTTCAAAAAAAACTTCTGGGGATGTTTGTTTGGAGGAAGCGCCATTGAGTTACATTGTCGAACAACTAACACTAGCATGATTTTTTGGGTTAGAGCCGGTTGAAGGCATATTAAAACACAAAAACTACAGTAAATGTGGCCTACACACAAGAGAAGAGAGGTTTCCTACACAGAATGCGTAGTATGACGCAAGAGGGGCCAAGGGTGACTGCAGAAACCACAAAACCCTAGCAGAGCTCATACACCTCCCATGTGTTCTTTGTAGTCAAAATTTTCTTCTTAACAACATTTGACTTGTCCACCATGTAAGTTTCATGTAATATGTATTCACACAAATATTTATGTTTTATTCTCAATAGAATTTTATTAGGTGTCCAACATGCAAGTTGTGTGCACTATGAATCAATAGTATCCAAAACAACCAAAAATAAAAAAACACCAACTTTGAATGAAGTTTATAAAACTTAATTAATTCTTTGTTAGCACATTTTTGAGACAGCTCAATATAGGGATGCAAATCCAAGAGCAGCTAGCTTATTTCTTTTTAAATATTTAATACTAATAATAAAAAATAATATTTAACATTAATTTTTTGAATTGGCCCCTATGCAAGTTTCACCTTATATGCATACAAATATTAAGAAAAGAAAAGAAAAAACACTTTTCAATAATATACATACATAAAAAAGAGATTTTCTTACTATCAATATTCATAGGAACAAACACTTGAAAACAAATTATTTTTTGCTAGTTGGTATTTGATTGGTCATAGTTGCTTTCCCCTTTTTACAAACCAAAAAATACTTAAAACTATTAGCTAAATTAGGATAGACCAATCAAAATGTGAAGAATCAATAATATGTAAAAAGGAGTAAAAACAAGAAATAAATTGACTTGGGATTAACTTTAGAAATTATGTGGCAAAGGAGTAACAAGTTGGAGGCTGATGTCATAGCCTTATTGAGGTATGATGAAATTCAAGGGAAGGTTCAAATTCCCCTATCAACTAATGATTATGGGTGATGAGTGTCATTTGATGCAGTCTTAGTACTGTTGTTCTATTATTTATCATCGAAGGCCGGAGTACCATAGAATTAATAGCTATTCTGATATTTTATGCTTCACACACTTTCTAGGCATTTTGGTTATCAATTCATTTGGTTTTCAGGAGTCTTATGTGTGGGCTTGCAACTCTGTCAATATGGGCGGTGAGAATCGCTGTGTGGAAGCGACAGATTGTGAGGAGTTGAGGAGTAACACTAAGGTGTGGCAACTACTAGGGAGAAGGGTGGGATTACAAATTATATAAAAAAACTCCATGGTTGGGACTAGAAGGTCACTAGGTTTTTTGCCAAGGAATGGAAGAATTGAAAAGTTAATTTATTTGGAAGAAAGGTTTCCATTGATGAGCAGTTAATTGTTGAGGTTACAAGGCTTTCCATGGAGGATCTCAAGTTTTATAGGGATAGGAAAATTTCAGACTAGGCTGTGAAATTTTTTCCAAAGACAGAGAAGGAAAAAGAGGACCTGTGTAGGGCTTCCAAAAGCAGTTATGACTCCATGAAGATCAAATTGCTCTATTGGAAGGTATTGAAGGTGAACATGGAATACATTATGTTGGATGGAAGATACACTAGGGTCTTTGGTAACCATTTTGTGTTCCTCAACCACTTCTGGCATCAGGTTAGGGTTTCTTTCCCTTTCTATCTTTCCACCTCTTTGAATGTCAGCCTTCATGAACATAGCTAGAACTCGGTTAGATACCCCATCCTTCATGAGGGTTTTCTTGTTTTAATCTTTGAGAATTTCAAAGCTATGTTGTCTTTGTCCCATTCAACCCCTTCTCCCCACTCTATTTCTGCTAAGGGTGAATTGGGTACTAGTTACACGGATAAGGATGAATGGACAATTGATTTGGAGGGTGAGGAAGTTTGTCCCTCAAAGACAGTGGGGAAGGGTAGTAGCAAAGGAAAGTATAAGACTCATGCCCTTCCTAAACCTAGTTCTATGACCTCTAAAGGCAGAGCTAAAGTTATTTTCCTAGGTTCTGAAGAGGCTAAGTTGAAGACGAAAGGAAAATCCAATGTCTCCCCTCAGGAGAAGGGTAAGAGAAAGGTTTTGGAGGATCCCTCCTATGAAACTAATCAGGATGATCCTCAGTTGACCCCTTCATTGGAGTATTCTAGCTACTCTGCTACTGACAAATAGGATAGGCCTTGTTATCCCAATGATCTCAAGGCTGATGACCATTAATTCAAAGTCAAACGTGAGTTTCCTGCTAATATCCTTGCTATAGCTCGTAATGGGTCTATGCATTTTTTCAAGTTGATGAGATGGGTGTTTTTTGCGATTAAGGAAATTAAGCTGAAACAGAGGGCTATTAGCAGCAAGTTGGAAAGGCCTGATTTGAAAAATAATACAACAAGAGATAGAGAAAAGGCCACTGATTTATGGACTGAGGAAGAAAAGAAATGCATGGTGGACTACCTCAAGAAAACAGTTGAAGACCTGTAGCAATTTAAGAGTAACCATGATGGTAAGATTTTTGCTATGGAGGACAAGTTAAAGAACATAAAAAATTCTATCCAAATGGTGACGGAAATGAGCCACATGATCTTACAATCTACCGCGAACACAATGTATATGATGGTTGAGAATCTGGAGAATGCTTATCAAGTAAGGACTGGTGTGGATCTAGATGCTGAGAAAGTACAAAGCCAGGTGGAGGGTGTTGGGCCAATCAAAATAACTAAAGAGAACCTGAAGAGGAAGGCTAAAAGGATCCCTGTTAACATTCAAGAGATTAAGAAAACAACATTAAACATGAACAATTTGGAGCAGGAGGCAGTGGACATCCTGAGGAATCTAGCCTAGTGGCTGGACTTTTGCTGGGTTTTTGCTGGTTTTTTGTTGTGTTGCCTTTGGGCTCGTTCTTTTTTATCTTCTTTGTAGGAAACTTTATGTTCTTTGTTATGAACTTTTTCTTGCTATATCTGCCGCTTCTTTGCTGTTAAAGGGTTTTGGGACCCCTTCAAAACCATTTTTTTCCTTAATAAAATACTTTAGAATTTTTGGTTGACTTTTTGTTTGTAAGAATTATGATGTAGATAACAAAATGATTTTGTGTACTAATGAGTAGTTATAGACCTTGCACAAATAGAAGTGCTTAAACCTAAGATTTTTTTCTATTTTTTTTTACAATCTTAAATATTGAAAGTGAAGAGAATAAAAAATCATTCAAAAATAAACACACATGCATATAAAAGTGCAGAAAAAAAATTGTGCTCCATGATGAGGCCTAGTAAAGACCTCATAATCATTAAGTTTTACCTTTTTAATACTTTATAATTTGGCTTTAGAACTTATAATATTTTCCTTTATGTATGCATTTATGAACTTACTGAAGTATTAAGACTTAGATTATGAATGGTCAATATTAATGCTTATTTATGTTAAATGCATGATTAATATGGTGATTAATCCATGAATGCTTTATGATATGTGTACCTCTATTATGCAACTAAAGTTGATATTTATTTCTCGGCTCAATGATAACTGTTTTTGTTTTGAAAGTGATGAATGGTTGATTTTTTGTGACTCATCTTCAAATGAGTTATTATCCATTGATCTCCTTTTTGACTTATCATGCCGAATGAAGACTCTGCCAACTACAACCCAAGTTCTAGCCAAGCACGATCAGTTCAGAAATTTGGGAATCAATGCAACTGAAGGTTGTTATGAGGATCTTCGATAAATATGTTCCTGTGCACCAGGATATCTTTTTAGACTAGTATTAGATTAAGTTTCCCGCTTATCTTCTATTTTTGAAATAAAAATGGATATTTATATCTAGTCCCAACATAGTTGGATGTTAGATCGTATCAAGTTTTTGATCTTTCTCATGTAATTTACCTTTTTTTTAAGTTAGAATCATTTTATGTATTTCATCCCTATCTGGGCACATTCTCAAGAAAGAAGAAGGAAGTTGATCTCAAATCTGTGTTAAGATTATTTCAGCATGGTTTCTGAATAAGGTGATCTTGTTAGTTGTTAAGATTCATTTATCACTATTATGTTTCATTTTCTGTATTAATTCAAGTTCAAATAATTTCATCTGTCGTGAGTTGAAAGATATTCTAGGTCAAAGTTACATTCTATTACTATTTTAATATTGTTCCGCTAAAATTGCTTCCTATAGTTATTTCTTAGTTTTAAAATCATTTGCATATCTAAAATAGTCTAAATGATCATCTTAAATGGATTCTATGCAAAGTGGAATAGTTACTTGTCGATTTAGTAAGTGAAGAATGGATAGTTTGTTTTTAAAGTAATTCATTAAGTTTAAATAAATTTCAAAATTCAGCAAATTAGACTAAGTTAATCTTCCATTCTCTCATAATCTAAATTGTCTTGGAACGAAAACTCTTTGTTTAAAAATCTATTTTGAAGGTTATTTAGAATAAATCAAGAATAGAAGGTTAGTACTGAAAACACTTTCAAAAAATAAAATAGCTCTAAAATGCTCCTAATCGAGCCAAAAACCACCAACCACCCCCCACCCAAAAAAAATAAAAATTCATCCAACTCTTGCTGTAGATAGCTTTAGACACCCTTGGGTTGACATTAAGAAATTAAATGAGTAGGAATTGTGACAACAATGACTTCCTACCATCATTTTTGGCACTGTTGCCAAGGAAGATCTAGCTTCAAAAGAAAATCTAAGCCTTAAGTGTCGGTAAGATCAGTTAATGAACATGTATAGAGACCAGTCTGGAAGACTTGTAAGAGGATATTTAGAGAGCCATCAGGAAGGATCCCAGTTCAGTGCTACCAGTTCACCCTCTGCTAAGATAAAATCCACTTAGTCAAAAAATATGGGAAATAGATACAAGGAGGAGGAGGTTCCTAACAGAACTTTTTCCTTTCCCATTGCCATAAATGTCCGAGCAAATGAGCCACCAATGAAAAATATTTCACCCTCCAATTTGCCTACATTTCGTGGGAAAACTTTGGAAGATCCTGATCAATTTTTATTTGAGTTCAAAGTGTTATGTCAAACTTATGATTATATGTTTGACAATCAAAATTTGAAACTATTTCCATCCACTCTTAAAGAATCAGCTTTATGATGGTTTATGGGATTGACTGCAAATTCAATAAACACTTGGGATGAAATTGAAACAACATTCCTGAATAAATATCAAGATTATTGTAGAGTCAGGGATAGGAAGGAAGAACTGTTTAAAATGAAGCAATTGGAAGATGAAAGTCTGGAGGACTATGTAGATAGGTATCAATTTGTTCTGAAAAGGTGTGGAAATGGATTAGATCAAGAAATTAGAAAATCCATCTTTCTTAAAGGCATTGATGACGATTCTAGAGATGTCCTGAACTTGATAGGAAAAGGAGATATTAATAAATAGACCTTTGTAGAAATAATTGAGATTTGTAGGAATTACTCTAGTTTAAGACCAAGTTATAGGAGAAAGAACAAAGGTTCTTCGTTTGATGTCTCTAAAGTTATGGAAGAAATTGAAAACTTAAAAACAAACATTCTCCTTCATCTCAGTTCTCAGCCTGATAGAAGAACAGTAGAACCTTTGGCCATCTATTGTTCTAAATGTAGGGATAAGTATCCATTGAGAGAATGTTCTTTCAATCAAGTAGATCTATGTGACATATGTGAGAAGAAACACCCTACTATTAAATGTAGTCTCCTACCAAAAATTAAGAACCAATTGAAGAAACCAACACCATTAGAAGAGGAACTGAATTTTGTGGGACAAAGATAGTTTAACTCTGCCTTTGGACAACCTATAAATAATTATAATTGGTGTTCAAATTAGTGGAATAACCAATGGAATTATCCTGGCCAATGGAACCCCCAATCTTAGTGGAACCCTCAACAAATGTAAAATCCACTTCCACCCATGACAAACCCTTGGTACCATCATGGGGAAAAACTGAATATCCATAATGGAACCAACCTCAGTGGTAGCCAAATCAATCTCAATGGAAGAAGAATTAGACCCAATGGCATCCTAACTAGTGGCAGCCTAATCAAGGAAATAACCAATGGCAGAATCAGGGACCAAGGAAACCTTGGAATCAGAATCAACTAACAGAACAAAACCAACCTTCAAGTTATGAACCAGTCAATCAGCCTTAGATACTTGCTCAGCCAGTTCCTAATCCTAAAAAATTTAAGCCTTAACAACCTGCTTATAATGTTGATCCTAACACAATTAATTTGAGTAACATTGAGATTGGGGATATTCGAATAGAGTTGTACCATCAAAGCCTGATGAAATTAAGAAATATCAACAACAAAACTTAGTGAAGGAGATAGAAAAAGAAATTAAGGAAGATCATACTAAACAAGCACCATTTCCTTCATGATTTTATCAGGAACCATTGGTTGAACAAGTTGATAAAAATTATGATCTGATTGATCCTTAGATTATTGATGAGCATAAGAAAATAAAAATTGAAATTCCCCTGTTAAATTCTATTCGTGATATTCCAGAGATCAACCGGGTAGTTAAATCTGTGTTGTTAAGACACTAGGAAGGAAAAATAAATTCCCCCCTACAATTCAATTTGGAGGAAGATCATACTAAACAAGCACCATTTCCTTCACGATTTCATCAGGAACCATTGATTGAACAAGTTGATAAAAATTATGATCTGATTGATCCTTAGATTATTGATGAGCATAAGAAAATAAAAATTGAAATTCCCCTGTTAAATTCTATTCCTGATATTCCAGAGATCAACCGGGTAGTTAAATCTGTGTGTGTTAAGACACTAGGAAGGAAAAATAAATTCCCCCCTACAATTCAATTTGGAGGAAAGTTGTCTCGTGTCCTATCATGGAAGTTAATTCCACATAAGTATGGTGATCCAAGAAGTCTAGTGGTTACTCTTAGCATTAATGGTATTGAAATTCAGAATTTTCTTATTGATTTGGGAGCTACCATTAATGTCATTACTATTGAAACAACTGAAAAGATAGGGATTATGAATATTAAACCATTAACTACATTTCTACAATTAGCTGACCAATCAATTACAAAACCTGAAGGAATTCTTGAAGATGTCATTATTACTATTGACACTTGGGATTATCCTATTGATCTCCTTGTTTTACAAACTAAACAGAGAAAGAGAGGTTATCACATTATTTTAGGGAGACCTTGGTTAGAAATAGTTGCTGCACTCATTGATTGTAGATCTGGTAGTATGACTATTTCCAATGGGATGAAACAAAAAGAAGTTACTATGTATCCACCAGCTAAACCATCTTTAACATCTGATAATCAAATCTGGATTGATGATCCCAATTCTGAAGATGAGGAAATAAGGGGCCTTGCAATGATGACTTTGGCAGAACATGTTGAGGAATATCAAGATTCTGTAAACATAAAAGAAGAAGTTCTAGGAGAATGTAGTAATTCTGAAACTCCATCATGTTGTCCTTTTGCTAAAATCACAAAACCTGAGGAGAATCGAGTACTTCATCAACTTCTATCACATCCTTTTCCTTTGAACACTTTAATTGGTGACCCCTCAAATCTTTAGGGAAAGACAAAACAAATCCTAGTTCAAGCTGATAAACCTCTACTTATCAATAGTTCTCTAACAATGAAACAAGAGGAAGGCTTAAAAGGAATTTTGGAAAAAAATATAGGAGCCTTCGCTTGGGATTATAAGGATATGAGAGGAATTTATCTAGACATATGTACACACCATATCTATATTGAGGATGTCAAACTTGTAATACAACCTCAGAGAAGAACCAACCCTGCTCTAAGAGACTTTGTGAAATTAGAGATAGAAAAATTACTCCAAGTAGGATTAATTTATCCTATTTCGGAAAATAAATGGGTTTCTCCATTAATCATTGTACCTAAGAAAAATGAGAAATGGAGGGTGTGTATAGATTATAGAGAACTAAATAAGGCTACAAAGAGAGATTATTTTCCATTACCCTTCATAGATCGGGTATTAGACAATTTATCTGGAAGTAGTTGTTTTTCCTTTCTTGATGGGTTTAGTGGCTACAACCAGATTCATGTAGCTTTAGAGGATCAAGATAAAAGAAATTTACATGTCCATGGGGTAACTTTTCTTATAGAGTTCTACCTTTTGGATTATGTAATTCTCGTGCAACCTTTCAACGTGTTGTTCTTGCTATTTTTGCAGACCTAAGAACATGTGTAGAAGTTTATATGGACGATTTCATAGTCCATGGGAAAACCTATGAGGAGTCTTTGGAAAGTCTGGACAAAGTCCTAAACAGATGTAAAGAACTTAGAATGTCACTAAATCATGAGAAGAATTTTCTAATGATGACAAAACGATTTGTCTTGGGTCATCATGTGTCAAAAGAAGGAATTAAAGTTGACCCAAATAAAATTGAAATAATGTTGCAAATACCTATACCTCGGAGTCAAACAAATGTAAGGAGTTTTTTGGGACACTCTGGTTATTACAGAAGGTTTATAGAAGGATTTAATAAAATTGCGTGTCCACTCTTTACTTTGTTGAAGAAAGACTCTTATTGTTTGTGGACTTCATCTTGTCAGGAGTCATTTGAACAAATCAAACATGCTTTAACAACTTCACCCATCATTGCTGGTCTAGTTTGGGGTGAACCATTTTATATCAATACAAATGCCTCTAACTTTGCAATCGGAGCAGTTCTGGGACAAAAGGATGAATCTGGAGAAATGCATGCTATATATTATGTAAGCACAAACCTTAATCCAACATAACTTAACTACACTACTACTAAGAAGGAATTCTTAGTGGTTGTGTTTTCTATAAACAAATTCTGACATTATATTACTGGATATAAAACTTTTGTGCATACTGACCATACACCTATTGTTATCTTATGAATAAAGTTATTGTGGGAGGACGTATAATTAGATGGTTGTTATTACTATAGGAATTTTATATAACCATCATTGATAAGCCAGGTAGAGATAATGTTGTAGCTAACTTTATGTCAAGAATGGTCTTGCAGGGTAGTAATGAGCCTGTGGAAGATGTGTTTCCCAATGAATGTCTATTTGCAATATCTATTCAGTCACCATGGTTTGCTGGTATTGAAAATTACTTAGTAATTGGGAAATGTCCTTATTTTTTAGAAAAATATAAAAAAAGGTTGATTAGAGAACACTCTCATTTTGAATGGATTAATGGTTGTTTGTTCAAAATGTGCCCAGATCATGTAATACAGAGATGTGTGTAGGAAACTAAAGTATATGATATATTGAAAGCATATCATGATGAACTAGGAGAAGGAAATTAATCCACAATAAGAATAGTGCATAAAATATTGGGAGCACGCTATTTCTAGCTCACTATGACTAAAGATACATCTCATTACATCAGACACTTTGATTAGTGTCAAAGAATGGGTAGGCCTGCAAGATCCACAGAGATGCCATTACAGACACAAGTGCCACTTGAACCATTTGAAAAATGGGGTATTGATTTTGTTGGCCCAAATGATCCTCCATCCAAGGGAAATCATTACATAATTTTATGTACTAATTATTTTACAAAATGTGTAGAGGTCAAAGCATTGCCGGTTGCTAAGGAGGAGAAAGTTGCAGATTTCATATACAAGAATATTCTACAAAGATATGAATCACCTAAAGAACTTGTGTTAGATCAAGGGCCACAGTTCATGTCTATGATGCTTCAAGAATTTCTAGGAAGATATCAAGTTCAACACAGGAAATCATCACCCTATCATCCTCAAGCAAATGGACAGGTAGAGGTGACCAATAGAGAACTAGAAAATATTCTCACAAAAATAGTCTCATCTAGGAAAAATGATTGGTATGATAGGTTAACTGAAGTTGTATGGGCATACAATACAACATGGAAGACAACCACTAGATTTTCACCATATGAGCTGGTTTATGGAAAAACTCATATCTTTCCTATTGAGTTTGAGTTAGAAACACTTAGAATAGCTATGAATGTGGGGATAGATCTTACTGAAGAATAGAAGAATAGAATAATGCAGCCAAACAAGTTGGATGAGATGAGAACTAAAGCTTTACACCAAACTAAAATCATTCAAGGCCAGAGGAAACTATGGCATGATAGAAATATCCACAGTAAGCAAATTACTGCAGGTGATTGGGCTTTGTTGTTTGATTCAAGGTTTCAGGAATTTAAGGGAAAGTTACATACAAGATGGCTTGGGCCATATGAAATTACACAAGTATTTGGAAATGGAGTTGTTCAGTTAATACTCATAGATAGAGAGAGAAAAAAAATGTTAGTAAATGGGCACAAGCTCAAGCTTTATCACAAACCAACATCGAAGGAAGAATTTATCATAGTGCTTCAAGCAAGAATTGAGCATTTTACTAAGGAAGATTTTTATTCTTTTGGAGAGATGGTCAGTCCTTAGATCTAGTTTGTGATGGCCACTAATAAACAGAGTAAATTGAAAACCAGAAATGGCGGTTTACTCTGAGGAAAAGTAAAAAAAGGAAAAAAAAAAGAAAAACAAAAAGAGAGAAAAATCCTCCACTCCTATGAATAAATATGAGTTCTGATAGAGCCTAATTTGGTGTGATTACTCATAATGCCTCTCGATCATGCTTGATCAGAATGAAAACAACAACATTGGTTTTTGATAGTTCATAAATAGCTCCTAATCATTTATGATCAGGAGAGAATTGAAATGATTAAAAGGGACACAAAACGTTTCTTATCAGGATTGATCAAGAATAAAATTTGAGCTTATAGTACCTCCTGATCATACCTGATCTGATGGAGATTCCAATGGTTGAAGATTTTATAAAGAGACTCCTAATCGCTCTTGATCTCTACTGAACGGTTGATCTTGATAAGTTAGCCAAAGGAGAATTTTTCAAATAAAGGTTGTAAGGAGCGCAAAGAATGGTCACGTGCTAACAAAAGTTTTTAGCTTCATTTTTTTAACTAATTTGTTTGTGTAAATGTGCAGATACAGGGTTAAATAAAAAAATTGATGAGAAGAGATTTCTACAATCCATGAAAATGATTGTCAATAGATGCTTCTGGATTAGATTGTGTTCAAATCTTTTGCATCAATGTTTGGATCACACTCTGTGATCCATGATCAGGATGAACAAGAGAGCATGAGGAGAGAAAAATGAATAGCTTGCAGACCCAACAAGGCATAAAAGGATGGAATGAAGGTAGAGAGAGGAGGGGAGGCATGAAGATCAAGACAACCAAAATTAATATAAAAAGAAAAAATAAGAAAGAACTCATAAAAGATAATTAAAGTTAGAAAATTAGAATACAAAATTGAAAGAAAAAATTGAAGAGACAATTTTTTTTAAAGACAAACCAAAATAATAAAACAAAATTAGAAAACAAACAAGAACCATAAAACTAAAACAATTAAGAACAAATTTATAAAAAACGTATTTATATTTATATATATTAAGGACTAAATCTAAATATATATAATACAAGGATTATATTAAAATGCAAAAAAGGAATATATATAAATACATATAAATACATTTAAAAGGAAACATTAAAGAAACAAATATATATATATTTCCTTTTAAATGTATTTATATATATTCCTTTTTTGCATTTTAATATAATCCTTGTCTTATATATATTTAGATTTAGTCCTTAATATATATAAATATAAATACGTTTTTATAAATTTGTTCTTAATTGTTTTAGTTTTATGGTTCTTGTTTGTTTTCTAATTTTGTTTTATTATTTTGTTTTGTTTTAAAAAAAATTGTCTCTTCAATTTTTTCTTTCAATTTTGTATTCTAATTTTCTAACTTTAATTATCTTTTCTGAGTTCTTTCTTATTTTTTCTTTTTATATTAATTTTGGTTGTCTTGATCTTCGTGCCTCCCCTCCTCTCTCTACCTTCATTCCATCCTTTTATGCCTTGTTGGGTCTACAAGCTATTCATTTTTCTCTCCTCATGCTCTCTTGTTCATCCTGATGATGGATCACAGAGTGTGATCCAAAACGTTGATGCAAAAAATTTGAACACAATCTAGTCCAGAAGCATCTATTGATAAAAAAAATTGAATTAATGACTTAACACGTGGAAATAAGTGGGCTCCCACAAGGGTAGAGCTCAGCGTGTCATGCATTAATTAAATGCTGATTTTTTTTAAGATTGAATCCTATTGCAAATTGTACGGCTTAAGCGAACATGTATTACAATTATTCACCATCAATTAAATTGTCATCATTGACGGGTAAGCATTTATATCACCAGGAATTTTTCAAAGTCTAAAGTACATTAATTATAGTTTGTAAAGTTACTTAAAGGGTTAAATTATGATTTTTTGACAAGCCAAATATAATGTATAAACAGACACATCATTACTTAAATAATTAATAAGTATGATAAGATGGTTTTCAAGGCGAAGTTATGGGAAGTAAGGTGATAGATACATGACACGCTATTGTTAGTACCTTGACGAAACATAATAGGCATGCAAAGGACAATCAATTAATACCGCATTCATTGATTGTGTCTCATAATTCATTTGAAAGGGATTAACACCATTTCAAAATAGAAGGACATAGCCATTTTCAGAAATTGGTTATCAATACTGTTGATGAATTCTTGAGCTTCTGGAAATTTCAAATTTTCTTGAAAATTTCAGGATCTTGTGTAAGTTCATAATCTTGTGAAAATGGGGTACAAAAGGATGGCGGAGCCAAAGGGAATAACCTTAGATGCTGAATCTAGAAGGTATTTACAGCAAGCTGGATGGTTAGATTTCTTGCTTAAATATGAAGGCTATGAGTGGGATATTGTGTTGGAGTTCATCAAAAACTTCCACATCAATTTCACTGTTGTTGGGGGAGAGCTCATTGAGGTATCTGTCATTGTGATCAGTGCTTTATCTGGGATATCGATGGAAGGTGACATTATTCAACCTAGGCTTTCCAATTTGCAAGATTTGCTTGAAATTTTTCATGTGCCACCTGAGCCTTTGCTAGCCTTTCACATTCATAAGGGAAAGAATAAAGATATTGAGCATGGAAGTTTGCAGGAACCCTAGTCATCCATTGCACTTTGTATTATGAATTTCTTCACCTGCGAAGGTTAGTTTGCAACCGTCCTAGGTCCACCACTAAAATTGTTGAATCATGTTAGACATAGTGCAACTAAACCTGAAGTGAGGGTTAATTTACCTACTTTTCTCTTTTCTCAACTTACTGAAATGGCTATCAAATGTAAGGAAAAATAAAATAGAGTAACTCATCATGGTCTAATGCATTTAATATTTAAGCACCATTTCATGCAAAAACCTAATTGGGAAGAGGATTGGAGGAATTTTTTGCTAAATATTGATAGGGAAGAAAAACCTAGAATCTCTAAGAGCAGATCACTTAAAATTAAGAAAGATAAGGTTTTAACAAAAAAACCTAGTTAAACCTATTGGGAGGCCTAAAAAGAAAAAGCCAGAGAGTTCTACTCTAGAAAAGAAAAGAAAAACTAAGGTTTTGATAGAATACCTAGTTAAACCAATAGGGAAAACTAGGAAGCACAAATCAGAAAGCTCTGTTTCAGTAAAGAAGAAAAAGATAGAGGAAAAGAGAACCTCAAAGGGTTTTGATACTAAGAGTAAAATTTATCAAAAGAGAAAAATAGAGGAAAATAAAACCCCAGAGAGTTTTGATACTAAGAGAAAAAACTCTAAAAAGAAGAAGACCGTAAAAATTGAGAGACCTAAAAGAAAAACTAGGTTAGAAACATAGAGGATGGAACAAGAAAAGTTAGAGACCGAGAAGACTCCTTCCACCATCAATCTTGATGAGTCTGAGAAAAATGAACATGAAAAAGAGCCTGAAGAGGAGGTATTGAAAGAAATGGAGCTTGAAGAAGAAGGATTAGAAAAAGAAGGAGTGTCACAACCTCCAATGCAGAGTCCAGAACGTACTCCTCCATAAGAGCATTTGTTAGGTCATAATTCCCCTTTTTAGGATGAGCATCTGTTAGCTCATAATTCCCCTTTTCAGGATGAGCATTTTTCAACTCATGATTCCCCTTCTTAGAATGTTGATTTGTCAAATATGGAAACTGAATATGAAGTTGAAATCTCAAATGTAGAAATATTTCAGGAAACTGAATTGCCAAATGTAGAAATTCATAAAGAAGAAATAGTTCAACATAATGAAGAGGTATTGATTCACAGGGAAGGGAAGAAACCAATACAAGAGGAAGAAAAAAAATTTGATAGTGAAAATTTTGACGAAAAAGAAGAAGAAAAAATTCAAACTGCTCTCAGAATATCCAAATTAGAAAAAGAATTAGAAGAGTTTAAATTATAGAATTTGTTATTAGAGGATAAATTAAGGCAAAGAGATGAGGAGACATCAAAATTTCAAATAGAAACAAATGAGTTGAAAGAATAGTTTGAAAGGGAAGTCAGTTAGTTGTTTTTATAATTAAAGGAAACAGAGGAAAATTTGACCCAAATGACCATTCAGAATGAACAAAAAGATGAAGAAATCCAAAGGTTGAAAACAAAATCGGAAACAAGGACTAATGCAGAGGAGAAGGTACAACCACAACTGCTTAAAAGGTTACCTTTGCCACCACCCAAGGAAAATCATAAAGAGAAATTAACAGGACCTAGATACCTTTCCTTAACAGCTATGAAGTACAAACAACTTAATAAAGAACTCCAAGAAAAGTTGGATAAGGTCACAACAGAAAAGGAAGAAGCTAAGGAAAGGGTAATCAAGGTTGTAGATATTTCATTTGCCTTAGTTTGCACTAGAAAACCTTATGGAGTGTATGGGTTGTTTCTTAGAGAGCTATTCTTAAAATGGAAGTTGAATCAGATTGTGCTAAAAAAACCTACTGACTTCTGGACAGATTATGATTCCATGGATTGTTATTTTAATAGTTGCTCAGAAATTCAAAATCAAATGTGTGAATTCTTCCAACATGGATTCCTCGTGGGTACCAATGATGATTCACTACTTAATGTTTTTATTGGTGAACTTCAAATTAAATCCTTTCTTTCATTGTTGAAAAATCACGTTGAATGGTCAACAAGAATGGAGGAATATATAAAAATACAATAAACATATGGATTTCCAAAGAGACATGAGTATCCAAAATCAATCGATTACATTAACAAATTCAGGTCCATTTCAAGATTAAATGATGCCACTCCTCTTTATGTCAGTAATATGTTAAAAAGCATTGCAAATTTTTAGGATATTGAGGGAACTCTTCCTCCTATAGCTATGCAGGCATGTGAAGAAAGATTCTAATCACTTCCAGATCCAATAAAGAGGAGAGAACCAATATCACTTGTAGTCAGGGAAAATCAGATATAAAACTAAAACAACAAGATATGAAAACCATAACAAGCACAATAGAGCACACACTAGCATGAAAATCAAAACAAGAAAGCAAAGCAAACCGATCTCGAAGCTGGATTTGATTTATCTCCATTTCTCTTCTCCACCTGCATGAGAATGCAAGATTTTGAAGGTTTGATTGTTGATATGTTGATTGCTCATTTTTGCAGCATAACGATAAGATGAAGATAATAGAAGAAAAATAGATAGATAGATGAGAAGATTGAGAGAAATTTTGGCAGAGTGAGGATGCTAGAAGAAGATTCTCCAAATGGCCTGTGAAAGGCTTGATTTATAGGAGAAGGCTGATTTGATTCAATGGCCAAGATTAAAAGTCAAATTTGTGATATGTATGGCTAGGATTAAAAGTTTATTTTAGTGTCTATGATGCACATTAAGTGGATTATGACATGAGACTAAAATTAGGATGTGAGGGAATAGTGGGATTCTATTATTTATTTAAGAGGAAAAGATGCTTATGACGTACAAATGAATGTGGATAAAAATAAGATGTGAGTGGGAATCTCATAATTTAAATAATAAAATTATTTAAATTATTTGTGCATGTGAAGAGTTGTAGTCATGTGACACATGTTGCAATGTGACAATAAGTGAAGGGTCAATTCAAATATTTAATTTGAATTATTTTGAGACATGTGAAGGGGGAATTAATTAAATAAATGAGATTTATTTAATTAATTGGGAAAGTGATTAAGTGGAATAAATGGGATAAGTGGGATAATGTAATGACCTAGGATTAAATATTACAAAATGTCTTACAAAGTCATGTATCGACTAGATAATATTATGATATGGATAATTTTGAGTGTCTACATTTTGCCCCTCTTTGAGATAATGTTTGAGATGGTTAGATTTATGTCGACTAACATTATTTCAAAGAAGTTAATGTATGGATAGAGGAAAAGAAGGTTATGCCCCCAGCCACTTAAGGAAGTGAGGAATAAGATGAATGAAGAAAATGGATGATAGAAGAATATGATGATGCAAAAGATATGAAAAAATGGGATGATGATATAGGATATGATAATGATGTTGATGCCCCCTCGAGAGGATAGGCGGGTTGGAAAAACATTAATATGCTCTCAAAATGAATGAGAAGATAAATGAGGGATAAGATGAATGCTACAAGATAAGAAGTAGATGAAAAAGAAAAATGACATGCTATGCTGCAATAAAGTGAGCAATCATATGTTTGATATAGCATTAGACATTATGCACCAAGGTATAAGGACCAAGGTGATGATGTGTCTCATGCCCCAACGTATTACAACCTTGTCTAGATACAAGATATGAATATTAGCTAGGAGTGATTCAAATTTGATGCAAATGCAAGATAAAAATGATAACACACACAAGCAAACAAGCATGTTGAAATGATACAAAAACAAACAAGGTATTGCCCCTGTCAAGCTATAAATCGATGATTAATTGATTGATTGATGATGATGATAGTGTTGCCATTGTGGGGAACGATATATCCCTAGATCAACACAAGGATGATTGATTGATTGTTTTATGATGATGATAGTGTTGTCATTGCGGGGAATGATATATCCCTAGATCAACACAAGGATGATTGATTGATTGATGATGATGATAGTGTTGTCATTACAGGGAATGATATATCCCTAGATCAACACAAGGATGATTGACTAATTGATTGGGTTTACAACAAGATTAGGATCAAGACCAAAGGATGTGATTGGATAATTTGTCAAGATTGATTAGCTTTGTTGGTATGGATTAAGGATTGACTTGCATTTGGATTATTGCTTGGAATGATTGAAGATGCTAGATTTGAAGATTTGGATGATGATTGATGAATTAAATTGAGGAATTGATTTGCTTGGAATGATTTTGATTGATTGGATTGACAAAGAAATGATTTGATTTGATGATAATGATTAGATTGATTAGAAGAATGGGTTTGATTAGAAGAAGTGATGTGATTGATTAGAAGAATGGATTTGATTAGAAGAAGTGATGTGATTAAATAATTTGATGAAGAAATTGATTTGAAGAAGTTGAATTGATTGGAAGAAGTGATTTGGTTTGATTTTATTGCTTGGATTTTTGTTGGCTATTTGATTTTTTTGTCTTTTTGAAATGTTTAGATTTTTTTAGATTTTTGAAATGTTTTTATTTTTTTGGATTTTTGAAATGTTTTTTATTTTTTGATTTTGAAATGATTTGATTTTTTATTTTTTGTCCAATATTTGATGTTTTTGGATTTTTGGAATATGTGATGTTTTTTTGATTTTGAAATGTTTTGATTTTTTTGGATTTTTTTTTAGGACCTTTTTCATTTTTTTTGTATTTTTTTAGGACTTTTTTTGAGATGTCAATGGATGACAATTTGGGTAGCCTTTTTGCTAGATACCAATGGAAAGGGAAAACCAAGTCTAGGTGCAAGGAGATAGATGGGATTGATGGATGAAAGGGTGGGTGATAGGATAAGGGACAAAAGGCTCATGATATATGGATGGATAAAAAATAGGTCATAGTGAATGATGGTATGCATGATAAGAGGGCAGGGATGTGATCTCCAAAGACTATGTCGCATAGGAATAACATGCCCCATTCTAGGTACAATACTTAGGATTATTCATGAAAACTTATGACACTAGGATAATGATAGGCTTGTTTGGAAGGATGAGGTATATCAAAAGATATCCAAAGCATGTTTCAACATTTTGCCCCATATTTTTATCAAGATCAAAAAGAGGAAGAGAGGATGAATGGACTCAATATGATAAGTATATGGGTATGATAGATAAATATGGTAGGTAGGATGGAAATGATATGATAAGAAATGACATGATAGGATAGATAGGATGAGACAAAGTGCCCCCAAGTGTAAGTGACATAGAAGATAAACCTACACATGACGCCTGTTTGCCAGGTTTTCATCATGTACTTATCCAAGGTGCCTTTTTACCAGGTTTTCACCATTGGATGAAGGGATTTCTCTTTACTCTTTTTTTTGACTTTTTTTTTTATTTTTTTGACTTTTGGATTTTTGGATAAGAGAAGGGGAATATGGATAGGAGGGACTCAAGTTTCTAGTTCCATGAAAGATGATAGTCCCATTAGAGATGGATTTCATCGCATGGACCATGTCAAATGTCATTATGCTCATAGATGTTGGTAAGGGATGACATGAAAGGGAGATGGAGTAGGTAGATGATGGATTATGAAAGGATTGGCAGATTATGATGTGGATTATGTAGGGAAGATGGATGAGAGGCTTAACCAAAAGCATGGACCATAGGAAGGTGATGGGGGAGGTATGTAGGATAATGAGTGAAAGGTGAGGAGATGGAGGTATGTGGAATTGTTGTGAAATGGAAGGGAATCATGACCAATGGTTGCAAACACTATGATAAACATTGAAGTTTTTGATGTGGAGGGGGTGTACGAAGCAATGGATATGGTTGCTTAGGAGATGGGTGATGAAGTGCTTTAGGTACCCACATAGACTTAATATTTTTATGACTTTTATTTTGCTTGTGGGATGGAAAATAAGATTCTTCAATAGAGTGGAAATGTGAGGTGGAAGTGGATGGTTGAGATTTTTGAGATGTAGATGCCTCATTTGACTTGTTTTCCTTTTTCTTAGGGACCCAAACCATTTTATTTTTGTCCTTTTCGTTAAGAGGTATGAGCTTATATTTATTTTTGGATGGATTTTTCTTTGTTTCTTTGCTTTTGTGTCCTAAGGCATGAGGACCCTTCATATTTTTTGCTTTATAGATAGAGGCATCAAAAAAATTTATTTTGAATCCCATGGGTATGGTGGAATGAGTGGAAGCTTCATGTTTAGACAATGTGTGCATTGATTGGTCATGATTAGGATTTTTAGAGGATTTATGGATAGGTGGATAAGGGGATTGGATAATGGAGATATTAGGTGTTGGGAGTAGTGGAGGTAGATTAGATGGATGGATATTAGGAGTTGGAAGCAATGGTGACAAAGTTGATGGTGGAAGGTGTACGGTCACATGCTTTTGACATTTGTAGGATGATGGATGAGGGATGGCAACATATGTTCTAGGCATATGATAGGATTTATGGTGGAAAGAGGACTTTGGATGGGTGGAGGAAGTACCAACATCTTTAGATTGGTGTCCTTGGGGTGTATAACCAAGGCCATAAGAGCGTGGAGGGACCTTGACATGGATGGGCTCCCAAAGACCTTGTTCATGAAGGCCTAAACCTTTACCTTGATATTTCATGTTCTGAAGCATGCAATGGACAATGGGACTAGGTGTGTTTTGGACACTAGACTTGAGTTCATTATTAGATGAAGAAGGTGAAGTGGATAAAGGTTGTTGTTCTAAGGAGGAAAATTCCTGAATAAATATGGATAGACCAATAGGACATGTTGGTGGATTTGAAATGGGGTTTATAGTGGATGTGGAAGGATCATTAGGATCTTGATTATGTTCATTTAGATCCACACTATTCGTTTGATCTTCTACATTTACTTGGGAGGCATGTGTCTCATCATGACAAGTGGATAATGTGGGATCATGGATAGGAGTAGGTAGGGGGTCTATAGGAGAAATGGGCGTTTCTTGCTCATGGATAGGTGAATTTATAGGCTCTTGACCATGGAATGCATAGAGTTGGCTAAGGGGATCATCATAGTCTTCTTGATCATAGGTAAGATCTTGATCATAGAGGGAAGCTTCATCATGAATAGGACCAAGTATGTTATGAGTGGGATCATTAGAAGGGCCTAGATCTTGATTAGAATGAGAGGTTAATGTTTCTTTATGCTTAGGATAATACTCTTGACATAGCTCTTGGATTTGAGTGGAAATGGAAGTGGAAGGCTCTAAAAGAGGCTTGGTATGCTCTTTATGATCAACAACATGAGGGCATGATGGTATTTGACTTAGACATATAAGATAAATAGTTTGTGGACCACATGATGGATTTGGAAGAATAGAAATGACATTCAAAGGTTCATTGGTAAGCTCATCAATGGGTGCTTGACATGGGGATGGTCTATTTCGTGTTAGTAGTCTTTGGAGAAAACTGTTAAAGGATTCTTTGGTTGATGGATTAGAGCTTGAGAAGTTGGATGGTGGTGTTGGTGTAGGACTAGTGTGCTTTGAGATAGGTATTTTATTAGATGGGGATGGAGGACTAGTAAATGGAATGGTGTATGATTCCAAACTTAGGGTGGTATTTCCCTTTTCAATAGTATCATTAAGGTGACCTAAGATTTCAACAAAGTTTTCATCATCACTAAGATCTACAAAGTTCTCATCATCACTAGGAGAAAATTTTGACCCACCTTGGAGGATATATGGTTTTGGATTATCTTCATGATTAGGTGAAGGGGCTCCTCGAAGTATGACATTGGGATTGTGACTATAATTGTTAAGGATTAGGACCATTTTAGCAAGTGCTTGACTAGGATTAGGGTGATGATGATGATGCGGAATGATTAGATTGCATGAATTGGATTGATTATGATGAAATTGACATGAATGTGAATAGAAAAAGTATGATTAAGATGATTAGAATGATATGTTTATGTGTTGGTGTTTATAGCTTGATATGGAAATTTGCAAACAAATGATTACACATGTACACACATGAATCACACACGCAAGACACATAAGCAAGTTTGAATTTAAAATTATGAATATGATGATTAAGCACACACTTGAAGAAGACACATCAACAAGTCCTAGAACTAGTCAAGTGGGTATGGCCAATTAGGTCTTAAGCTAGGATGCACGAGGTTGACTAGGGATAATTTGAAAGAAAAATCCTGCCACACAACCAAGAGAAAGGGGTAACCCACCCTTAACCTTGGCTTCCCAAAGGTATAAAGTTCTTTGGGGCTTAGCCAAGAGTGACAAGATTTTAACTCCCAAAGAAGCATGTCTTTGGATTCACACCTTTATTTAGGTCATCCCTAGGGGTAATCAAATCCCCTAGTAGGCCTCCTATGAAGGGTATGACAAAAGCGAACCAAGTGAGGTGTTTTTTTATCACACATGCACTTGATTCACACTCGCAATTGTTAATTTCTCTTTAGAAAATTGAAATGTGTGTAAAACAATTCAAACACTTGCTATTTTTAACCCAAAGTAAAAATGTGTGATGAAAGACAATGGTTCTTTGTAAGCCCAATTTCAAAGTGTGATTGCAAACAATATGTTCATTTTAAAGCCCCAAATTGAAGTGTTTTGCAAACAAGATTGATTGATTAAATGAGAGATAAAGATAATAGAATGAGCGTACCCAAAATTTTTTGCTTTCTAATCTGATGTGTATGACTGATGTTGCTGCTACTAAAGCTCCTTATGATCACCTACAAAATCAAAAAAATAATATTATAATGCAGCCATTAAAAAAAGTAAGCTCATAAGATAATTGCAATTTCAGATAAATGTTTTTAATATAGCCGAATTAGATTTGATTATTTGAAGATGTTATGGATCTAAAAAATAAAAAACCAAATAAAAGACTTCTACTAATTTTCTGAGAGCTTTCCAAAAATGTAAAGAAATCAGAAAAATTATTTGTTTTGTACTAGAAAATGCGGATTTGTGAAAAATGTATGAAAACCAAATATTGGATTATTTTGCATTATGTTTGACTTCTAAATTAAATATGTAAAGCTAAAATCCCCATTAAAATTCCATGAGCTTTCTAAAAATGTAAACATTTCTTGAAAATTCATTGATTTGCGGCCAGAAACTTAATTTTATGAAAAAATATAAAATAGTGATAACTCCTACAAAAATGTTGATAACCTGTCCATTTCTTTACTATAGCCCATTGAGATGATTATTAAGCTTCTGTAAAATCTTGTAGAGAAATACAAAACCATTTGAAAGATATGATGACATTTGTAAAACCTCAGGATTCATCCAAAAACTGGTAAATCTGCAACAAAAAAAACAATAAAACCTGCAAAAAGCAAGCTAGATGAAATGATTCACATTGGGTTCACCAAATGTAGTTAGGTAAAATTAGATATAAAACTAAAACAACAAGATATGAAAACCCTAACAAGCACAATAGAGCACACACTAGCATGAAAATCAAAACAAGAAAGCAAAGCAAACTGATCTCCAAGCTAGATTTGATTTATCTCCATTGCTCTTCTCCACCTACATGAGAATGCAAGATTTTGAAGGTTTGATTGTTGATATGTTGATTGCTCATTTTTGAAGCATAACGATAAGATGAAGATAATAGAAGAAAAATAGATAGATAGATAGATAAGAAGATTGAGAGAAATTTTGGCAGAGTGAGGATGCTAGAAGAAGATTCTCCAAATGGCCTATGAAAGGCTTGATTTATAGGAGAAGGCTGATTCGATTTGATGGCCAAGATTAAAATTCAAATTTTTGATATGTATGGCTAAGATTAGAAATTTATTTTAGTGTTTATGATGTGTTGTGCCTTTTGCACACATGCCCCGTTCGGAACAGGGACCCTCTTTTCCCTCTTTCCTTTTTTGGTCCCTTTCACTTTGCCTCATTTTGCGTTCCCATTTTTTGTGCCCCCAAATGTCGGGGGTGGCACATTCCCCAATGTCATATTTTAAGTTTTGGGTTTTTTGGGTTTTCCTTGTCGAAATTCTGGCATATGTGGCAATTTTCGGGTTTCCCCTTCCGAATTTCCTTTTCCGGGTTTCCCCTCTTGGGTTTCCCCTATCGGACTTCCTCTGTCGGATTGCCTTTGCCAGGTTTCCCTGCCCAGGTTTCCCCTCGGGCGTTGTTGTTTCCGACGGCGTCCACCGGGCGGCTTCCTGGACCTCATACCCCGGACCTCCCGTCGCCTCTGCATTTTTCGAAGCTCACCAACCGAACCTGCAAGGTTACAAAGTCATTAATGCGGTATTAATGGCTGTCTTTGGCTATAAAAACATTTTTTTTAGCTATCATTTTCAAAGTTCGAGTGATAGAAAAGATAGAAAGCGCTCCCGATGATTTTGGACTCTCCTCCTATCGATTTTCAAGGTGTTTTCTCCGCGACTTCCGTGCGTCTGGCAACCTATTCTTGGGATTTTAGAGGTAGGTTTTCTGTCCGTGCGCCCTAGTTTCCTTTGTGATTTTCTTGAGGTAAAATTGTAAAATGAGACATAAACTAAGTAGATTTCACCCCTGCGCGCAAAACCCATGTCTTGGAATCTAAGAATCCACCTTCAAACGCCCAAGAAATTGATCTTGAACCTTCCTGCGTTGCGGCTATTCTTCGGAATGGCGCTGGCATCTTCCGGGCCCGGGTCTTCTTGCGGTCGTCCGTACCACCTCTTTCTTCGAATTTTCAACCTTTTTTCTTCCTTTCGGATTCCTACCTCCGGAATTCCCTTCTCAGGATTCCTTTGTGCCCTCGCCGTTCTAAACGGCACCATCCAAGCGTCTTCCTGACCCTCAGATCCCGGACCGTCCTTTTTCGTCTACCATCAAACTTCACGATTTTCTTTGAATTCATCCCCAAAATTCCCCCTCCGAGATTCCTTTCTCAGAAGTCCTTCCCCGGGATTCCTTTCTCAGAATTCTTTCCTCATCTCGCCGTTTCGAACGGCGTCCACCTTGCGTCTTCCCGGATCCCGGACCCTGGTCCCCTGTCCACTGGAACCCATAAGCTTTGGTCTTTTTCCTCCGATCTTCCTCTGGATTCTGGCCTCCGTAATTCCTCCCTTAGAAATCCTTTCCTACTGCGCCGTTCTAAACGGCGGGCACGAAGCATCTTTCCGACCTCCGGGTCCCGGTGTCCTATTTGCCATCCGTTTCTCCTGAACCATTCGGCTGCTTCCGGATTTCCTCTTCCGGGTTTCCCCTGTCAGGTTTCCCTTTGCATTTTTCTGTTCCACATGGCCATCCACTTTGCGGCTTCCTAACAATGGCAATCCGAGACCCAGATTCCGTCACCCGGAATTCCATCTCCTCTGCACCATTTCCAACGGCTTCTTTGCAGGTGATACCCGAACCTCCAAATGAGGCATCAAATGACCTCCAAATCCAAAATGGATTTTGACCCACTTGCTAAAATGTGGTTTTCTTCCATTTCCAACCTCTAATCTTCAAATCTAACTTCGGAAAGTGCATATGTGAATTCCATTCTCATTTTGCCGTTTTGAACGACATTCTAACAAGGGATTTCTGGCCTAAGAACTCCGGATTGTTTTCACTGCCTTTTAATGATGAATTATCTTGCCTCTGTGATTGCTAAAGTATGAATTTTGATTGTCGGACTAACCTTGACATGCAGGTACTCGGCATCAACCATTTTATCAGTTCCTTGTTGCTAATTCTCGTCCGTGGTGCAGGATTTATGGAATCCGGCCCAGAGACTTCCGATGCTTCCAAAAAATGGAAAGGACCAGTTAAGCCAGTAAGGGGGAAGGAAGACAAGTAGTTGATGATGTATAAGTTCTAGGGGGTCCCCATTCAATCCAGGGTCACTACCCTTTGGAGGGATGTCATAGATACTAACATCGGATAAGTCGATGTTGATGAATTTACGCAAAGGGTCAGAATGAACTCGAAGACTGCAGGTGCCAAATTGATAAAGAGCAGTGGACTTGCCAAGGTTGTAGGTTTCCTGCTAGCCCTAGTAGCCCTGGAGCTAGTGATGGCATGTGTCGAAGCATACCAGTCCGATACTAGAACAATAGTGGATCATGAGGGGAATATCCTTGCAGATATTTTTCCGTTAGGCATAACTGAGACCTTCCACATTCCCACATCTGAGAGCATGGAGATCCCCACCTTGGAGGACTGTAAGGAGTTGTGGGAACAGGACCCGCTGGAGTGAAAAAGGGTTATCAACCACTGCTGGTTGAAGGAAAAACATGCTAGTGCTGGGAAGCTTCCTCAGGAGCTCTACCGCAGTGACTTCTCCAAGGACTACCACGATTTGGTAACCCTCCTCACCCAAATCAGAGGCCTTCCTAGCATGGTCTTCTTCCAGAAATGGATGTTCTATTTCATAGAACAGATTCTTCGAGGAAAGGACACCTTCTTCTATTGGGGAGAGATCATCAGCGACTGCTTCCATGAGTAGTTCACTACCGTGAAGAGAACTAATAAGTTCTTCATGACATCATACTTAGTGTACTCCCTCGCCAATCAAAGACACTATTAGGGTTTGACAGTAATGCCAAGTGATCCATCGGGACCAGAGCTCAAACCGTATGACAAGTACCCTCAATTGCAATACAAAAACTTCAAAACAAACTACTGTAGGGTGAATGACGCGTTCATTGCCCATGTGATCCGATCAGTAGGAGGAGATTTCCAGAGGAGAACATCTCATAGTGGCAAGGTCCTCCTCAGACAATATGCATTCTGTTATATTCAATTTCTGAGGTTCACATACATCTACATCTGTGCAGAAGGCTTCTCAGATAGACCAAACAAGCTGCCCCGGTACCCAAACAACCAGATTGTCCTCCTAGAACTGACTCGGTAGTTACAGCACATTCATAGTGTCCTGAGTGAAAAGCATCTGGCAGGCCCCGTCTAACCCATGAACCTTGGGTAGGGGATGTATAAGGTCCACACTTCCCAGTGCAGTGGATATTCAGAAAAGGAGTTGGCAGAATATAATTTTGAACAATACACAACTAGGCCACGGATGGATCCCTATGGCCATGTCAGAAAGGCGCTGGGGCGTGGATATGCTCACCTCCATAACATCAAGGACTTCTGGGCCAACTGCAAGGACAATCTCGAGGTGCGATTGCAATATTACATGCGCATGACCGTCCTCCATGTGTGAAGAGTGAACTTATGCTCGGTACCCGATCAGTTGGAAGAGGATGAGGAAGCAATAGTGGATACAATGTATGATACAGTCTCCAACCTGCTGTTGCCCGCCGTCAACTGCGATACACCAGAACTCAGTGACATTAGTGTGCTCACCAGGGCTATCAAAGTACAAACAAGGGCATGGATCGACGGAAAGGTGGCTCAATTGAAACAACAAGGGGTCGTCCTGACATATACTGAGCTTGCAGGAGAGCATGTAAGTGAGCCAAGTGGCTCCGAAGGTGGAGAGGATGCCACTACAACTAGGGAGATATCTAAGACCCCACCACCTCCAAATACTAGAAAAAGAAAAGAGGCTAGCTAGCAGCTACCCAAACCAAGGGTCTACGCCCGTAAGTCTTCCGAGCCAGAGCCCTCTCAAAAGAAGAGAAAAACAACAAGAAGCACGGAGACATTGGTGATTCCCAAGGGCTCGCCCCTTGAGATCACGAGCAAAGGATCAAGCTCGTTTGGATCTCCACCCATGATAATCACCACTGCCACCCCGCTTGCCTCAATTCCATCTTCTGCTTCCTCCCCGCCCGCAGTGGATATCTCCATCCACCTTGGTCAGTCTCCTCTAGTGTCGTAGGTCATTCCCGTGGATTCATCATCCGCCGCCACCTCGCCTATGACCTCTCCCTCCATGTCTCCTTCCCTCCCTTCCATTTTCACTGCCACAACGCCAGCCCCAAGCCTTCCAGATTCCTTTGTGAGGTATATGCAGAATGTGCCTTCTGAGCTATCGGGGATGCTCACCAATCCAATAGTCCAGGTAGCAATAGCTCAAGCTATGGCCTCTACTCCAATGCAATCTCCTCTATCGAATCACCGAAGATGGAGGCCACCATGCAAATATTAGAAGAGCGTGAATGACAACAGCTAGAGGATGAGAAGGTGCCAGAGTATGAAGAGTTTGAGTATCATGAACATCCCTTGTACGAATGTTGAGAAATTGATGAGGTAGTTTGTGAATCTTCTAGTGGGGAAAGTGAAAGCAGTGAGGACCTTGACTCCGAGCTGATTAGAGAGTCAAATGATCTCAGACTCAATGAAGAATGGGGTAAACAACTTAAGGAAATTGAGGACAAGGAGGCCGAGGATCGGCTTGCACAAGACGAGGAGACTGCTACTCCAGAAACAGAAGGTCACAGGTCGCCCATCGAGGAACATGGCCAAACCCCAGAACATGGTGAGGAAAATTTCCTCCAGGAGACCAAGCAAATAGAAAGCCCCAAGAAGAATCAAAATACTCTGAACATGGAGGAGGATGCTGAGAAAGTAGATTCACCCAAGCAACAACTACAAACTGAGTCCCCCGTCAGGCATGAAACATTGGAACACACTTCTGATGAAAGAAAAGAGGATGTAGAAACAAGTGACAAGGCACTTATCATCCAAGATGTCGAACTCGAGAAGGAAGACAACGGACTCGAGGTGAGGTACCTGACAAAGAACCTCAAATGCTTGATTGGTTGCAAAGGCAGCTCAAACAAAAGACTCCCGCGATAAAGGATCCTAAGGCAAGGCTGGAAGCCATCATGGCCAGAGCACGAATAGGCACCAGAAAAGAGAAGAAGTCAAAGATCAGATCAAGGATAAGCACGGACACCTCAGGATCAAGGGTCGTGCAATTAGCAACACCGATGGTTGGAGAACAAGGTATAAATTACAACGTCTCCACCATTGATTTAGGAGTGGCCACAAGGGAGCAGAAGGTAGAGCATCTCCAAAAGTCAGTCGCCACCGTAGTGCACCTTATCCAGCAGGATAAGATCTCCAAGGAGGAGTTGAAGGATCAGGTGATGGACCTAACCACATATATTCAACAGTGGTCATCTTCAGATGATCATCCCACAACATCAACGGCCCCGCCTCAGTTGCTGTCCAGGGAGCAAATTGATAAACTAGAAAAGAGGCAGAACCTGGGCAGAGCTACGGAAAATTGGTTCTGGCAGGTTTTGGACCTAGGAAACATGAGTATCAATGTGGCTATCCAAGCAGTGAATAGATTCCTAGAGGTCCAGAAAACTCTAGAGGACACGAGGCAAATCTGTGAGAGGTTCCCTGTGAAATACAATGCAGCCTACCCAAAGATTGAGGCTATTCTCGCTTTGCCAAGTGATATCTGGGAGAGGGACCTTGCCTTCAAAGACGATGACCACTGGCTAGAGGATACCTGGAAGAGAGAATATGACCATAGAAAGAGGCGGCTGGAGCAGGTTTTGGAGCGGGTAGCACCCGATATTAAATGGGCAAGGGAATGCAGAGAGGAGTGTACGCAGTACCTCAAACTGATGATGGGGTATGAAGTGCCCGCAGTCGAGATCAACTCCGAGAACATCAAGCCCCACTTCTTCAAGGCTATGAAAGATGGGATGTCCACCAAAATCACCATTGATTTCATGTGCTTCGCAGCCTGAGCCTTTGCATAGTCAGAAGCCTGCCAAGAAAATGATGTCAAATATGAGGCAGATTGGAAGAAGCTTGGCAGCGATTCCCAGGAGTGGAGTTATCAGATCTTGAAGGCTGATATCCTGGAGGTTGAAAAGTTCCAGTCTCTGATCCTGAATTTCATGGAGTATGCCATGTTGAAGAAGCGAGAGGGCAACCTAGTCATCGACGAACAGTTCCTTGAAGAATAGCTACAGCAAAGGGCAAATCACTAAAAGACAAATTTGCTACATTGCTATCACTAGATGATGAGATAGGGAAGAGACAAGAAAGTATTTTATAAATGTAATATATTGAGGGGTAGGTGAAACCCTAATGTAAAATGAATCTTGGCCACATAATGGAATCAAATCTTGACCACTCATTTTGTTTTGTGTAAACTATAAATAGGGCTCTCCTCCTCTCATTGTAAGAGAGTTAAGTTGTTGTAAAGACATGTTGAAGAAATTATAAATAGCAAATACAACCATTTTTGGTGTATTTTTTGGGTTTCTCAATATGTTTCATGATTCCTCTCCCTTTTAGTTATAGTTTTGCTTTAAGTTACTTTGTTGTTCTATCTCCTTCAGTTTAGACTTAGTAGATTTAATATGTCATTTCTGGTTTTGGAAGTAATTGTTGTGTGTATGCTTTCCTTGTCCATACTTTTGGTCATTTGCTGAAGGTAGATGACTGTGCAAAGTTAGTCTGGACTTTGATTCCATTGCTGCTCATTGAAGTTTATCTTTTATTCATGTTTCCATGGTGAATGAATGATGAACATCTGCAGTCCCTAGAAGATAGCACAAATTTCATGATATTGTGAGGAGTCTGGTTAAGTGAAATCTCGTTTAAGGAAACTATCCACAGCAAGAACCTCCATGATCACTGTTCATCGGTAGTTGCAGGTCCAGGAAACATCTTTCTTCCTTGCCCTTTCCTTTTTCCTTTTTTAGAATCAACTTATGTTGAGTTTCTTTGCATATTATAAAGCCAAATCCAATGAAATAATGGAGTCTAAGACTGCTACTTGAACCTGCAGCAAAGCATATCAATTCCAGACCTATAGAACTCCATTTATTGACTAAATTCCCCTACAGCTTCAACCACCTAAGGCCACCTTGTGATTCCAGCAAATCACACAAACAACTGAAATATTCCAAGCACTGTCAAGACCTAACATCTGAGAGACCTTAGGATAGTGTTCTGCAATTTGATTGTGGAAGATTGTCTTTCAAGAGAGGTAATGCACCTACATATTGCTTGTGTTGTAAAGTGCATAAAAACACCATCAACAGAACTAGCACTAGAAGGAGGGCCTTGAAAAGGTAAAGTTGGATCGAATCAAGTCATTCTCTGCTGAGAGATTCCACCGAATACTGAGATCTACACCGAACAAGGGGGAGTTGCAGGAATTACAACCACCCATTCGAGCTAAGAGAGCTAAGCGAAGGGGATCATCCATCACTAACTCCATGGAGCAGCTCACTACCTCTTCACCCCTACCCTCTTCATGCTCATTAACAGGTTCATCTTCTGCTCATCCCACCACTAAGACTTTCCAAGTTGCCATTTCATCTGAATTGGACTCTGCCTCCCAGTTGAACGTAGCCCACAGCTTAATTGTTGCCTCCCCGACTGTTGCTATCCCATCCCTGCCATAGAGCAATCTGGCATAGCCACCTCCACCGCCTTTCCCAATGGCATGGCTGGGTAGCAACCCATCTCCCCTTGCTTTCAACTTCTATCATGACATGCCCAAGAACCCTGAGAATTTTTGTATAAAGTTCAACCCCCGGGATCCGCAGAGGACAGCCGAGGAACATGTCAAGATTTTTGAAATCACTTTGAAGACTATGCAGATCATGTATGAGGATGTAGCTTGCAGGCTCTTTCCTTATTCCTTGGGGGAAGAGGCCTTTTACTGGTATGTCAATTTTCTAGTTGGAACTATCAGCACATGGGATCTCTTGAAGAATGCGTTTCTACATAAATTCAGTCAGCCCCGCAGATTCGTACAGGCATTTCATGGTGGTTCAAAGGGAGATCAATGAGCCAATCAACACATTCAACGATCGCTTCCACAGAGCATACACTCGGCTGCAGGCTCCATATGTTTTTAATGATGTTGTTGTCCTACCCGTTTACTATGCCGCACTGGACAACCTCACTTCAGCATTGGTGAAAAGGATGAGACCACCACCTGCAAGGTTAGTCGACGCGTATTCTAAAGCCATCATTGCCAGTATAGATTTGGGGCAGAATATATCCGGTCCATTACCTTCTCTTGGAAAAATAGCATATCCGACACAGATACAGGGACTCACACAAGCATTACAGTATCAAACGCCTCTGTTGAATCTGGTACCTCAGCTGCTTATGGTTCCGCATCTAGGACAACCAATGAATCAGGTGTACCCAATGCCTCAACACTTGCTACCCCAGTAGCAACAGTCACATCCACAAGGATCCTAGATGCTAGCATACCTTCAAGCAATGGAGTTCCCGCCCACTCATCAGAATCAATCGGCAGCACAGCCTGTGTTCCTCAAGAATACCACGCCGCAACCAAGTAATACCAAAAGGGATAAGATTGATGAGCTCATAGAGATGGTCAAGAAGATGTCGACTGAGATGACACACCTGAGGAATCAGAAAAATCAACTACAGATGTCGCAAAAGAGCATCCAGGCCAACTTTAATAGGAAAAATTGAGATTACCATGAAAATCGGGACAATCGGGATGCTGGCACATTGTCGGGGCAGAATTATGATAGAAATTAGAACTTGGGCCAGAACTTTGACAGAAAACCCTCCCAAAGGAAAAATCGGGCGTGGAATACACACCCTAACAATGGCGGTGTTCCTACGCCACTAGATCAGCCCAACAACAGCAATAGTGAAAACCCCGCAAGTGGAGTTTATTTGGCAGAGGCTGCGTTATCCGATTGGTGTCGTATGCACAAGACAAGCCGCCATTCTGAGCTGGATTGTCCGGAGTTTCAAACTGCTGCCGAGATCTTCCAAGTGGAAGTGCAAAATGATGTCGATAATTTGGGATGCCGTGACATTGTCCCATCCGATCCGTATGACGGCTTGGTGCTGGTGCTAAATTAGGCCCCTTTCCCAAAGGCAGAATGCAACGCCCCCGAGTTGGAGAGCATTGTTTCAAGCCATCGTGATATAGTAAGAGAGGTAAGTTTTGAAAGTCCTTTGGCTCAGCTTTTCAATTCAGTAGATAATGGCCCCAAAGATGACGAAGAGGAAGTTAGGGAGGATGAAGTCCAAATGTTTCACCAAGGGATTGCCCCTTATAACCTTAGGAATATACAAGCAGGAGGCCATGCTGGGGGTCCTTTCACGACTTCCAGCCTGCCAAATAATTTTAGCACTCCTCCTGACCTGAGTGTGAACAACAATCTAGGTTTCCCGCTCATGCCTACATGGTACCTTAGCCAAAATAAATAGCAAGGTGCTAGCCAAAGTCAGAGTGCTAGCCCTTCCCAGAACGTTTCTAGTGACCAAGAAGTTGAACAGATGGGGGACTATATTGTTGAAGAATTTAAAAGGGTGAAGATAAGTGTGTCCGCATTTGAGCTTCTGAAGGTGCCTGCAGTCAGAAATGCCTTCTTCTGGATGATAAATGGGACCTCGTCACAGGGGACAGTTCAGGAAGAGATCTCGGCGAAGAAGGTTTCTTTTAATGATCAATCAAATGAACTGGTTATTAGGCAGATCTTTGATAGCAAGACGGACCCACCATCAGGGCAGTAGGTAAACAAGCAGTCTGGAAGGGCAGCCAATCTGACACCAACCCAAAGTAGAGGCAACAAGAAAGAAAAGGCCTAGGTCACCCAGGTGGACATCTCTGGAGGGTTGTTTCAAGAGAAATTTGAGACCCCTCCCTTCCTGACCACCGTCCGTGTGTTCGGAAAGAACCTCCATAATTGCTTGTTGGATTCAGGAGCCTTAGCTAATGTCATGCCTCTATACATGTGCAAGTCTCTCGGAATAATGCCAACTCCTTCCTAACGAAAGGTGATGCAGCTTGATAAAACTAAGATCAACATAGTTGGGGAGATCAACAGGATATAGATGCAACTTGCTACTGATCCTCGGATCCAATAGATTATTGACATACAGGTGGCCGATATCCCGGATACCTATGGAATAATCCTAGGTAGGGACTTCATGAGGGCACTGAACGGATACACCACCATAGATTACTCTCACATATGGCTTCTGTGGAAAGGAATGCCTAATTAGATCCAGATTGATAGAGAACCCCGGATGAAATTCGTGATTACTGAGTACAACAACACGAATGAGGTATTGTATGCCGAAACGAGTCTGGGAAATTATTCCTCGGTAGCATGCCTGGATGAGCAAGAGGATTTTGAGGATGAAGGAACAGGCGGGGTCTTTCTCGTGTTATGCACCCCACCTGCCAATTTAACCAATACTCCTCTAAGCATAGAAATACTCATTGAGTCTGATGACAAAGAGTTGGGAGAAGGTGACGATCGGGGGTTGCTTAGTGGTTTCCAAGATTTTATGGGAAAATGCATACGTGACCAGCTCAGCCTAAGAAATTGGGTGAACCTTCAGGAGCTCTTGCTCCCTAACTGGTGCCGGGTACACAATGCTGCCCATTCAGAATTTGACTGTTGCTTGTGCCAAACAGTAATTGAAATGCTCAGAGACGAGCTACCCCACAAGCGGATGCAGGATTTGCACCCGATGGATAAATAGGTCTCACCCCTATAATCCCCAAGGTGGTCACTGAAATGTTGCCCTCGCCGAAGGTCAAGGCAACTTCTATCAACCCCGCGTCCGAGGATTCCCCTAGGTTCTGGACGTTGTGCTTTGACAGATCTAAATATAAGCATGGGGTTGGAGCTGGTTTCGAGCTAATTAGTCCCAAAGGCAAGTCATACTTCTCTGCTCATAGACTGCAATTTTATTGTACCAACAACATGGCAGAATATGAGGCTTTGGTCTTGGGCCTCTTGATAGCAGTAAGAAAGGATGTCAAGACACTCCAAGTATATGGAGATTCGGAGCTAGTCGTAAAGCAAGTCAGGAAGCTCTATTCCTGTTATGACCACAGGCTCACTAACTCCCTGCATCGCATATGGGACCTGGTGGAAGGGCTGGATGCTTTCAACATTCAGCTGATCCCATGTGCTCAGAATCCTACTGCCAACGCCCTGGCACAAGTAGCAAGTACACTGCAACCATTATCCCTATCTGGCCTCAAACAATTCACGATGGAGCTCACGTCCATCCCTTTAGTGCCAGACAATGTGGCCAATTTCCAAGTATTCAACCATGACAAGCATATCCTAGACTTCATCACCAATTCGGATGTGTTCGCTACTCAAATAATCAATGAAGTCGAACCCCAAGAAGCGGACTTGGATATAGAAGGGATCATTAACTTGAAGACCAACACCATCCCTAGGGGTATGGTTGAATTAGAGTGGATCTTCGACCTTGATCAGATCAGGGAGCAGGATCAACGAGCCAAAGAAGATACCATTAGCGGTCAGTGTGATACCTACAACCTAAGAACAGCTGGAAAGGCCAAGAACGTGTTCATAGGCAAGGTATGTGCTCCTGACGAAAGAGAGGGGATCATCGAGGCACTGCAGAGGTACCATGATGTCATAGTTTGCAGCTATGATGATCTCAAGACAAATGACACGTCAATCATCACACACACTATCCCTCTCAGGCCGGATGCAAAACCATTCCACCAACGACAGTGCCCTGTCAATGCTCTATTGGAGCCAATTATTTACATGGAAGTATAGAAGTTGCTTTCAGCCCGGATCATCTTTCTGGTCAGACATTCTACTTGGGTAGCAAATTTGGTTCCCGTTCGAAAGAAAAGCGGGGAAATCAGGTTGTGTGTGGACTTCTGCAATCTGAATTGAGCCTCAAAAAAGGACAATTATCCTGTACCTTCATTGGATGAAGTGCTACAGGTAGTGAATGGGTCCGAAATGATGTCCTTTCAGGATGGATATTCAGGATACAACCAAGTCATGGTGCAGTACAAATATCAACACAAGACGGAGTTCACTACCAAGTGGGGAACATTCGCATACAAAAGGATGCCCTTCGGGCTAATCAACGCTGGCGCCACCTTTCAGCATGCTATGGGCATCGCATTCAAAGACCTTATTGGTAAATGCATCATCATCTATATGGATGATCTAACAGTGTTTTCAAAGCAGCGGAGCAACCATGTCACGGATTTATGCGAGGTCTTTGAGAGGTGCCACACATTTGGGGTGTCCCTTAACCCGAGGAAGTGTATCTTTGGGGTCACTGAAGGGAAACTCCTCGGGCATGTTCTGTCTAAATGGGGAATTTCTATTGACCCCGAGCGCATTCAATCCATCATAAAAATCTAGCTGCCAAGCAGCAAGAAAGAATTGAATTCTTTCTTCGGAAAGATCAACTTTGTCCGCAAGTTCATCACAAGCTTTGCGGAAATAGTCAAACCACTCAATGCCATGCTAAAAAAAGATGCTAAGGTCGAGTGGACCCCCGAAGCGAAGCAGGCCTTCGAGGAAATCAAGAAGGCCATTGTTGACGCCCCTGTGCTGGTCAACCCAAACTACCTAAAGCCCTTCTTTATTTACTCCTTCGCTTCAAATCATTCATGTGCCAGTATCCTAACGCAAAAAGACAATGAGGGAAGCGAGCACCCAATTTCCTTCATGAGCGCCCCCTTGAAGGATGCCAAACTACATTATCACAATGTCAAAAAACAAGCTTACACCCTTGTTAAAGGAGTCAAGAAGTTCTGGCATTATATCTTACACAACAAGGTCTTTGCCATAGTTCCTGACCCTGCCATCAAAATGTTGCTTATGCAAAATGAGTTGGGAGAATGAAGGGCAAAGTGGATCGCGGTGCTGCAAGAATACAACATGGAGATTCAACCGATGAAGCTGGTCAGAGGACAAGCACTCGCCTGAACAATGGAAGAGGTAGTTATTGATACTGTACCTGAACTCATGGTGTAGCAGTACCAGCTAGAGGACATCTCCCCAGGAGAATGGTATGATGACGTAGTGTACTACCTGCTGAACCACAAGTGCCTACCCCATCTGCAAGGAGTCCGGAGATGAGCTCTGAGGTTGAAAAGTAGCAGTTATATGTTGTAGGGTTCTATCCTGTACAAGAAAAATCATGAAGGTATCTATCTGTGATGCCTGGAAAAGGAGGAAGTCGATCGTGTCCTTAAGGAATTCCATGACAAATTTAGAACTAGCCATGGCTCAGGCCTATCAATGACACATCAAGTACTGAGAGTCAGGTACTACTGGCCCACCATTTTCAAGGATGCTCACAGTCATGTTCATACCTGCCATGTGTGCTAGACTGCTGCTACCAGGGAAAGGAATGTTGCTGTCCCGTTGCAACCTATTCTGGAGGTAAGGCCTTTCGCGCAATGGGGTCTTGACTTCATTGGTCCGGTGAGTCCTCTATCATCTACGGGACACAGGTACATTCTAACCACCTCTGATTACTGTACTAGATGGACAAAAGAAATAACTTGTAGGAAATGTACAACTGAAGTCGTAATCAATTTCTTAGAAAGTTTTATCTTAAATCGTTTCGGTTGTCCGTATGCCCTAGTATGTGATAATGGCCCCGCATTTGCTTCACTGAAATTCACAAGTTGGGCCTTTGATTATGGTGTCGCCCTCAAATTCTCTTCTAACTATTACCCTCAAGGTAATGGCCTTGCTAAGTCTACCAACAAAAACTTGATCACGGTGATTAAGAAGCTACTAGATAGGAATCCTAACGATTGGCATACCCAACTTCATTTCGCCTTATGGGCAGATCGCACCTGCTACAAGGCTGCCCTTGGAGATTCCCTGTACCATCTAGTCTATGGCTTAGAACCCATCTTCCCCATATATTTGAAAATCCTGACCCTCCAGTTCATCAACGACTTTTATGAAGGAGGAGACCACAAAGAAGCTCGCCTCGCTGAGCTGCTGCACCTTGAAAAAGTACGAGATCGTGAAATATAAATTTTTTCCAAACACCAGGACGTAGTCAAAAGGTGGTTCGATCATCGAGCCAAAGTTAAGGCCTTCCGCCTTTCCGATCTGGTCCTTTACTAGGACAAGGCCCACGAAAAGAAAGGGGGACACAATAAATTCGACAAGCTTTGGCTTGGCCCCTTTCAGATTGCCAAAATTCTTGGAGATAATGCTTTTTGTCTAAAGACTCTTACTGGTGGAGACGTCCCATTCCCAGTCAATGGGAAACACCTCAAGCACTACTTCCAAGCCTGAGCTCTCACGAGATGTCAGATGTAAATACTTGTACATAAGTTAAGGTAGATTTCTCGCGTTTTCTTTTGCTTTTATTTTCCTTTCTGGCCATTTTTTTTTAAGGTGTCTCTCTATTCTGCTGTGGTGGTCGTGCCTAGTCCAGCGAAAGGTTACTTTGCTGCTCGTTTTCATGTTGTTCTCTAGATAAGCCGTCATTCCTTACTGCTACCCTCTTAAAGCTCCTAAATGTCGGTTTTCAACCTTCGAACTTTGTACTAACCTAGGATGGTTATTTGCTTGAATCCTTGCTCTTATCATGGAACACACATCAAATTTAAGGAAATATCTTCGAAGAATGGTATGGTGATCACTGGGAAGGAGAGATAAGTGAAAAATCTAAAGCCAGTTCTAGTGACCATTGTGATTCTCAAGTCCATTGTGAACTTCGCTATTCACATGATTGACGAAAAATCAAAGAAAAAGAAGGTGCTAAAAGGAAATATCTAGCACAAGCAATAAATAAATTGCATAAATCAACTGTATGGGTGTGTGAATATCTCTACTAGGGCTATGGATTCCTGGCTGGTAGTAGAGCTATGTTCATGAGATTGTAGCGACAACTCCGTCGGAGCTATGGACACCTGACTAGTAGCGGAGCGATGTCCAGGTTACTTTTGGGATTAGGCAAACTACGTAGCTTATCTCTTCCGACCAATGGTTATCCGCACTCTCTCTGAGGAGGGGAAATAAATCCACCACGCACACACCCCCATGATAATTTTGCAGTCTGATTCAATCATGCCTTCCTTAAACTGTCCTCAGTTCAGCTTTGAAAATTGTCTCTGGTCTGCGAAATCAGAGATCTGGGTTCGGAATGAATATTTATCTCTAGAATGTCGGGAGCGTTCTCCCAGCGGAGTCGCTATTTGTTCTGCCTTTTGCACACACGCCACGTTCAAAACAGGAACCCTCTTTTCGCTCTTTCCTTTTTTGGTCCCTTTCGCTTTGCCTCATTTTGCATTCCCATTTTTTGTGCCCCCAAATGTTAGGGGTGGCACATTCCCCAATGTCATATTTTAAGTTTCAGGTTTTTCGGGTTTTCCTTGTCAAAATTTTGGCATCTGTGGCAATTTTTGAGTTTCCCTTTCCGGGTTTCCCCTTCGGGATTTCCTTTTTTGGGTTTCCCCTCTCGGGTTTCCCCTATCGGACTTCCTCTGTTGGATTGCCTCTGTCGGGTTTCCCTGCCGGGTTTCCCCTCGGGCATTGCTGTTTCTGACGGCATCCACCGGGTGGCTTCCCGGACCTCGAACCCCGGACCTCCCGCCGCCTCTGCGTTTTTCGAAGCTCATCAACCGAACCTACAACCGTACAGAGTCATTAATGCGGCATTAATGGCTATCTTTGGCTATAAAAACATTTTTTTCAGCTGTCATTTTCAAAGTTCGAGTGATAGAAAAGATAGAAAGCGCTCCCGGCGATTTTGGACTCTCCTCCTGTCGATTTTCAAGGTGTTTTCTCGGCGACTTCCGTGCGTCTGGCAACCTGTTCTTTGGATTTTCGAGGTAGGTTTTCCATCTGCATACCCTAGTTTCCTTTGTGATTTTTGGGATTTTCTTGAGGTAAAATTGTAAAATGAGACATAAACTAAGTAGATTTCACCCCTGCGCACAAAACCCATGTCTTGGAATCTAAGAATCCACCTTCAAACGCCCAGGAAATCGATCTGAAACCTTCCTATGTCGCAGCTGTTCTTCGGAATGGCGCCGGTGTCTTCCGGGCCCAGGTCTTCCCGTGGCCATCCGTATCACCTCTTTCTTTGAATTTTCAACCTTTTTTCTTCCTTTCAGATTCCTACCTCTAGAATTCCCTTCTCGGGATTCCTTTGAGCGTCTTCTCGACCCTCGGATCCCGGACCCTCCTTTTTCGTCTACCATCAAACTTCATGATTTTCTTTGAATTCGTCCTCGGAATTCCCCCTCTGGGATTCCTTTCTCGAAAGTCCTTCCCCGGGATTCCTTTCTCGGAATTCTTTCCTCATCTCGCCATTTCGAATGGCGTCCACCTTGTGTCTTCCCAGATCCCGAACCCCCGTCCCTTGTCCATCGAAACCCATAGGCTTTGGTCTTTTTCCTCCGATCTTCCACCGGATTCTAGCCTCCGGAATTCCTCTTCTGGAATTCCTCCCTAGGAATTCCTTTCCTACTGTGCCATTCTAAACAGCGGGCATGGAGCATCTTTCCAACCTCTGGGTCTCGGTGTCCCGTTTTCCGTCTGTTTCTCTCGAACCATTCAGTTGCTTCCGGATTTCCTTTGTCAGATTTCCTCTTTTGGGTTTCCCCTCTCGGGTTTCCCCTTGTGTTTTTCCATTCCACATGGCCATCCACTTTGGGGCTTCCCGGCGACGGCAATCCGAGACCCGGATTCTGCCGCTCGGAATTCCATCTCCTCTGCACCATTTCCAACGGCTTCTCTACAGGTGATACCCAAACCTCCAAATGAGGTACCAAATGACCTCAAAATCAAAAACAGATTTCAACCCACTTGCTAAAATGTGGTTTTCTTCCATTTCCAACCTCTAATCTTCAAATCTAACTTTGGGAAGTGCATATGGGAATTCCATTCTCATTTTGCCATTTTGAACGACATTCTGCCAAGGGATTTTCGGCCCAGGAACTCTGGAATGTTTGCACTGCCTTTTAATGATGAATTATCTTGCCTCTATGATTGCTAAAGTATGAATTTTGATTATCGAACTAACCTTGACATGCAAGTACTCGGCGTCAGCCATTTTATCAGTTCCTTGTTGCTAATTCTCGTCCGTTGTGCAGGATTTATGGAATCCGGCCCAGAGACTTCCGGTGCTTCCAAAAAAGGGAAAGGATGAGTTAAGCCAATAAGGGGGAAGGAAGATAAGGATCTGATGAGGTATAAGTTCCAGGGGGTCCCCATTCAATCCAGGGTCACTACCCTTTGGAGTGCTATCACAGATACCAACATCGAACAAGTCGATGTTGATGAATTTACGCAAAGGGTCAAAATGAACTCGAAGACTGCAGGTGCCAAATTGATAAAGAGCAGTGGACTTGCCAAGGCTGCAGGTTTTCTGCCAGCCCTAGTAGCCTCGGAGCTGGTGATGGCATGTGTCAAAGCATACCAATCTGATACTAGAACAATAGTGGATCATGAGGGGAATATCCTTGCAGATATGTCTCCGTCAGGCATAACCGAGACCTTCCACATTCCCATGTGTGAGAGCATGGAGATCCCCACCTTGGAGGACTATAAGGAGCTATGGGAGCAGGACCTGCTGGAGTGCAAAAGGGTTATCAACCACTGCTAGTTGAAGGAAAAACGTGCTAGTGCTGGGAAGCTTCCTCAGGAGCTCTACCACAGTGACTTCTCCAAGGACTACCACGATTTGGTAACCCTCCTCAGCCAAATCAGAGGCCTTCCTAGCACAGTCTTCTTCCAGGAATGGATGTTCTATTTCATAGAACAGATTCTCTAGGGAAAGGACACCTTCTTCTATTGGGGAGAGATCATCAGTGACTGCTTCCATGAGCAATTCACTACCATGAAGAGAACTAATAAGTTCTTCATGACATCATACTTAGTGTAATCCCTCGCCAATCGGCGACATTATTAGGGTTTGACAGTAATTCCAAGTGATCCATCGGGACCAGAGCTCAAACTGTATGACAAGTACCCTCAATTGCAATACAAAAACTTCAAAATGAACTATTGTAGGGTGAATGACATGCTCATTGCCCATGTGATCCGATCAGTAGGAGGAGATTTCTAGAGAAGAACATCTCATAGTGCCGGGGTCCTCCTCAGACAATATGCATTCTGGCATATTCAATTTCCAAGGTTCACATACATCCGTGCAAAAGGCTTCTCGGATAGACCAAACAAGCTGCCCCGGTACCCAAACGAACGGATTGTCCTCCTGGAACTAACTCGGCAATTACGACACATTCACAGTGTCCTGAGTGAAAAGCATCTGGCAGGCCCCGTCTACCCCATGAACCTTGGGCAGGGGATGTATAAGGTCCACAGTTCCCAGTGTTCTGGATATTTAGAAAAGGAGTTGGCAGAATATACTTGAACAATACACAGCTAGGCCATGGATGGATCCCTATGGCCATGTCAGAAAGGCACTGGGGCACGGATATGGCCACCTCCATAACATCGAGGACTTCTGGGCCAACTGCAAGGATGATCTCGAGGTGTGATTGCGGTATTACATGCGCATGACCGTCCTCCATGTGCGAAGAGTGAGCTTATGCCCGGTACCCGATCAGCTAGAAGAGGATGAGGAAGCAATAGTGGATCCAGTGTATGATACAGTCTCCAACCTGCCGTTGCTCACCATCAACTGGGATACACCAGAACTCAATGAAATTAGTGTGCTCACCAGGGCTGTCGAAGTATGAATGAGGGCATGGATCAACAGAAAGGTGGCCCAATTGAAACAACAAGGGGTCGTCCTGACATATACCAAGCTCGTAGGAGAACATGTAAGTGAGCCAAGTGGCTCTGAAGGTGGAGAGGCTGCCGCTGCAACTGGGGAGACATCTAAGACCCCACCACCTCCAAAGACCAGAAAAATAAAAGAGGCTAGCCAACAGCTGCCTAAACCAAGGGTCTATGCCTATAAGTCTTCCGAGCCAGAGCCCTCTCAAAAGAAGAGAAAAACAATAGGAAGCACAGAGACATTGGTGATGCCCAAGGGCTCGCCCCTTGGGATCGCGAGCAAAGGATCAAGCTCGTTTGGATCTCCACCCATGATAATCATTGCTGCCACCCCGCTTGCCTCAATTCCAGCTTCTGCTTCCTCCCCGCCCGCGGTGGATATCTCCGTCCACCTTGGTCAGTCTCCTCTAGTGTCGCAGGTCATTCCCGTGGATTCATCATCCGCCGCCACCTCGCCTATGACCTCTCCCTCCATGTCTCCTTCCCTCCCTTCCATTTTCACTGCCACAACGCCAACCCCAAGCCTTCCAGATTCCTTTGTGAGGTATATACAGAATGTGCCTTCTGAGCTATCGGGGATGCTCACCAATCCAATAGTCCAGGTAGCAATAGCTCAAGCTATGGCCTCTACTCCAATGCAATCTCCTCTATCGAATCACCGAAGATGGAGGCCACCATGCAAATATCAAAAGAGCGTGAACGACAGTAGCTAGAGGATGAGAAGGCGCCAGAGTATGAAGAATTTGAGTATCACGAACATCCCTTGTACGAATGTTGAGAAATTGATGAGGTAGTTTGTGAATCTTCTAGTGGGGAAAGTGAAAGCAGCGAGGACCTTGACTCTGAGCTGATCAGAGAGTCAAATGATCTCAGACTCAATGAAGAATGGGGTAAACAACTTAAGGAAATTGAGGACAAGGAGGCCGAGGATCGGCTTGCACAGGACAAGGAGACTGCTACTCCAGAAACAGAAGGTCACAGGTCGCCCATCGAGGAACATGGCCAGACCCTAGAACATGGTGAGGAAACTTTCCTCCAAGAGAGAAGGCAAACAGAAATCCCCAAGAAGCATCAAGATACTCTGAACATGGAGGAGGATGCTAAGAAAGTAGATTCACCCAAGCAACAACTACAAACTAAGTCCCCCGTCGGGCATAAAACATTGGAACACACTTTTGATGAAAGAAAAGAGGATGTAGAAACAAGTGACAAGGCACTTATAATCCAAGATGTCGAACTCAAGAAGAAAGATAGTGGGAATCAAGGTGAGGTACCTGACAAAGAACCTCAAATGCTTGATTGGCTGCAAAGGCAGCTCAAACAAAGGACTCCCGCAATAAAGGATCCCAAGGTAAGGCTAGAAGCCATCATGGCCAGAGCACGAATAGGCACCAGAAAAGAGAAGAAGCCGAAGATCAGATTGAGGATAACCATGGATGACTCAAGATCAAGGGCCGTGCAATTAGCAATGCCGATGGTTGGAGAACAAGGTATAACTTACAATGTCTCCACCATCGATTTAGGAGTGGCCACAAGGGAGAAAAAGGTAGAGCGTCTCCAGGAGTCGGTCGCCACCGTAGTGGACCTTATATAGCAGGATAAGATCTCCAAGGAGGAGTTGAAGGAGTAGGTGACGGACCTAACCACATATATTCAGTAGTGGTCATCTCTGGATGATCAGCCCACAACATCAATGGCCCCGCCTCAGCTGCTATCTAGGGAGAAAATTAATAAACTAGAAAAGAGGCGGAACCTGGGCAGAACTACGGAAAATTGGTTCCGACAGGTTTTGGACCTAGGAAACACGGGTATCAACGTGGCTGTCCGAGCAGTGAATAGATTCTTGGAGGTCCAGAAAACTCTAGAGGACACGAGGCAAATCTGTGAGAGGTTCCCCGCGAAATACAATGCAGCCTACCCAAAGATTGAGGCTATTCTCGCTTTGTCGAGTGATATCTGGGAGAGGGACCTTGCCTTCAAAGATGATGACCACTGGCTAGTGGATACCTAGAAGAGAGACTATGACCATAGAAAGAGGCGGTTGGAGTAGGTTTTGGAGTGGGTAGCGCCCGATATTGAATGGGCAAGGGAATCCAGAGAGGAGTGTACGCAGTACCTCAAACTGATGATGGGGTATGAAGTGCCCGCAGTCGAGATCGACTCCGAGAACATCAAGCCCCACTTCTTCAAGGCTATGGAAGATTGGATGTCCGTCGAAATCACCACTAATTTCATGTGCTTTGCAGCCCGAGCCTTTGCATAGTCAAAAGCCTACCAAGAAAATGATGTCAAATATGAGGCAGATTGGAAGAAGCTTGGCAGCAATTCCCAGGAGTGGAGTTATCAGATCTTGAAGGCTGATATCCTGGAGGTTGAAAAGTTCTAGTCTCTGATCCTAAATTTCATGGAGTATGTCGTGTTGAAGAAGTGATAGGGCAACCCAGTCATCGATGAACAGTTCCTTGAAGAATAGCTACAGCAAAGGGAAAATCACTAAAAGACAAATTTGCTACAGTGCTGTCACTAGATGACGAGATAGGGAAGAGACAAGAAAGTATTTTATAAATGTAATATATTGAGGGGTAGGTGAAACCCTAATGTAAAATGAATCTTGGCCACACAATGGAATCAAATCTTGGCCACTCATTTTGTTTTGTGAAAACTATGAATAGGGCTCTCCTCCTCTCATTCTAAGAGAGTTGAGTTGTTGTAAAGACAGGCTGAAGAAATTATAAATAGCAAATACAACCATTTTTGGTGTATTTTTTGGGTTTCTCAATATGTTTCATGATTCCTCTCCCTTTTAGTTATAGTTTTGCTTTAAGTTACTTTGTTGTTCTATCTCCTTCAGTTTAGACTTAGTAGATTTAATATGTCATTTCTGGTTTTGGAAGTAATTGTTGTGTGTATGCTTTCCTTGTCCATACTTTTGGTCATTTGCTGAAGGTAGATGACTGTGCAAAGTTAGTCTAGACTTTGATTCCATTGCTTCTCATTGAAGTTTATCTTTTATTCATGTTTCCATGGTGAATGAATGATGAACATCTGTAGTCCCTAGAAGATAGCACAAATTTCATGATATTGTGAGGAGTCTGGTTAAGTGAAATCTCGTTTAAGGAAACTATCCACAGCAAGAACCTCCATGATCACTGTTCATCGGTAGTTGCAGGTCCAGGAAACATCTTTCTTCCTCACCCTTTCCTTTTTCCTTTTTTAGAATCAACTTATGTTGAGTTTCTTTGCATATTATAAAGCCAAATCCAATGAAATAATGGAGTCTAAGACTGCTACTTGAACCTGCAGCAAAGCATATCAATTCCAGACCTATAGAACTCCATTTATTGACTAAATTCCCCTACAGCTTCAACCACCTAAGGCCACCTTGTGATTCCAGCAAATCACACAAACAACTGAAATATTCCAAGCACTGTCAAGACCTAACATCTGAGAGACCTTAGGATAGTGTTCTGCAATTTGATTGTGGAAGATTGTCTTTTAAGAGTGGTAATGCACCTATGTATTGCCTGTGTTGTAAAGTGCATAAAAACACCATCAACATGATGCACATTAAGTGGATTATGACATGAGACTAAAATTAGGATGTGAGGGAATAGTGGTATTCTATTATTTATTTCAAAGGAAAAGATGCTTATGACGTACAAATGAATGTGGCTAAAAATAAGATGTGAGTGAGAATCTCATAATTTAAATAATAAAATTATTTAAATTATTTGTGCATGTGAAGAGTTGTAGTCATGTGACAATAAGTGAAGGGTTAATTCAAATATTTAATTTGAATTATTTTGAGACATGTGAAGGGGGAATTAATTAAATAAATGAGATTTATTTAATTAATTGGGAAGGTGATTAAGTGGAATAAATGGGATAAGTGGGATAATGTAATGACCTAGGATTAATAATTACAAAATGTCTTACAAGGTCATGTATTGACTAGGTAATATTATGATATGGACAATTTTGAGTGTCTACATCACCAAATAATATTAGATGGAGCTTGACACATGTAAGTCATGTAATCAATCTAATTCATGAGCAGCAAGAATTTAGGATTGGTATGAGATTTAGAAAGCCTATCATTATCATGCATGCACCTAAAATTAATGCACCTTCACAGATACCAACCGAGGTCCTCAGAGCATGGTATGAAAAGATGGAAAAAAACAATGGATTTGTTGTACCTACAAGAACTATAATGGGATACAAAGGAGTTTTTGACTGTGCTATTTAGATTGAATCACTGAACAAGGGAATTCATGTTCTACCTAGATAAACCATGAGGGCATGGTTAAGTGTAAGAGGAGGAGAATGATGAGGCCTAGTAAAGACCTCATAATCATTAATTTTTACCTTTTTAATACTTTATAATTTGGCTTTAAAACTCATAATATTTTCCTTTATGTATGCATTTATGAACTTAATGAAGTATTAAGACTTAGATTATGAATGGTCAATATTAATGCCTATTTCTATTAAATGCATGATTAATGTGGTGATTAATCCATGAATGCTTTATGATATGTGCGCCTTTATTATGCAACTAAAGTTGATATTTATTTCTCGACTCAATGATAACTATTTATGTTTTGAAAGTGATGAATGAATGATTGTTTGTGACTCATCTTCAAATGAGTTATTATCCGTTGATCTCCTTTTTGACTTATCATACTGAATGAAGACTCTGCCAACTACAATCCAAGTTCCAGCCAAGCAAAATCAGTACAAAAATTTGGGAATCAATGCAACTAAAGGCTATTTCAAGGATCTTCACCAAATATGTTCCTACGCGCCAGGATATCTTTTTAGACTAGGATTAGATTAAGTTTCCTGCTTATCTTATATTTTGAAATAAAAATGGATATTTATATCCAGTCCCAACATATTTGGATGTTAGATCATATCAAGTTTTGGATCTTTCTCATGTAATTTCCCTTTTGTTTTAAGTTAGAATCATTTTATGTATTTTGTCCCTATTTGGGCACATTCTCCGAAAATAGGAAGGAAGTTGATCTCAAATTTGTGTTAAAATTCTTTCTGCACATTTTTTGAATGAGGTGATCCTGTTAGTTGTTAAGATTCATTTATCACCACTATGTTTCAGTTTCTGCATTAATTCAAGTTCAAATCATTTCATTTGTTGCTAGTTGAAAGATATTCTAGGTCAAAGTTACATTCTATTACTGTTTTTATATTATTCTGTTAAAATTGCTTCCTGTAGTTTTTTCTTAGTTTAAAAATCGTTTGCATATCTAACATAGTCTAAATCATCATATTAAATGGATTCTCTGCAAAGTGGAACAATTACTTGTCAATTTAGTAAGTGAAGAATGGAATAGTTTGTTTTTAAATTAATTCATTAAGTTTAAATAAATTTCAAAATTCAGCAGATTAGACTAAGTTAATCTTCCATTCTCTCATAATCTAAATTGTCTTGGAATGAAAACTCTTTGTTTAAAACTCCATTTTGAAGGTTATTTAGAATAAATCAGGAATAGAAGGTTAGTACTGAAACACTTCTGAAAAAGTAAAAAATGGCTCTGAAACGCTCCTAATCGAGCCAAAAACCACCAAACACCCCCCTACCCCCCAAAAAATAAAATTTGATCCAATTCTTACCGCAGATAGCTTTAGACACCCCTAGGTTGGCATTAAGAAATTAAATGAGTAGGAATTTTGACAACAATGACTTCCTACCATCACTCCACATCGTCCACTCACTCTATATAAAAAAAAATTCTCAACCTAAGGAAAGCTCTCTATTTTTTTAATAGAAAAAAAACATAATCATAAATAAATGCTTACACAATGTTGAAGAGCATGAGAAATAATGAAAATTAAACACAAATTCCTATTGGTACAATATCAAAGCTTGAATAAAATTAATCCTTTTCTCACAAACCCACTCTCCACTTTGTCATTTCAACCACCTTCGTGTCTAGACATTTATCATTCATGCTTCCATCATACTGTAAACTATGAAACACATACATTAGAACAATAAATTATCTATTTATTTCTCAAAATATCATGAATCATTAAATATTTGATTACTAGGAATAACATTAATAATATTCAATAAAAATAATAACAATATTAGTTAGTGCAATTTGTAGGATCAATCAATCTCAAAATTTGAATACAAAAGTACACAATTGGAATGAAATGCTATCTAGCAAATAAATATATTTTAATTTGTATTTATATTCATGTTATGTGTAACTTGCCTAGTGACAAGTAACCAAATGATATTGTGTAATGGTATTATCACCCAACCATTCACCTTACCAACAAAAAAAACCATAAATAGACATACAAAGTCAATATTTTTTTGTTGCTTTTAATTCCTTCAAATATTATCGATTCATAGCATTATGATTGGTCTATCATAACTTACCTAATAGTTTAAAGTTTTTTGTAATTTAGCAAAAAGATTTGTCTATGCATTTTTCACTCAACTAGTGTGCTAGCCAACCAATCAAATTAGTTTCTAATATTTATATTTTATATATGCATGTTGTGGGAAAACCAAAAATCCATCCATTGTTCACAAATCCAAGCTTCTACATGCCATAAATAAGCATACAAAGTCATTTTTTTTGTTGTTATTTACATCTTTAAGTATTATTGATTTATGGAGTTATGATTACTTTCTCATAACTTACTTGATAGTTTTAAGTATATTTTTGTCATATAGTAGAAAATCTAGGTATGCATTTTGCATGCAACTAGCATGACAATCAGCTAATCAGAATATTTTCTAATGTTTCTATTATTTATATGCATGTTTTAAGAAAATAAAAAATCCCCGCATTGCTTACAAACCCAACTCCCTACATTTCATATCAACCCCTTGCATGTCTACACATTTTGCATTCATGGCTACTATCGCAATGCAAACTATGACACATATGATGTGGGAAAAAATATAGGCACAAACATTAATCATACCTTACCACATAAAATTAATTAGCTAACTTGACCCACACACGTTATAACCAATATGCATACAAAATTAAATTAACTTTTTTCTTTTCATAATACCACAAATCATCAAATTTTCAATAAAAAATAAATATCCATAAATATTAATAATAAATAATAATACCTAATAATATTTATTAGTATTAATATTATTTAATAATATTTTATAATTTAATATAATTAAATTTTATTTCATAATAAATAATATGTTTTCTCAAAATTTTAGTACCAATAAATAAATAGTATTTAGCATTAATTTGCTTTCCTAGCCCCCGCACAAGTTGTGCCCCATATGCATACATACATTACAGAGAAAAATATGTTTTTCCTTTCTACCAATATGCATATACACAAATATTTGAAGAGATATTAATGTTTTGGTACATGGAATTTGATTGGATGAACTTTAGAAAAATTCCTTGATTTTTCTTTATACAAATTTTGAGGGCCATTTTGTCAAACTATTCACATGCCTTGTCTATGCTTCTTTATTGTAGAAGCTATGAGAGAGTAGAAAAGGTTGTAAGGCATAACTAAATAGTTGTCAATTGTATTCATTTTCCTAATATGTGTATGTGTATGCAACACAACTAATTATTGTTGCATAGTAATGGCTTGAAGTAAACATATGTTTGTTTAAGTTTTTCCCCTTACTATATAATGGAAAATATGGCTAAAACCATACTAAGTTTAGTTCAAAGGAAATTAAACATGAGTAAATCATTCTTAACCATGCTACTTCTCAACAACCACCAAAATAATTTTTTTTAATTGATAATTGTGGCTAAGGGGTTGCACCAAAAAGTGTTTGAATATTTACATCAGAGATTCACTCATTATGGATCTATCACCATATGAGCTGCTCTAAATAGGTAAAATCTCCCTTCGATACTAATATATGGTATGACTAGTTTATGTGCATAAGCAAGATACCCTTACTCGAATTCCAAATCCTCATGGCTTGGCGGTTCTAGTGCAAAGGACCACTCCTACAACTATATTCCCCACCTCGAATTGTTTTGCATATGCATTTCGCACTCGAACAATGAAGGGAAGCAATGAGTCATTAATACCAACAATCACATCATCCATAATTCTCTGCAAATCTCCACACCATTACGAATGGAATAGGGATATCACTAAAAATTTCACTTCCTTTTTGCATTCACCTGCCCCGAGCAGGACGACCATGCAAATGGAAGCCACATCTACTAGTGGTGTGAATGTGAATTTTTCACAAACACCATTTTTATGACATGTAGAATAACTATCGTCTGCAACCTTTGGTTTGCGATGATACCCACAAAGGCCATTTTTATTTCCAACCTCTGTTATGGTTGATACAATTCTGAGTGTCAATGGTTCCTTTGACATTTATTTTCCCTAAAATATCCTTCTATTTCTTTCCTTCTATAGTTCTCAAGCTTGCTTTCTAAATTCCTGCAAATATAACTCTCTTATATATTATTGGCTAATAGTTGAAATCAAAGAGGATACTATATGATAATGGGCTCTACTAATTTAATTTGGTCATTACTATCTTCCAACAAAAGTTAGGTATTTTGCATTATAGAAGGATGTGTTCAACCATTTCTTCTTCCTCTATGCATAAAGTGTATCTAGAAGGGCCTAGAAACTCAATTTTGCATAGTCTATCACTAGTGAGAATCCTATTTTGAAGGGCTTCCCAGGAAAAACTCCAGCCTTAGGGAGGCAGTTGTTCCTAGATAAATGAACTAGCCAATCTTATCTTTTAATTGCTTCCTCAATCAGGTTGTAACCTATCTTGACATTAGAGTTTCATGACTTGTTTCGAAACCATTTGATGGTGTCTTCCTCTTCTAAGGGGAGGATCCTTCTATTTGCCAAAATATCCTCCAACTTTAATCTTTGGTCTTCTAGTATTTTGACATACAAAAATGCCTAATTCGTATCACACATCATTAACATTCCATTTCACATCATTTTCATCATATTTATTATTAATATTACATTTTCACCACTTTCATCATTAATTCCCCTTTAGAATCATTTTTTTTTAATTAACCTAATTTTCTCTATTAATTAAGTAATCTTGAATTATTTAATTAATTCATCATTTTCATGAATTTTCCTCTTATCACCTCTAATTGAATAATTTAAATTATTTAATTAGATAAGTCTATTGTTCTTCTAATGCCTCATGATTAAATAATTTGGAACTATTTAATTATCTAATTCCCTCTCACTTACATGGAATATTCTTTATTGGCAAGGAATACCCTAATCCTCCATAATTAAATAATCTTGATTTCCCTCTCAAAGGCATATTCCCATAGAATATTCTTTTTCAAAATATCTTAAAATATCTCAACCTTTCATTTTCTTGATCTAATCTGCCCTTTCTTTCAAAATATCTTAAACCAATTTCCCAAAATTGTAGAGTTATTTTGAGTTCAAACTAATCTTGATCCTTGATCCTCCTTCATTCAATCTCATTCATTGATTTCAAGATCTATTTTCAACCATTGTTCTAAATCTTGAAAATCTATAAAACAACCTTCATTCCTCCATAATCACACACCTATCTAAATCATTTGAGCTAATTCATATCACTTGAGCATTTGAGCAATTTCATTCATCATCTAAGTCATTTGAAGCTCTTACAACCATGAGAGCTAATGATTGAGAAATCCAACACACAATCAACCATTCAAAATGGAATGCTAGGTTTGCACATGTTTGATTTCAATTTTGAATTGGGTTTTCATTGCTATTGTTGATTTCTAACATTGTTTGCATTCAATTTCATTTGTAAGTAGGATCTAATCATTTTAGATTTATATGGGTATTGTGAATTCTAACCCTAGTTGAATAATTCATGCCTTCACTTCCATTTTACACTAACCCCACTTCATATTTTGGCATGCTTGGTGGGACCCACGTCTCTGATCTAACATTTTTTGTCAAGTTTTGATAATTTGTAGGTTACAATGACACATTCAACTATCATAGATTGTCGTGTTTTATAATTTTTCCACATCTAATAGGGTCACAGTGTCACGTTTGATAAAATTGGCATGTTTGACTTCAACAGATTGCCACATTTGAGGGTTTTGAGCCATTTGTAGTATGTGTTTTGTAAGGTTTTCTAATAGATTGTCGCATCTACCTATTTTTTCATGTCTTAGAGTGTTATAGTGTCATGTTTGAATGTATTACTGCCTCTATTCCACATTTTTGTATTTGAAGAAAGTTACAGTGCCACATTTGACTATTTCACTGTGTTTTCTAGATATACTTTTGTTATTCTGAGTTCTATAATTTTTGGTTAGACCTAACCCTAACCCTAACATGCTTTATTTGTTGTCTATGTTTTTTGATCTAACCTATTTGTGCAACATTCATTTGGAGAAGATAATTTGAGAAACTACTAACTCATTTGTGGTGTAGGGTTTCGATCTGTCCAAGACAAATAACTTGAAATCACTAACATGTTTGTTGTAGTTTTCCTTGTTAAAGAATATTATCTTACAAAATTTTATGCTTTTGATTTCTAGATAAAATCATACTTCATGTTGGTGCTCTAAAATTAAATTGGTTTCCATGTCTGGTAGACTTGAGTGTACATATCTCTCCCCTTGCACTTCATGTGATCTTAAGTGACAAGAAATACCTCTAGTTTGCACTTTATTTCTTGTACATCGAAGAAGTTGTCTACGTATCCTCTCCCCTTGTGCTATGTGAAATCTTGGGTGATAAAAAGTAACAACAAAAATCCTTCCTTTATTGTTAGGAGGCATACCTAGGAATTTCATCACCCTAGGGTTCGAACTCAAGCACATTTTTTGATGGGCTATATAAAGGGGTGAAAGCGAATGTTGTAGCTCAATCCACCCATGACATGCTAGATGTTCCTTCATGGTATCAAGTGATTTCAAACACAAGGAGTTGAGATTTTGATCTTGTTTTTGTCTATATAGTGGTATTTACAGAGTACCTCCACTATGGGCCCCTATTATTAGAGGCATAAGACCTTATTGACCATCAAACTATAGTAGTGCAGCATAGCATCGTCACGTGAAGTTACTCACCATGTACTATCCTTGGTTGAGGTGATTCGGTGTCATGTTAGGACTTTGTCCTTTCAAGGCAAGGGGTGTCAAGGTGGTACATGACCTTGGCATACCTAGTTACCCACTCTTTGGATTGGTATTAACACACAAGTGTGGTGGGACTACTATGGTTATAAATTGTATACCTTAACACTTTCACATTATGTTTTGTCCCCCTCATTTATTGGACTTAATTAAGCTTCTAATTTTTACCATTTTCCAAAGGGAGACAAGCATTGAATAAATGAAATCAATCATTAATTTTCCCCTGATTAAGTGTGTCCTAGAAATTTTGGAGCTAGGACCCATTTACCCATGGGTGGATGGTTCCCCCTTCTTAGCTAGGACCCAAATTCAAATATGTTGTTGGTGGAATTTTAACATCCAAAATTCAAATATGAAGTGTTGGATTTTGGAATCTATTTTTTAGGAAATTGTATAAACACCTATAAATATCTAGTCTTTTTATCATTTAAAATCTAACAACAAGCATTAAGTGAAAATATATTGGAAAACTTATGATCAAGATCACTATTGAGCAATACAAGAGCGAAATTTCAGAGCTTTATTGCAGCAATTCAAGATCCTAGCATCATGCCAAATTCTATGTGAGTTTATGTGTGTTCATGTTCATTATTTTGTGAAGGCTAACCCTTATTGTAGGTCTCCAAAGTATTTAATCATTCAAGTAAAGCAAGATCAAAATCCTTGGGGTGATGTGTATGACTTCAGTCCTTCCTTTCAATTGTCATTTATCCATTAACACTTGTCATTATGGAAAGTCATGGAAACACTTACCTGGGATTTGACTAAGACAAGCCCCTAAATGGCCCAACATTTTCTCCCAATTTGAATGTGTAGGTTGCGAGTTTGGAAAGGATCAAAAGAAAATTGTCAATTGTTGCATTTTTTGTCATCAAAGTTGTCAAGCCACGACAACTCAATTACAAGATTCACTGACAATATTTTGAAAATTTTACAACCAGGAATCAAGAGCTCAGATCTAGCACCAGAGGACTGCAAAAATAATTTTAAGACCCCCTATCAAAGACCCATTCACCCCTAGATGACTAAGTCCCTCTTGGCATGTTGAATCCAACTTTTGGTGACAAGTATACATCACATTGTAATTTCCAAATCCACTTGCAAATCATTCTAGGTGACTAAGTCCCTCTTGGCATGTTGAATCCAACTTTTGGTGACAAGTATACATCAATTTGTAATTTCCAAATCCACTTGCAAATCATTGTTTATGTCTATTTATCTTCAATATTTTGTAATTTATATATTAGGTCATATAGTCTCCCACTCACTCCAAATAATTTCTAAATCATTCCTAAGACTCAAAAGGATTATTTCCAAGTTTAATTGACTCACATAGAAGGTTGTAAGTCAATTTATGTACCTTGTGGATTTGCATCCTAATGAAACATCCTTACAAAAGTGGAATTGATACTAGGTTATTTTCATTTAGAACATCATCCATCAACCACCTTCCATATTTTACCATGTTTCATTTTGGTGAACCCAACATTTGACATCATAGCTTTTTGATTTGGTAGTATTTCAAACCCTATACCTAGGTTTTGCATCATTTTATATTGCAATTCTCATTTCGGGTTTCATAATTTGCATCATAAAAATTTATAATAATCCAAAAATATTGTATCCATATTGCATCATAGCTTGCATTAGGGTGTGTTTTAGTCATTTAGATTAGATTTACATTTCAAAATTGTATTTAAAAAAGTGTCATTTTGTTTCAAAATTGTCATACATTTGCATTTCATTTATATTGAAAAAATCTAGAAAAACAAACACTGTCAAACCTATTTTCAAATTGGAACCATAACTTTGAATATAAACTTTTAACATTCAAATTTTTAGTTTTCAAAACCCTGAATAAGGACCCATCCACCCTTGGGAAACCCTATCATTGTATGGGTGCATCAACAATTTTTTTCACAATTGTTTCTTCTATTTTCTTAGTTTGTTTGTACTTGCAGATCTCTATTTTAAATTCATAATTACATATCTTAAAGAATTTTGCATTTTTCACAAGTGTTTGCTATTTAAAATATTTGTAAGTAGAATCATAATACTTAGACAATGTAGTACAAAGATAGATTTTAAACTTTTAGAACCCTTGACCAAGACTTAGATTCCCTTGGGTGACCCTGTCCTGCTTGTCTTGGCCAAATAAAATTTCTCTAAGATCTTTTTGTTATGGTTATTGTTTTCTTCTTCTTTCTACTTTATGTTTCTGAGTGCTTGCTATACTTATTTATAATTTTGGTGTTCATTTTGGATGCACTTTTGGTGTAGTGAAATTTGCATAAGTTTCACAACCTAGTGTCCTATTGCCAATACTTCAGTGAGACGTAGTTTGAGACTCACGGAATCCCACACTGTTGGTACATTTTTTGTGGATCTTGAGTTCTCCAACCCTTTTCACAAAAAGTGGGGTCAATACTCAACCCATTTTGGACTCTATTCTTGATGTCACCATGTCAATGACAACCTCACAAGCATCTACCTTCATAGATTTGAGACTATGGTTGCCCATGTCCCTAAAGACAAACTAAGAAAATTGAACAAGGACTTAGAAAAACTTCAAGACTATGTGAGTATTGAATACTTTGCTAGTATAGCAATTCCTATAATTGACAACATGAGGAAGTTGATTAATGATGACTATAGATTAGAGGTTGTGTGTAGCCTATCCCATATAGTTGATGATAATGTGCCTACAATGGCTAGTTGCGCTCAAGATTTTGGATACACTAAAATTCAAGGAGGAAGTCAAGTCTCCCTCCCTACAACCATAGCCTCTATTCCTACATACATAAATATGACTGTTGCTTCAACAATTCAACCAAGCATTGGCATAACCTCAACAATACATCTTTCCACTAGAAATACTTATGGTTTTGGAACTTCACATGTCACACCTCAAGTTCCATCCCCACTCATAAATTTGAAACATGGTAGCCCACCTAAAACATAGACACTTCCACTATATTTACCCCATTCCCAAAACATGTCAAGAAATGATTATGTCATAAACTAACTTTTGCAAAATGTGGTATCACTTCAACAACAAATCTCAACAATGAACCAAAACCATAGTGGACAACCATCAAAGTATATCAAAAGGAGCCCATTAGGGATTTTTCAATTTACATATTAGGTCATATAGTCTCATTAGGGTAGCCACTCCAAATCATTTCCAATTCATTTTCAAGACTCAAAAGGATCAAATCCAGGTTTGATTGACTCACCTTGGAGGTTGTAAGTCAATTTTTGTACCTTGTGGATTTTCATTCAAATGAAACATCTTTAGAAAAGTGGAATTGATGCTAGTTTCTTTATGTTTATAACATCATCCATCAACCCCCTTCCACATTTAACTGTGTTTCAATTACTAGATAGGTCATGCCTATTTGACATGTTTTCAATTATGGTATACTAATGAGCTTTGTGGAAGAAAGCTTGTGAAATATCTTATCACCTTGGGGTTAGTCTTTCCTTTAATGTCTACTATTTGTATCACTTGTTTTCAAAACATAACTCAGACATTTAGACATCAAACTTACCAGAATGTCTACTAATCACTAAAATAGTCACAAAAATTGAACAATAGGAAAATGGGTGCTTTATGGCCTAGGTCATAGAACACCACTATTCTCCAATTGTCATTCAATAATTCCCTAGGATCCCAAATTGGATTGACTATCAACATCAAAGGTGAGTCAATTCTCAACAAAGGAGACCTAGGAAGGTTCCTTAGGCTTTTAAGGGTTCACCACCAAGCAAAATCTTGGAAAAGATAACTTGATATTCAACTCACAAAACCTAGTAATGCAAGCAAAATAATGAGTGCAAATGAAAAAATTAATTAATAGTAACATAGGATGTGTGTACCTAGGAAGTCTAGAAATATGATGAGGATTCTAGAAATGCAAAATTCTTGTCAAAATATGCTAGGGAGGACTAAGACACCCTTACTATTATCTTAGTCTCGGTTCTATTTTTGGGGCAGATGCGAAATATTCGGATGTCAAAATAGAATCTGAAAGAATCTTTGTAAAATACCACTTGGAGGACTAAGATTCCCTTACTGCCAACTTAGTCTTGATCTGAATTTTTGAAACTTTCAAATGTGATCCTGAGGTTCAATATTTGCACTTCATTCTTCTCAGATTTCAGGTTGTGAAACCTCCAGATCTGGCTTGTAGGTGACTTTACGTGAAGATGACAACTTTGGAATGAAATTTTGCAACTTTACAATTTTGTACTTCAAATGATCTTCAAGTCTTCAACCTAAATCTACAAACACAAACATGCAAGAGAAGAAAAACTTGTTATTTTTTAGTAAATGGGGGTTTTCCTTGGTCAAACCCCTTGTTGGTAATTAAACCTTGGAATTAAATGGATTAATGAAGGGAAATAATGAATGAACAAAGTGATATATTGCAACTCACTAAACCCTTGTTATGAAATCTACAAACTTGTGTGAAGTGGCTAACTTGAATGTAGATCTTGAATCAAATAAATGCTTGATAGATCTTGACTTGAATTTCTTGTTTGAATCAAAACCCTACATCACAAATGTTAGCTCAAAAACACACATGATGCAAGAATATCTTTGACATGATGCTTGAATCTTGATGATGGCTCTAAATTCTTGATTAATTACTCTTGAATGCTCTTGTGAACTCAAACTTTCTATTAGGAATGCTCATTCAACTTGCTAGATGAGAAATGAGTGAAAGAACCTTGTATTTATACTTATCCATGTTTAATATCCTGAAATTACACCACACCAAGCCGACATATGAATTCATTAATTAAAGGAGGCTAAATCCTACAAAGATTCAAAATTAAATCTCAAAAATAACTTGAGGGGGACTAAGACACCCTAGGTAGCCTCGAGGCTTGAAACTCAGGGCACAGACTCCAAAAAGGGGCCCCTTTAAGGCACATTTAAAAAGAGGTTCCCAAGACATTTGGAGGACAAAGATGCCCTAGGTGGTGTCCTAGTCCTAGTCCAGAAATCAAGGACACACAACCAGAATCAGTAAATTATCATTTACCCTTTGATGTTTGTCAGGATTATCCATGAAAAGATATAATTTATTAGGGTTGTGGATGCAAAATATGACCAATTAAGACATAAATAAGGATAAATAAAGTAATACAAGCCTAGAAAAGTGTGAAAATGAAAAGGTATGAATTTTCCTACACTAAATTTAGCCCCCACTTTAGTGAGAGGATTAACTTGCTTCAAACTCACACTAAAGTAGCCAACCACACAATCTAGAGGGGTTCAAATGTACAAATGCTAGTAAGATAGGATGACAATAACCAAGAGGGTTTTCAAGCCCCTAGGATCAAGATCTTATGGAAAACCAACATAGGCCCAAAGGAACATACTTGCAGATGATATATGAAGCCATAACTAGATCACAAGCATACACCATCAAAGATAGAAAAAGGGAAAAGGGAAAAATAAAAATGCAACGGATCAAGCTTTGATTGACCATCCAACATGCTATGGATAGGGTCTAGGGTGTTTGTCCAAAAAGGTTTACAAGTGGAACACGGTGTCCACTATGCAAACAAAATTCATGCTCACAAGGGCTAGTGAAGCTAATTTTCCATTAGGTGAGCCCCAAGAGATCCATATCAAAGTCATACCCCCATCACTATGAAAGGACAAAAATAAAATTCACATTCACAAGGGCTAGTGAAGCTATTTGTTCACTAGGTGAGCTTCGGGAAACCATATCAAAGCCAAACCTACATGACTTTAATAAGATACAAAGATGCACACAACAAGAAGGAGGTATATTCAAAGGTATTTTTCTTAGTTCGTGCAAGGTCTCTTCTTAGGGAACATTGTGCTTAACATCTCCAAGAGAGGAAAAATGTAAGTTCTCATCTTAGGGAACATTATGCTTAATGTCCCCAAGAGAGGACAAATCAAAGAAATATCATGCTCTCAGAGGAAATCAAACCCAATGAAACCACCAAGAAAAGGATGCACTACAAGAAGAAAGAAAAACACACAATGAAACATGATTGTCAATGTATGCCCCCACTTTAAAGCAATTGCTAACATCATTTCTATGAGAAATTTCTTTAAAGTAGAAGACATGCAAGCTTATTCAGAAAGCCCTATGTTGAGTCATATGATTTCAATAAACTACATCATGAGAAGGGAAGGGTTTTCCCCCAAAATGCATAACTCAGTATGTCACATGAGAGCCAACTTAAGGCATGTCATCCACATACCAAGCTTTCTCTTTTATGTACATGAAAGGTGATCAAGTAGCCAAAAGAGACAATAACAAGTGACATACAAGGACAAGGCTTCCCAACCCCTTTCCCCCACTTAGTGTAGGATAAGGATGAGTTGAATATGATGAAAATAAGTGTCAATTAGAGGAACTAGGTGCTTCAACACAAGGAAGAGCACCACAGTCCTTAAGATATTGAATTTTTTTTCTTAAAGCCTTACATTCGTTAGTAGAATGACCATGAATTCTGTGATATGCATAAATGAACTCTTGTAGTAAAATTTATTTTGTGTTCTTGGAGGGAGAGATATCAAGTGATCTTGGAGGAGTCTCAACAAGATATCCTCTTGATCGAAACTAGAAAATGTTCCTTTATTTGTACAAGATGTTATACATACACTAAATGATAAGGCTTTAGATGAAAGTGGAGCTAAAGGTGGTAAACCTAGATCTTTCTTGAAAGAGTATGGTATGTAGGTTTTCTTCATATGTTCATTTTATCCATGTGTAGGAGGGAGATTGTATCCAATACCATGACAATCTTTCAAGTCAAATGAAGGGGGTTTATGCTTCTGAGAAGGATCGGCTTTTTCTCAAGAACACAAATCCTTTTAAAATTTATGCACTATCCCCTCATGAGGGATGGGAGTTATATATCCCCCATCACCACCATGGGGTAATGTTGTAGAATCAAGTTGAGAAAATGACACACAAGGTTGTTTTGGTTTAGATTGTGAGATTTTTCACTCTCATATAAAGGAAGGTGTAAAACCGCAATCAACAATAGAACTTGTATCTAAAATGGAATCATTTGTATATGACTCTTTGGACTTTGAAGGTGAGATTTTCGATTCTTTATTGAAACGAGGCATAAAATCTATTGACCCCCAGTTATCACTAAAGAGTTTTGTTGTAGGTGAAGGATCAACATCAACTTGTATAGGTTTAGATTTTGACCTTGGAATGAAAGTATTAGGGGAGTTGGAAGTGTTGTGATCATGTGGTTCATAGCTTCGTTCATCTGCTTCAATAGTGTATATCTTGTTGTTGTATTCAAATTTCATTGCACGGTGAAGAGTAGATGGGACTAATTTCATAGCATGAATCTATGGTTTCCCTAGGAGAAGATTGTATGGAAGGGGTCTTGGCATGATATGGATAGGAGTAGGAAATACTACAGGTCTGACCTCAATAGTTAATGTGATCATTGCTAGTGGTTTCCTATTGAAATTGTCAAAGCCATGAATATGAATATCATTAAGTTGAATAAGCCTCTTATCCATGCCAATTTTGTCTAGGAGGTCAATGCTACAAACATTAATTTCTAATCCATTGTCTATGAGAGTGCACCTAACTGCAATTTCATTAATGATCACCTTTATCATCAAGGCTTCATTCTTGTTCTGAGTATCAAGTGAGGATAATTCATGTTTAGGGAATGTAGTTTCTAACTTTGTAACTTGCATACAATCAAAGGAGGATTTTGCATTGTTTTATTTCATATAAGATTGTATTTCCTCTTGCTTTATTTGCAATATTTCTTGAAATATACACTTGTATGTAGGTGATAGTTTAATGAGTTGCCATACAGATATGTTAGCGGGAGTATTTTTAAGATCTTCAACACTAGGCACAATAAGTGAGGAAATGGTGATGTTGCGGGAGTGATTTGTGGTCCCCTACATGTTTGAGAAACTATGTTATATCTTGGTTGTTGCAAAACATTGTTAGATTGCATCATAGATTTCAAGAAATCTCTTAGTTTCTTATGTGATTCACTAATGGGAGGTGAATTAGGAAGCTCACTAATTAAAGGAGATCCAATTTGTGTTGTCATAACCTCAAAAAGCCTATGCTTATTTGCATGACCTCTTAGTGAAGAGGAGTCGAATGCCACTTCACCATCTTCATCTAAGGAAGCCCCATTACATGTGTCAATATTTAGATTTTCTTGCACCTTGATATCCTCCCTAGGAGGAGAGTGTTTTGGAGAACTACAAACTAAATTTTCATAATATTCAAACGTCGTTTCTTCTAAAATGACTTCATCGCAGGTAGGGGAATGATCAATGGTTGAATTTTGAGGTTGAATGACATTTACTTCTCTTTGTTTAGGTTTGTTTGAACAAGCCTTAGTGGATGACCCTTGTGAGATGAAGTCCTCAAGAGCTTCATCTAACATATCAAATTCATCACTACTAAAAGGCTTGAGGATTACGCTAACTTGGAAAAAGGGTTTTGACATACTAACCATAAATGTATGCTTGTTTAGATTCAATGTTTTTGGTTTTTGTGTTTTGATTTTCTAATGAATGTAAAATGAAGTCTACGTCTAACAAAATGAAAGTGCAATAATCTATCTTTATCAAACAATTGTAAACATAAACTATGAAGATGCATGAAACAATAAGTTGATAGGCTGAAAAAACAAAGTAACTACAACAAACATAAGCACAAAAATTCACTGTTTAACCCTGAAAACTAAAACCTCAAACTCCATAGGGACTAAGATGCCAACAAGGGTGCCTTGGTACCACTGGTGAAATTTGGAGGTTTCAGAAACTGGGACAAAAAGAAAGCAACCCAAACAAGATTCAAAGCCAAAAACTCATAAAGGGACTAAGATGCCAGCAAGGGCGTTTTAGTCCCAGTAAAGGTTTTTTTCAGAAAAACAACAAAATTTGAGTTGATAACACTGTTCCTAGGTTGCCCACTTAGGGACCTGATGTTTAGAAATAGAAAAGTGTGTAAATAAATGCAAGAAAAAGTGACTAATGACAAGCAATTGAATGCAATTTTTTTCAATTTTGAATGAAATAATAATGTTCCCAAATGCAATTAGGATAATTGAAAATGCACTTTTTAGTTTTTCAATGAGATAAGATGATGTGAGAAAGAAAAAATGCAACCTATATGCACTTTCACTAATGCAAATATGACAAACCCTAGATGCACTTTCACTAATGCAAGATGTAATGCAAGAATGAATGCAGCCTATATCTAGGGCCTTAATGAACAAATTAGAAAAATGAATGTCCAGAATGTCAGGTTCACCAAAATGAACAATAGGAAAAATGGGTGCTTTATGGATTTGGTCATAGAACACCACTATTATCCAATTTTCATTAAAGAATTCCCTATGATCCAAAATCAGATTGACTATCAACATCAAAGGTGAGTCAATTCTCAACAAAGGAGACCTAGGAAGGTTCCTTAGGCTTTTAAGGGTTCACCACCAAGAAAAATCTTGAAAAAGACAACTTGATATTCAACTCACAAAACCTAGCAATGCAAGCCAGATAATGAGTGCAAATGACAAAAATAAGTAACATAAAGATATGATGTGAATACCTAGGAAGTCTAGAAATATGATGAGGATTCTAGAAATGCAAAATGGTGTCAAAATATGCTAGGGAGGACTAAGACGTCCTTACTGTTGTCTTAGTCTTGTTGTTGTTTTTTGGGGAAGATGTAAAATCTTCAGATGTTGGAACAAAATCTGAAAGAATCTTTGCAAAATACCACTTGGAGGACTAATACGCCCTTACTACCAACTTAGTCCCAATCTAATTTTTTGTAACTTCAAAATTTGATCCAAAGGTTCAATGTCTACACTTCCTTCTTCTTAGATCTCAAGTCCTAAAACCTTCATATCTAGACTGTAGGTGACTTTCCATGAAGATGACAACTTTGCAATACAACTTTTCAACTTTACAACTTTGCACTTCAAATGATCTTCAAGTCTTCAACCTAAATCTGCAAACACAAACATGCAAGAGAAGAAAAACTTGTTGATTTGTTAGTAAATGGGAGTTTGCCTTGGTCAAACCCCTTTTTTAGTAATTAAACCTTGGAATGAAATGGAATAATGAAGGGAAATGATGAATGAACAAAGTGCTATGTTGCAACTCACCAAACCCTTGTTATGAAATCTGCAAACTTGCATGAAGTGACTAGCTTGAATGTAGATCTTGAATCAAATAAATTCTTGATAGATCTTGACTTGAATTTCTTGCTTGAATCAAGACCCCGCATCACAAATATTACTTCAAAAACACACATGGTGCAAGAATATCTTTGACATGATGCTTGAATCTTGATGATGGCTCCAAATGCTTGATAAATTGATCTTGAATGATCTTGTGAACTTAAAATTGCTATTAGGAATGCTCATTCAACTTGATAGATGAGAAATGAGTGAAATAAACTTGTATTTATAGTTTTCTATGCTTAATATCTTGAAATTACACCACACCAAGCTGGCATATGAATTCATTAATTAAAGGAGGCTAAATCCTGCCAAGATTTGAAATTAAATTCTAAAATAACTTGAGGGGGACTAATATGCCCTAGGTGGCGTCTTAGTCTCGAGGCTTGAAACTTGGAGCATAGACTCCAAAAAGGGGCCCCTTTAAGGAACATTTAAAAATAGGGTCCCAAGATATTTGGAGGACAAAGATTCCCTAGGTGGCATCTTAGTCCCATTCCAAAAATCAAGGACACACAACTAGAATCAGTAAATTATCATTTACCCTTTGATGTTTGTCGAGATTAGCCATGAAAAATATAATTTATTAGGCTTGTGGATGCAAAATAGGACCAATTAAGACATAAATAAGGATAAATAAAGCAAGGCAGGCCTAGAAAAGTGTGAAAATGCAAAGGTATGCATTTTCCTACACTGCAGAAACCTACGTTTGTTTGTCCTAGTCTACCATTTTTGCATATTTTTCTACATTTGTTTCAACATATCACTACCTTTTTCACGTAAATTGTTACGTTTCCCTGCTTTTTCACATCGTCTTAGCTATTACTCTACCAAAATTTCTCTACATAGTGATGCCTTTGCTCACTTTTCCATGTTTGACTATCATCACTTTATCGCATTTGTCTACCCTTTGCTACATTTTTCTGGGGTAGTGTGTTGTGTTTGTCTATGACATTGTTCTTCTCAGACCTGTAATGTTTCCATAACTCAAAATAGTCATAACCTGTCATCCTGAAAATATAAAAATCTACCATAATATACCTTATAGTCCTGCATAGTCTTTTTCACCTTCACGTACCAAAAACTACCCTTTCAACTTGGTTTTCCTAGAAAACGTCATTATAGCCTTTTTGGACCAACATCAACATTATCAAACATCCTTAGACATCAACAACCTTAAAAATCAGTCTTATCAAACCATCCTCAATATCATTTTTGTCAAAGCATCAAATCAACCTTTTGGACATCAACCTATCAAAATCAAACCAATCATCTTGCTAGTATCTTTTGATCACATCCATCCTCATCTTGTGGGCTTGTTAACTTAGTCAAACTATCTTCCCTCTAGGTTTCCAAAATCAACATCATCTCCCCTTGCTTGTATTCTTTAGACTAGTCCAAGTAAAGGAATCAATCCAAATTTTCACCAACATCTTGAGATCTAGCACAATCCAATCAAATTTGTCATCATCCTTTTGTCTAAAGGATAAACATTAAATCCCATCAAATTTGGTCAATATCATTTTGTCTAAAGGTTAACCTATCTAATTCAATCAACTTGAACATAGTTTCTTTTGGTCCAAAATACTTGTCAATATATCCTTTCAATCTATTTTGAAATCTAAATCCAAACAACATCATCGCACACCATTATCTCAAGTCTTCCATAGTTAAGGTCTCTTGTGAGTTTATGACAACCACTAGATCACAACATAAGAAGAATATGGTAGCCAACCCTAGAAGTTCTAACATTCCAAAGACCACAAGTGTTGAAACCAAAACTGAAATGACATGGGGATTTCCCTCTAGCATTGTTCCTCCTATGTACACCACCCCTCAAAAATATAATACTAATCCTCAACAACAACCAAATTTTAATCCTCCACCACAAGAAAATGTGGTATCTCAACAACCTAATGGTAATCTTTGACCTCATAACATCGTCTCTCAACAAGTAAATCAACCCACTTGAGGACAAGATGGATATGTAGAAGAATACTTCAATGATGAACTCACTGAAGAAAAGATCTTAGAAATAACTCAAAATCCTAAAATTTTAAAATTCATAGATACATTACTTACTTCCAATCCAAATACTTACTTATATGGGAATTCCAAACATGTTTCTAGGCTACCCATTGATTAGAACATCGAAGATCTTAGAGATCCAACCCTTATTCATAGGGATGGAGACATAGTGGTTTGATGAGTCTCTCAACCTATAAGAAAACTAAAAATTCCAGTCTTTCTTGCACAAACAAATGATCCCCCTCATTCAAGTTAAGTTAACAATCCATTATATAGAAAATCATCTTAAATGGAACAAGCAATTGCAGCCCAACAAAACCAACTAGATCCTAATATTTTGGCAACCTAAAACCTTTCACAACAATCAACCAAACCTTTCACCACTCCACTTATAACTGATAATGCTTGAGCCAATACATGGAGACCGAATGCATCAAGGAACTTGTATGAAACCTCTTGGTCATAAAATGCACCTCAACAAAGTCAAAACCCTAACATGAAAAACATGTAAACCTTCCTCCTAGACCACCAAACTTCACACCAAATCCACAAAACTTTGCACCAAATCCACCATTACATGAAAACATTCCACCACAAGTGCAACATATGGCTTCACCCATCCATACCATTCCTAATCCACCTCTTCAACCACAACAAACTAATCCATCTCTCCAATCACAACTATAGACATTGAAAAATGTCTTGGTCTATGAGTGCCATTTTTCCATCATCCTATCTTCTTCCTTGCATAATTAAATAATTTTAATTATTTAATTATTGTCTTTGATCGCATTCTTCTATTAATTAAATAATTTTAATTATTTAATTAATTCATATCTTGGTCTTTATTCTACTCTGATCAATTAAATAAATTCAATATTTATTTAACTGTGTCACTAACACTCTTTCCTTTTATAATTAAATAAATTATCATTTATTTAATTATTTGCTTTATATTATTCGTCTATAGTTAAATAATTATTCTTAAGTATTTACCTATTCATTGATCCTTTTCGTCCTTTTATGGTTAAATAATTATTAAAATTATTTGAATCCCTCTTACCACTTTTCCTCTATTAAATAATTAATATAATTATTTAATTCCTTTTTCCATTTTCCTCTATATTTAATTTAAATGGTTGCATAATCATTTGAATTAAATATTTATTTCCCTTTCTCCATAAATAAATAATCTAAAATGATTATTTATTCTTCCATATCTTTTACCAAATTAAAAATGTGGTCAAATATTCCTTCCATGAATTAAATAATTTATTTAATTCCTCCACTACCTTCTCACCACTTTCTCTTTTTGAATTTGGTCTATTGATTGTCTCTAGTCTCCAAAGAGTCTTGATCGCATATTCATAGCCGTCCCTAGCTCACTACTTTGTGGCGCATGAATCCTCCACCATTGATCTTGGCATCTTTCTAGAAGGTTGATCTCATTCATCCATTCAAAAATAATTTCTATAAAAGAAGGTCTTTTCCTCCATTTTGGCTTTACAACCACATTCTCCAACATTCATGCTACCATATCACTATCACTTGTAGGTATTCAAACACTTCAAAACTGAGGGCAAGTTTACAAAGTAGATTTGAGGAGAAGGAAGGGAGATACTCAACCATGATAGGGGAGTTTTATTTTGTGCTTTCATTCTCATTTTTTCTCTTTTATCACTTGTACTCTTTGTTTAGATTTGGGATTTGGGTTTAGATCTTAGGTAGAGTGGTTGCTACTTGATCTTTGCTATTTTACATTTTTTATTTTCCTATCTAACATTTGGTGAACCCGATGTGAAACTTACAAAATTTGTAGAGAAATATGTGTGCTTGTTTTTGTTTTTATTGTGTTAAAGTTTTGTGAACCACATTTGTGAAGAATGGTGATGCAACTGAAGGCGGAATGACAAAAATTTGAAAAATACCGAAACTGAAGGGTTTCTAGCCACAAACAAAAAAAGCTAGAGTAATGCAATTGATAAAATTTGACCCTCATGTTTTGTATGATGGTTCGCAATCATTACTTCCTAAGCTACATTTGTGGGTTGTAATTGTTTGCCAGAACACTGCAACTGACTGTTAAGGTATAACTTTTTATTTTTGAGTTTTATTTCAGTTTTTCTTTTTGGATTTGTCTTAGATTAGGGTTTTTGGTTTACTAATATTTTGCAGCATGTGGCTTTCATCAAGGAGAACTAACTCATGGTTTTGCAGGATTTTTCCTTTTTTTGTTTAAAATAGGATGTATTTTTTTTTGTGTTTTTCAACACACTTCATGGGGATCTAAAATGAGCACAAATTGCATTCATACTTCATGAGGATCTAAAATGAACACAAATTGTATTCATATTCATGAGGATTTAAAATGAAGAAAAATTGCATTTACATTCATGGGATCTAAAATGAACACAAATTACATACACATTCATGAGGATTTTAAAAGAACACAAAATACATCTTCAATCATTCAATTTTAAAATGAACAACAACTTTGCATATTACACTCATTGGGATAAAATGAAAAACAAATTGCATTTGAGTGTTTTCTTAAAGTAGGAACATTTCAATTTAGGTTTAATAAATGAATGGTTGTTTACCATTTTTGGTGCACTTGAACACTTTTTATAAGTAGATCCCATAAGGTGTATTGAGAGTATCCTCTCCCCTTGCGCTTCGTGTGATCTTGGGTGAAGAGAAGTCATTGCATCTTATTTTTATTTTTAGTTGGGCCTGCCTAAGAGACACATCCGTACGAAAAACTCGAAGGTGACTCAAACCGGTTTTCCCTTCAGGCCGGTATATAAAAGGATAAGGTGATAAGTCAAATCCAATTTCTATTAGATTTTGTCGTACAGTGTCAATCAAAATGAGGAGACCGTACCTATGCATATAAGTGCTCCTAGTAATGTTGGTTAAAGCGTTAAGTGACTTGCTAGATGCTCACAAGGTGGCATGTCCCTGAGTTGTGACTAGGCACCATTTTAGTAGCCACCCTTACTGCTTGACTTATGTTGGTGTCATTCTCAATGCAAGGGTGTAGCACCACACCCTAAAATTTACTCACCATGTGGCTCCCTTGAGTGATATGAGAACCCTTAGCTTAGTATAAGTTACTTGTCATACTTGTAACTTTCCAAGGAGAGGGTGATTTGGGTCATCCTTCCATTGTAGGAGGCCCTTATCTATCCACTCATAGAAAAGAGGTGATACATAACCTGAAAGGGTGTCCCTCCATTGTGTCTATGAATATTCCAAGCTATGGGCCTAATCATCATGCCATTGGACATTGACCTTAGGGATAGGAAATGCTTGATTGTTTTTTATATGTGTTTATACCAATGGAAATTGAGGTGAATAACCTCTTAACATACACATGCATGTTTCAAAATTTTAGTAAGTCAACAGCCAAACCAATATGTTTTCATAGTGTTTACAAAATATTCTCAGTCATATTTCACAAATTTTCCAAAAAAAAAACCATTTCAAACCATAAACTTGCAAATCAACTCTTTGTTAACTGCATTTGATGAAAACAGGCCTACAACTATAAACTGAGCCGCATTTGTTCACCAAAAAACTGTAACTAATATTTTGCATCACATTTGATAGACACAAACCCACATCTACTTCAATTCATTGAATATGTTAACTAGAAACCCACATCTTCCATAACCAAATTTGTAGAACAGTGAACAATACTTTCTTGATCATCAAAGTTTCGAAGAATACTTGTCCCACTTGATTTTAATCATCTTGACAATGATCTTACTATATGAACATTAGAATTGCAAAACTTGATCAGTCTATTCCATCATTTTCATTTAGGTTGCATCACATGTATTTTGCATTTTCCATCCTTGCCTAGCATAGTAAATCTTAGGTTTGGATTAGGTTGCACATACCTTTTAGATTTCATAGGAAGCTTATCAAGCCTTTGGATAATTCATGGTTTCTTATTCAGATTGTCATTAGTCTTTATCTTTCAACATATCAATCTCCATTATCATCATTTTTATTATCAAAATTGGGTCTCAAACTTGTGTCTTAGTTTAGACTCATCCTATCAAAATCTCTCAATATTGGTCCTCATAAAGTTCAATGACAATTTGGTTTGTAATATTGGATCAACATAGCTTGGTTAGCATCTTTTTTCTTAGATCTTAAGGTCCATATCATTAGTATCATTTGACATCCCTTAGTCTCACTTAGCTTCATTTTCATATCATATCCTTTGGTCATAAGGTCCGTATCATCATTGCATCCCAAACTTTAGTCTTATTTGCATTATCATTTTCATCCTCACATCCTTAAATCCAAAAAAGTTCAAAAACATAGCTTAATCGCATATCCCACTTTGCATTTATCATCCTTGCATTATCATATTCACAAAATACACAAACATCAAATGAAGGACATGGATTCCTCAAATGACATATTTTCTATTCCTCCTCATGGCACAAACCTTGGATCAAATTCAAATCAATATTCACCATCCCAAAGAGAAATTCCACAAAGAGAATCACCCAAAACATTTGATAACCTTGTCTTGATAGAATTCAACAAACATTTAACTCCAAAAGAGATTGAAAGAGCCTCCTAAGATCCAAGGATTATACAAATTGTAGATGAGCTTGTTAGTGTTGATCCAAACAAATTATTTTATGCACTAGCTAAGAAAGGTGTCAAACTTCCTCAAGGATATGATGTTTCTATACTTGTAGAGGGAGCTACACAAGGACTAAACCAAGGTCTCACCTAAAACATATTCACATTAGGAATTCCATCTAATGATGCCTCATTGAGACTTCATATATTTTATGAATTTCACACTTAATACTTCATATTTTGGTTTTAAAACTTATGGTATTATCTTTTATATGCTTCATTTATGGACTTAATTAGGCATTTGTACTTAGAATATAAATACTTTATATAAATGCTTATTTCCCTTTAAATGCATGATTTTGTGATATTAATGTGTGAATGTTTCATGGATTTGTGTCTAATTTATGACTAAGAGAATTAATCATGAATCTGAAGTGATGCTAACTATTTTTCATTCAAAATGAATTGGCGGTCTACTATTTATGACTCAGCAACCTTGATCAACTTACATGTCGATCAAAAAGTTGTTCTATCTTGCACACAATCCACCTCTTCAGTTCCATTTAAAGTTAACTAATGATGATTATGTAGATCTTCATAATTGTAATTCAAAGTGCTCCAAAAATATCTAATAATTTGGAGTTAGTTTAATTTCCCACATTTTTCTTGTTTTTCAAATAATGAGAAGGATATGTGTATCCACACTCGAAATTAGTTAGACAGTAGAAGGTGTAGATTGTATTAGCTTTCTATTTTTTAGTCATTTTTAATTTCTAGTTGAACAATTTGTACTTCACACTTTCTTGGGCCAATTTGATGGAATAAAGAAGAAAGTTGATCACATCCCATGTTAAGATCCCTCTAGAGGTAGAGCAGTGTCCGCTCTATTGAAGGAAGGTGATCTTGTTATTTATTCAATTTATCTTAATTCTTATTTTTCACTAGATTACCTTTGTAGATGCATGAATAGAATAGGTTTTAAGATTGGAATTACATTATTGTAATCTTAAATCATTACTGTGTTGATAGAATAAAATCCTTTCTATTTAAGTTAGTTAAATTCTAGTTAATTAGATTAATGATAGAATAGTTTATTCACCAGTGATAAGTAGTATGTCCTTAATATTCTTAATGGTTCATGCACATAGAAAGAATTGTTACTTGGTAGATTGGATGTATATGGAATGGAATAGATTGCTTCTGAATTAGTTAGATTTTAGTTTTGCTGCTTAACTAGATTTTGAATTCAAGTTAAGATAGATTCTCATCTTTTGGTGGATAGATTAAGTGTAGAATCCATTCCTAATGATTTGATTTAGCTGGATGCATATCTTGTATTTGCACATTTTCCATTCTAAAATACTTTGTTTCATTTGAAATATTTATCATAAGTTTAAGTAAAGGACTTAGGAGATTAAGCATAGAAACACTTTTGATAAATAAGGAATGAATCCAAACCACTCTTGACAAAGTGGAACCACAGTAAAAACCCCCCAATCCATGGAGGTATCCTTATCACATATAGCTCTAAGACACACCTGGTTCGATAAATTGAAAGATTAAATGATGCAAGAAGTGACACCAATGACCTTGCACATCACCATCCTCACATCAAATTTTCACTATTCTACCACTTGGTATGACAACATACATGACAAAAAACATACACATTCCTAATCCACCAACATTTGGAAACAAGAGAACTCATGCCGCGACACAAGGACAAAGTTTTACATTTGGTGCCTCATCATCAAACCCCATGAGTATGACATTCAAAAATCCTCTATTCCAAAACACAAATCAAGGTTCCACACCTCAAAATCAACCCAATAAATCAGGGAGGATTCATATTGTCCCACGTAGAGTTCCAAATCAATTTCAAAATGCAAATCAAGGCCCTACACCTTCACTTCAAAACACAAACCAAGGTCTATCCTTTCAAAATACAATTCAAGGTCCTACACCTCAATTTCAAAATTCAAATCAAGGTCCTACAACATTTCAAAACATAAACCAAGGTCCAAATTTTCAATTCCAAAATGCCAATCAAGGTCGAACACCACAATTTCAAAATGCCATACCAAACACAAACATGACTTTTGGGATAAATCAAAATACCAATGATTCCAAATAAAACTAACACCAATTCAACATCCACACATCAACAAGGTCTCATGCAAAAAAATGCCACTCTAAATCTAACATTTCATACCAATGCCATCATACAAAATCAACCAAATGCAACACCATCTCTTGCAAAAACCTTGATGCAACAAATACAAGAAATACAAAAACAAATGGAAAAAATGCAATTGGGGACAACTAAGAAGACATATTCTATGGAGGAATTGTTTCCTTATCCATTTGATAAAAATCTATACATGACACCTTTCCCTCCTCATTTTACTCCACCAACTTTTATCAAATACAAAGGGAAAGGGGATCCAATGGAATACATACAAGAATTTAACACAGTATGTATGGACATTGCATATGAGCCTACTTATTTGATGATACTATTTCCATGAAGTCTTCTAGGGTAGGCTCTAGATTGGTTTACACACCTTCCTCTAGGAATTCGAACATGGGGTGACTTGACTGAAAGATTCATTAATCACTTTTCCTTTAATATAGAAAGTGGCATGTGGTGGAGCTTTTAAATTCTTCCCCTTGTGAGTTTATTTTATTTTATCCTTGGCTCTAATTGGTTGGGTTTTGGGTTTTACATATGAGTCTGGTTCATAGGTGTTCTTTTCATATGTTGACTTATTATTAATGGTGGCCGGTCATTTAAGTGTGGTCTTAACCCCTTTTGGTTGTGACTTTACCAACCCCTCTTTACCTGCCCTCTCGGTCTTTTGCATCCTGACCGTATTTTATTCTCCTTAGTGTCGGGTTGGTAAAATGTTTTGGATTAATCTCTAAAAAATATTTTCGGCCTCAAAGGTCATTTCCCCGTCCACCTAGTCAGCCCCCTTTTTATAAATAATTTTTTTGCATGTGCAGATTTTGTAGCTGTTGGATGGAGTGATCCACATCTGGACCATTCCTCGCAGACCTCGCAGACCTCGCAAGGTTTCCTGCTGACATTATAAAAGTGGTGTGAGGTGTGCGAGATTCTTCCACCTGTCGAGTATGATTGTGGGGACCAGTTTTTGTTCACCGATCAATGATGGATGCTCATGCTAACAACTATTTCTTTACCGATGCATCGTGGCCATTCCTCGCTGACCTCACGCAATTGAAACTTTAGTTTTAATAATGGTGCGAAGTGTGTGAATTGTTGATGTGTGGATGCTGATGTTGTATGAAGGACAACCAAGTTGGGACCTATTCCATGCTGAGGTGGTGTCTGGTAGGTGATTTCCTATTCGCCTAAAGACTGGTGAACAGACATGGCATTTTCAAATCATTTTGACTCAATTTGAGCCGTTCTCCTGGCCTACATTGTTTTTAATCAATGGCTCACATCTGAAATAGGCTGGTGTTGTACTATAGCCATTTTATCTCGCACGAGTGAATAGTTATGGTCAAGTTCAACTTTGCTCTCATAATTAAATTCTAAAAGATCAGCGAATTGCTATCTTCGTGTGTATCTCCACGTTGAAGAATAATTTCCTGGTGTCGAGCGAAGCAAGCCATCTTTGTGATTTTCCAGCCTCACTTTCATTAATGTTCTGCAAGTGAAACCATAAGTATCACATATACCATTTCTTGTGTTTTCAGAAGGTTTTATGGTTGCTTGAAGAACCATTATCGATTTCTTCTTGTTATGTTCCTGAAGGATTGTTTGAATAGATTTTCTTTAAAGTATCTTAAAGCTTGTCTTGATAATTGTTGAGGCTTCTAGAATTGTGAAGCATTTTCTGTTTAAAGCTATAGGGTGCGAGTTATAATTGTTAGACATATAAAAACCCTAGCTCTATTTATTCTCTATCTTGTATAAATGGCACCCAAGGTCCGAAGCTCTGGGTCTGAGGCTACTACTAGACCCTTTTCCCAGGATATTATAGATTTATTAAAGCCCTCTACTAGAAAAAGGCATGAGGGAAAGGATTTTTTCTATGGGCCCTTTCTCGTGGAAGGATTAACTGGCAAGCAATGTGCAGCTCAGGACGCTGAATTACCATATACTGGATGGCAGTTGTTCTCAAATTGGTTTGGGAATAGGAATTTATGTGTTCCTTTGTGTAACCCATGGAGGTTGGATTTGGGAAACCTAGTGGTTCCTAATGTATCCTTGGATGTAGATTTATTAAAATATGTTGTTGCGAGGTATGACCCTGTAACTAGAGTTGTTAGAATGCATTCTAGCATAGAAATGGTAAAGATAACCAAGGAGGAAATTGCATAAATATTTGGTCTACATGAATGGAGTCAAGATATGGTTTCCATAAATCTCGAGGCTTTCAAAGAAGAATACAAAAATACTAAGGGTTTGTTCAAAACATCTCTTTTGGTACCTCATTTGGCAACCTCAAGAAAAGGAAAGAATAAGAAATAGGTAGTAATTGGTAAGAATGAGCCAAAACCTTTTCCTGTAAACTATTTCTCTAACTATTTCAAGAAGACAGTTTTTTCCTTGTGCCAAGTTCTGGGAATTAGTTTGAAGAATACTTTGCCCACCGATGTCATGTACATGGTTCTAAACATCCAACATCCAGGTTTTAACGTGGTAGATGGTTTTGCCACTTATTTGGTAGAGAAGATGCATGGGTGTCTAGTGGCTCTAAAGGAAGGAAAGAAGTGGGTTAGTTTCAGATGGTATTCCTTGTTGATTCACATGTTTCTATATAGGGGTCAGGTAGTGTTTGAAAAGGATATAGAATTTAAGAAGAAAGAGGGTAGTATTGAAATGCCTGTCCAATATTGGACTACGATCCTTGATATGCATGATCACAATTTTGATTATGTAACATTCCAAAATGTCTTTGGATCCAAGTTGAAAAAATCTCTAGTTCTTGATCCTCCCAGGGTTCCTAAAGAGATTCATGATTTCTTGAGGCCAATGGAGAGAATGCCTAAATTGAAATTAACACATAATTGGGGAGATATTATCCCTTACCATAATGCAACAATTTTTAGAGTATATAGCACAAATGTCAACCCTTATGTTTTTCCGAGAGATGTGCCTCTGAGAATTGGATTTCTAGAAGTCATGAGACAGTTGGGGTGTGCTCAAGAAGTACATATGCCAATAGAACAAAAGAAAGGATCTTTCTTCCCTGACTATACAATGTTTGCTGATTTTGTTATGGCAAAGGGAGGATGGAAGGATTTGTACACATTTCTTAGACCTTATGGATTAAAGACTGTACGCCCTAGGAATGATGATCCTGAGGGTTTTATCTCTCAAATAAAGGTTAAGCATCAAACTGGAACTTTTATCCATAATTTCTACTTTCCTGAAGATATTATTAGGAACATTTTTTATTTAGATGTAAAAGATGAGAAAAAGGAAAGATACCTCGCCTTTACCAAGATGGTGAAAAGAAAGCAAGAAAAGATACCTACTTTCAATCCTATACCCAGTATTAATGGTGAGTTCAATAGGGCTATGTATGCCATTGACAATTTTGAGAGTTTGGTTGGGATTTTGTAGGATGAACGAGTTGTGGAAGAGAGGGGAAAGTCACAAAATATCGAGGAGTAACTTGAATTAAGGTTGGAGGAGAGGCCTACTTATCAGCCTCCAAAGAAGATAAAGGCTTTCTCTAGGAAAAGGGGAAGCAGGGCTGGTGAAGTTGCTAAAAATGTTGCACCATCTTCTTCGGGGCAGTCATTGCCAAATATTGTTGATCTGGATTCCCCTCCAAGGATTGTTGACCAAACATGTCCATCATCACCAAAGAGACAAAAAATTGAAAGAACAAATTTGGTTGATTGTGATGGTGATGAGGATGAAGAGATCATTGTTACTCCTGATGAAATATATCAAGGAATGCCATCTTTCCCACTGGACACTCCATCAAGTTCTGGGGCAGTTGCTCTAAGGTTGGGAAAAGATGAAATAAGGGGAATAAAAAATAATGATGATCTAAGAATGGAGGCTTGTAGAGAGTTCATGATGGATGACTCTTTTATCCAGACCAATGCTGTTAAATATTTTGTGTGGAGAGCACATGTCTCATTATATGTTGAGAAGGTGGCACAAGAAAGAAGTTTGCACCCTGAGCTTCTAGAGAAGGTAATTCAATCTAAGGTTAGAGAACAGATGAAGGAAAAATTCAAAGAAATAACACCAGAGCAGGGCCAAGCATTAGTACAGAAGAGTGGAGTATTGTTACTTCCTAAATGGGATATTTCCAATGCTATGGTGTTTGATACAATAAGAAGGGCCAATAGGCCACTTCTTGCAACTAATGAAGAATCTATGCTAGCGCTCAAAGGGTCAGCCTTTAGTGAAGAGTGGGATGCTTTTGCAATCTAGTCTCTATCCATTGGATCCAAGATACCAATTGTTGTAGAACCATCTAATTTCAGTGGTCACTTAGTTATAAGAAGAGTTGTTGATACCCCATCATTGGAGGCTGCTGATATGGTAGTAAATGTTGCCTAATTCACCAAAGCAACTGTTGAGGATCTGACCAAGGATCGGGATACTCTTAGAGGCCAATACAATGACATTATTATTGAATATAATAAGAGTCAACAAAAGGTGGCAGAGCTAGAAACTGAGTTGGCCTTATTAAAACATAAAATGGAAACATTGAGGTCTCAAGGGCAGGCTAGTTCTAGCTGCACTATCTCCGACCCACCTGTGGAGAAATCTCAACCCTCTTCACAAGGACAGTCCTTAGCTATTGTTCCATATAATATGGGACAGGTTCCTATTGTAGTTAAAAGGGCTAATATCCCGAGAGGAGGACTCTCTAGGGAGAAATTAATTCAGCAAGTTGAGGAGTATAAGGAGATGGTGCAGCAAATCCGGGAGTCTGCAGGAAGGAGCAATTTGGTGATTGTGGACACTGTGCTAAAACATTTAAGTAGGAAGGTCTAGGGAAAACTGAATAGTGTTCATACAAATTATTGACTAATGTTGCAAGCACTTAGGATGTTCCCAAGAGATAGAGAGGTGGCCACCCCATTGTTGGACTAATGGAGCCCCAAAATTGAGAAATTGAAATTCATGGCAGTGGGAGCAAAACAACATGGGGATAAGTATCCTATGGTTCTTTAACTTACCAATTTGTCAAGGGAGTTGTGGAGCAGAAGTTTCAGGGGTATGTTTCCCCTATGGAGTTAAAGATCAATGGGTTAAAGGCTATATATGATGGAAAGGACTTAACTCATTTGCCACATATTCTGCATAGTCAAGACGAGGTAAAACCTTTGCAGATTTGGAAGGATCATATGACTAATATCATGATTTCTCAAACCCATGAGATATTCAGAAATTTCGACATTGGTATGTTGGAGAATACATTGGAGAAGCTGTCATTTGTCATCAGTTTCTTAGAGAACTTTGATAAGAAGGCCACGTTAGTAATGGTGAAATATGCGCCCTATCGAGATAAGATTGATCAGGTTATGGATTTTAATTGGCCATTTGAGGATGATTTTGAATTATGGAAAAAGGTGTTTACAGATGAATTTGAAATATGAATACTATGTGTAGGAAATGCAACTTGGTCATGTATAATACAGGTCTGGCCTCAGAGGTTATATTTGAAAATATGCATTCTCCTTTCAAGTTCAAGTACAAGGTGTTGAGGTGGAATAAAGTGTTGCAACAGTTAAAGATGCCTTTTTTGACGCGGACAAGTGGCCCTTTGGAGGGTAGTTTCTTTTCTTCCATAACAACTAATGATTTATTCTTGTCTTATTCTTTTCATTCACATGATGAAAATGTAACTAAATTGGAGATTAGCGGTCCAATAACAAATGGACATGTGTACTCTCTGGCCTGAGGCTTGTTGGCTCCCTTTTTTTATAAAAGGGAATTATGGGTAGTGAGAGAGGTCTGCTGAAATATTCAAGATATGAGAAATAGGAGTCTAGTGATACAGAGAGTATGAATGTAAGTCCAGGTTTTAAGGTTTTGAGTCAGATAAGATAACTTAGTCAATCATGGGGTTCTTAAGCATGTTTGTGTCAAACATGCGAATGTTTTAAGTTTGTTTTCTCTCCTGTTGTGATACTTTGCATGGATTATTAATGAAATATTGATCCAAGATTATTTTCATTGATCTTCATTTGTTCTTTACTATTAATTACGTTTAACGATAGCTCTAGTTCAAAGGACCAGTTAAATGCTTTAGTTAATCAATAAGTTCATGCAAGCTAACAATAGGATTCATAAAGAAGTAATAGACTCAGGTATAGATATATGGATTGTAATGTGATTCATATAGATCATAAGTGCTTATGATGAAATTTTCCCTGTAGTTCAGTTTTCTCTTTTGAATCCACGCTTTGGGATATGGCACTGGAATTCTGATCACGTTTTTATTCTCTCATGTTTTTTGTTATGGCTTCAGGATATTTTTATTCAAACATTCCCTATCAATCTACTTTAGTCATGTTTGTGATTCTCTATTAACTAGACCTGAGCCTTTTCAAGGAATAGCCAATTTTTTTAAAAAATTCATCCTTTTAGCATAAATGGGGAATCTATCTGTTGTTTATCAATGTGCAAATGAATCGTTTAATGTTATATGTTAAGGAGCACATTTTAGGGAATACCCTCCTAGATATTACAAAGTCTGAAGTGTAGGAGAATTAGTATTATCATTGTTCTCGTCAAGTTAGCCACATGTTTCCTAGACTTTTATTATTGAACATGGCAAGTTCATAGAAGCTCTTGGGAAATATGTTTGGGTTGCAGTAAAAAATGCCAACAACATGACCCTCACAAAATTATGCACAACTAAACAAGATGAGGGATAGTCACATCATTTTACCAATGATTCCAAGTATGGCTAGCAAGTTTCCTTGACACATACCTAAGAAATAGTTAGTCCCCATGTTTGTGGAAAACCTTAACGCAAAATTAATGACTCAACTTCAAATACAATGTTGCACAACTTTTGAGGAAATCATTGAAAAAGGTGTCTTTATTGAGAAACCTCTTATGGAAAAAGGACTAGTCAAAGTTTCCAAAGAAACCCCAAAAGCTAATAATGAAAAAGGAAAATTTTGGTCCTGAAACAAAAATTTCACTAATGATGGAGTTGTTGATGCAAAATTTATAAACAAAGGTCACCCTACTAGTTACCTTAAAGGTCCTTCCACATCGCACACATCAAACACATAAAACACCCAAACACAAAGTCAAGATCAAACATTAAATGCAATCCAAAATAACCAACAATATGGAGGTCCTCCACACACTAAGAGAACATACACTCCCTTGGGTGAACCTATTGAATTAGTTCTAAAACAAAATTTACAATCCAATTTCATTCAACTTCCTTACATCAAGAACTATGAACCCACATTGGTCAAACCTAATTGGTGGAATGAAAATTAATACTATGAATATCACCATGGAAAAGGACATAAGACATCATCTTGTTGGAAACTCAAAAATCTCATTCAAGACCTTATTGAAAAATGGGACATTTCAGTGAACAACCCACAATCTAAAACCAATATTGATCATACCATATTCAAAACTCCCTTGCAAGACCATGGAAAAGAGAAGGCCTCCAGTTCAAGTAAAAATAGTGCTAATTATACCAATGTTTCACATGACTATAGTACCACCATTAATCACACTGAGCCTTTTATATTCATGTTGTCACCATTACCATTAATAATAAAAGTTCAAAATGTGTCGTCACCACATGCAAAGCCAAGGTAACCCTTCAAGGGGCTGCCTCTAATCCACAACCAAAAATTCAATACAATCTCCTTGATCATCTAGGAAAGACACTTTACACATATATCTATTCTCCAGTTTCTTCACATCTCCCTAGAGCATAGGCCCATTCTGGACAAATCCTTGCAAGATACATCTATCCCTTTTGACCTAAATTTCAACCAATTTTAGGCCATGATAGGATCTATAGCTACACCACACCATGTCACCTTTTCCAAATGGGACCTTTCCATAGAAAATCCATCATAATGATCCACTACACCTTGAAGTTTTTATTAATAAACATAAAATCAGATGAGTCTTGGTATATGGTAGAGAAGGTCTAAATATATGCACCCTAAAATTGGTGAAAAAGCATTGGGATAATCTGAGGCTTGCATAGATTGATCTAAGACCATTTTTATCAAGACTTATGATCATTTTGAGTGCTCATCTAAAGGATTAATTACTCTACTTGTAAGGGTTGGCCCCGTTGTTCAAAATATAATGTTCCATGTCTTAGATTTGGAACTGCCCTATAATCTCCTCCTTGGTTTCCCATGGATTCATGCCATGAGAGTTGTACCTTCCACCTCTATCACCAATCCCTCAAATTTCCACATGATGGAATCAAAATTACCATTCTAGGTGACCTTGATCCTTTCCAGTATTGTGCCAACATAAGAGGAACCATATGATATCAAGTTCCCATCAATCGATAGGCTTCATCTTCCACCTCATCCCACTACAATCCATATGACCTTATCAAATCATCCATGCCATTCACCACACCTTCCAAAGCCAAGGTTTAGATCCAAGGTAAAGGTTCTGGAGAATACATGTAGAGACTATTTCGTGTAGGAAATTTTCCTAAGTCACCAAAGTCTTATATCCTATCCCGCCTAAAATCGCTATTTTTAACCCTCCTACCACCTTCATTAAATGGGGGAATTGAGTAAAGAGCCCATCAGCGAGGAAATTTCCACATGGATTTACAAGGATGAACGAGATATTGAGTTTAAGTAGCTACTAGTTGAGCAGTATCCAAAAGGATTTGAACTTATGAAACAAAAGGGATATGATGGAAATAGTGGTCTTGGCCTAAACAAGAATGGAATGATAGAATCAATACTACCACCTCACCAACCAAAGTACATTTGGCTAGGGTTCGTACCCACAAAAGTGAGTGTTCCTAGTACTAAGTTGACCTTGAGTGAGAATGTTAATGTTTCAAATAAAATCAAGACATCTAAGGAGGATGATTTCCATTATGGGGATACTGACTCTAATGAGTATGAATGGAATTCATGTACAACCAATGATTATGAACCAGAAATTTTCTTGCAATAATTTAACCTATCCTCATCCTTGACCAATATCATGGATATTAATATTCAGATAGATACCTTTTGGGAGCCAAATGACTCCACCTCTATCTTTACCATATTTTCCTACACATTGACCCTTGATAGTACTGATGATGGATTACCCCTTGTTTACACACAACTTATAGATTGGGACCATCAAAGACCACAAGTTTAGACACATTTGAGAATGACGAAGCAATTGTTGAGTTCATGGGACTTCATGAAGGTGTACCAAGTGGGGATCATAAATTTGGATTCATCATTGAGCTTAACAATGCAACATATTTTGGAGAGAATACTCCTCCTTCTAGTCGCAAAAGTGAGAAATATGATAAAAATGACAAAAATAAAAAGAATAGGTCTCTATGTGAAAATCAAAAGGCATCTTTAGACCATGAAAAAGTAAAAATAAAGGATGTATTTGAAGGTGAAAACCTCTCGTAGGTGCCTAAGGATGGAGGGTTGGATAGTCTCCCTATTGACCAAGAGAGATCACCATTGCTAATAGAAGATTAAAAATAAGTCAATCTTGGAACCAAAGATGATCCTAAAATCATTCAATTTGTAGCATCTTTGACCATAAAATAAAAACTAGAGTTCACTACATTCTTTTCAGAGAGACAGGTTATTTTTGCATGGTCATATGATGATATGCCTAGATTGGACCCTGAACTAGTTCTACATCATTTACCACTACTTCCAAAAGCTAGGCCTGTCAAAAAACAAAAAACAAAAATGCACCCATAGATTGCACCCTTGGTAAACGTTGAATTAAAGAAACTTCTAGATGTTGGTTTAATCCATCCCATAGATTACACAAAATGGATTTCCAACCTTGTTCTCATCACTAAACCAACTGGTGGTATCATAATATGTACATATTTTAGAGATTTGAACAAGGCTTCTCCTAAGGATGATTTCCCACTACCTAACATTGATATCATAGTAGATCTCATAACAGGATATAATATTTTTTCACTTATGGATGGCATTCCCAAGTATAATCAGATCAGAATTTCCACTGAAGATCAACACAATACAACCTTCAAATGTTCAATGGGGTGCCTTTTATTGGAATGCAATGCCTTTTGGACTCAAGAATGTTGGAGAAACATACCCGAGGGCTATGACAACTATCTTTCATGACTATATACATTCTTATGGAAGACTATGTTGATGAATTATTTACAAAATCCTTGACAAGAGGTGGTCATCTTAGAGTGTTAGACAAGGTTTTTAGAAGATTAGAGGACTATAATCTCAGGTTAAATCCGAAGAAGTGTGTGTTTGGCGTCCAATAAGGAAAATTACTAAGATACATCATTTCTTGTAGAGGAATTGAGGTTGATCTTGCAAAAGTGAAAGAAATAATAGATATGCCACCACCTACAAATATTAATCAATTAAGGACTCTACAAGGGATATTGCAAATGATTCAAAGATTCATTGCCCAACTAGTAGATAAAATTCATCCATTTCAACATTTGTTATACAAAGGAGTTCCCTTCATATGGATTGAGCATTGTTAAGATGCATTCCAACAAATAAAAGATTATCTATTTTCTCCTCTAGTTCTTATGCTTCATATTGATGGAAGACACTTGATCCTATATATATCAACCACTACATCAACACTGGGGGCATTGATACCATAGAATGATAATGATGGAAAAGAGAGAGCTATCTACTACATCAGTCGAACTCTGGTAGGATATGGGTTTAACTATAGTCCCATTGAAAGAGGATGCTTTGTAGTCATTTTTTCCACATAGAAGCTAAGACATTACATGTTGAACCACATAACAAAATTGATAGCTAATATTGACCCTCTAAAGTATCTGTTGAGAAAAGAAACTTTGACAGGATGATTAGCAAAGTGGGTCATGATTATGAGTGAGTATGAAATAGAATATGTTGATCATAAGGAAATAAAAGGACAAGTAATAGATGATCAACTTGTAGATGCACCAATGATAGCATACCATCCTCTTGTGTTTGAATTTCCTGATGAATCTATCTTTGTAATAGAAACTCCCACATGGATGTTGTACTTTGATGGATCCTACACAAATCATGATTCAAGGGTTGGAATTTTTTTTATCATACCTCAAGGGGATTCTATTCTTAACTCCTATAGAATAGCATTCCCATGCACAAAAAATATGGATGAGTATGAAGCATTGTTGACAGGAATATGCATGGCAATTAAATGGAAAATCAAGGTCTTCAAGTCTATATTAGTGACTCCTAGTTAGTTATCTAACAAGTGAACGATGATTATGATACAAAGGATGAGAAGATTATCCCCTACAAGCACATGGTGGATAGTTTTAAATTATACTTCAATGACATTTATTTTGAGAAAATTTTGAGAATTCAAAACAATGTTATTGATGTAATGGCAACCTTTGGATCTCTTCTGGATATTTCTAACAATGCCTCACATTATGAGTTCTTGGTGGAACAATTGTTAATCCCTACATTTGAGGTCCCCGAATCTAAAATCATGTGTGAACTTGTTGGTCTCGAATCTCCCTAGTAAAAATACTTCTATAACTACCTACACAACCAGATTATCCCTCCTAACTTGTCCACAAACAAATGCAAAACCTTTATTCAGAAAGATTCCAAATATTTCATCATTAGTGATACCCTTTATCATCGTAGCCTAGATAGTACCCTTCTTAGAAGTCTTGACTCAAATGAAGCACAAATTACCTTACAAGATGTACACAATGGTATATGTGGAGCCCACTCTACTGGTCCTACCTTAGCTAAGAAGCTCATATGAACAGGATATTATTGGCATACAATGGAACAAGATTCCTGCTATTGTGAAGAAATTTCACCAATGTCAAATACATAGAGATCTTGTACATGCACCTGCTCTGAAGTTGCATCCACTTACATCCCCTTGGCCATTCTCTAAGTGGGGACTTGACCTCATGGGAAAGATCCATCCTACTTCTAATGGACATAATTTTATCCTTTTTGCTACATAATTCTTCACCAAATGGATTGAAGCTATTTCAATGACCTATATTACTAGAAAAAAAAACTCTAAGATTATCCTTAACTACATCATATGTCGATATGGTGTTCCTCAATCCACCTTTACAGATAATGGCCCACCCTTTAAGAATCAATATGTACATGAGTTATGTGAAAAATTTCATATCCAACACCATTTTTCCACTCTCTATTATCCCCAAGGTAACGATCAAGATGAGGCATCTAATAAAACTATACTCAAAATCTTAAAGAAAACTATCAATGATGTTGGTCATGACTACCATGTCCAACTCAATCCTGCACTTTGGGCCTACCACACTAGTATTTTTACACCCACCTATGCCACCCCATATTCCCTTGTCTTTGGATATGAATCTATTCTTCCCATTGAGTTTGAGTTACCATCTTTAAGGGTATCCATGAAACAATTTATTAATGAAGAAGAGTATTGTATAGCCTGTTTGCATGAGCTTGAGTTATTGGATGAGAAAAGATAGAATGATTTAACACATTTACAAGCATATCAAAACTATCTTTTATGTAGCTATAATAAGAAGGTTCGGCCTAGATACTTTGACATGGTGACTTGGTCCTAAAAGAAAATCCTAAAAAATTTAAACCCAATTTCTTAGGTCCGTATATCATTACAAAAACATATGGATCTAGGGCTTATCAGTTGTCTACTCCTGAAGGTGAAACATTTACTAAGCCTATAAACACCATGCATCTTCGTAGATATTACACCTAGCCTTCAGAGTATCCCTTTCAAAAAGTCAAAAAATACAAAAAAAATCAAAAAAATAGTCACCCTGATGAAAACTTGGCTAGCAGGCATCTTGGTGACAACAAAAAAATAAAATAAAATCACAAAAATAGTAAAGAGAAATAATTCATCTAATAGTGAAAACCACTTCAGTGGCACTTTGGATAAGTACCATGGTGAAAACTTGGCAAACAAGCACTATGTGTAGTCAGTCTATGCTCCTTCGTCTACTATCACTCTATCTGGTTTTTTGCCTTTCGTCCATCCATAATAAATCTTTTTCATCCTTCTCATGACCTAAGAATGATTGACATTTAGCATCATTCACCTTTTATGACCATCCTTTGCATCCATCAATCTCCTCGTACATAATAATTTGGTTTTATACCTGACTGGGGGCAATTCCTTGACTTATGTCTTCATAAGATCCTACACATGGTATCAGCTTTTAAAACCTTCAAAAATCCAAAAAAGTAAATCATAAAATCATCAAAATTCCAAAAAAAATAGATTCATAGTCTGTGTTAGACCAATTATAGTCGAACTACATTGTCTTTATGCATTTCTACATAGGTAAGGCCATATTTTGATGAGCCCCCAAGGCACTAGGTTAGTCCTTTAGGGTTTTGTTGAGTCAAACCAATCAAGATTTGTGTCATAGTATTGAATCAATTTTTGTTAGTGTCAATCAAACAATGAGGTCTCTTCATGTATAACGTAGGCAAGGCCATCAATCGATGAGCCCCCGAGGCCCTAGGTCAGTCCTTTAGGGTTTATCGAGTTTTTTGAGTTTATCTAAGTCTTTTTTCTTCAAGCAATCAAGTATATGAATCAAATCTCAGACCAACAAATCAACTATCCAACTAGTATTCAATCCAAATCGATCAATTTTCTAATCATCAATGCTTGTTAGGTCATTGGTCTTATCATTTTTTCCTATTTAGGATGTGTTCTTCCTAAATTAGGACATTGGTCAAATTGGTCAGTCTCATCATTTACCTTAAACAGGATGTGTATTGCCTAAAACTAGGCATGGTCAAACAAATCAATCAATCAATCAATCAAATAATTTTTCCTTATACAAGATATGTCTTTCCTGAAACCAAGCATAATCAACAATGGTCAATCAATCTTGTCAATTGTTCAAAACTATCAATCAATCAAATCGATCAACTGATCAATCAATCTTGTCAATTAGTCAATCCTATCGATCACTCAATCTGGTCAAATAATCAATCTTGGTCACTCAATCAATCTTGGAAATTCAATCAATCTGGTCAATCAATCTATCTAGTCAAACAATTGGCCAATTGGTCAAACTTATCAATCAATCAACATCGTTCAATCAAACCCATCAATCAATCGGTCCATCAATCGCATTAATCTCAACATTAAATAAAATCTGGCAATTGATCTAAATGGTTGTTGAATTTGTTGGTCTAGTTGACCTTATCTTTTTTGATTGGTCTTTGATCATGTTACTAGCTACCTCAAGGATTTCCCATGAAGGATTTAGAGGGGTGATGATGTATCATGATCTCTTTTCTTTTTATTTCTTCTTGTAGTTTGTCTTAACAAAAAGACTAGGGCAATTGGGTCCTTAGTATGATTCATGGCATTCCTTGTCTTTTGGCCTATCTTTTTTGACTTTCAATCTTTTGCAAGTGGTAATATTGCACACCCTGGTCTATGTCATACCATGGTGTTTGTGCTCCATTTGCTACAATTTTGACATGTGATGATGATAAACATGCAAGTTGACATCTACTAAGGCAAGAATGTTCATCCCTTGTCATTTTTACTAGTTCCATGCTAACATTCATCTTATCCGTACTAACATCCATCTCCTTCATGCTTTTATCCCTTCTTTTCTGAATTTATTCTGATAGCATACTGTGACACACAAAAATATCCTGCATAATCATGTTAGAAGCATATAGGCATCATAAAGCATCATAGGAATCATCATAAACATGTTAGGTCATTCATATCACATCCAAAATTACAAAAATATAGAAATAATTTCCATACATACACCCATACAAGTATTACATATTAGGTCATGATAACATCATCTTGCATTGAATGCATTTTCATACATAATCATACACATCCATATCATTGCATTTACATAATCATATTCATATCTATGTCATAGAATTTGCATACATCATTCACATCATATTGCATCATCTGACATACACAGCATAACAAGTCATACATCACATTGTAAATTCACATAAATGTCATAACCATATAGAATCATCATACACATAGTATGGCATATCAAGTGCATCATCCACATATCATAAAATAGAAAAGCATACATGAGCGTAAACCATAAACCATCATCCATAATACACTAAACCATATAGAAATGCATGATCATATAGAATCATCTCATAAGGGAATAACATCCTAGCATCATAATCCATCATAAATAACACATCACATAATCACCATCAAAGTCACACATCTCACATATACACCAAAAAAATCAGTGCCATGATACAATATCAGGATGAATCTAAAAAAATAGAGGTTGCAAGATCAGTCAAAATACATACATATCAGTGTTTACAAGCATAATAAAATAAATTAGCTAGTGCTACCCTATCTCCAATGTGCACAAATGACTATTTTTGGAAACCATGCCCATTTATACCTTTCTAAAGTGGATTTTAACCTACCTTGTTAACTAGCAGTGTCGAATGTTGAAACCTAAAACTTTTGCACATGTCCTGGTGACCTACAATTGAATCCTTTTGCTTTCAATGCCTTAAATTAGCTTATCAAAATAATTTCACATTTTTCAAAAAATCTCAAAATTTGTAAAAAAAATTCCAAGGGGGCATGGGTCTATCCCACCTTCACCAAGGCATGCTAGGACATGATCTGAAAAATATTTTCTTGATTATTATTTGACACAATGTTCAAAATTAAATTATGTCAAAGAGAGGAAAAAAGTAGACACTAAAAAATGTCTTGATTTGCGAACATCATTTTTCCATCATCATGTCTTCTTCCTTGCAATTATTATCTTTGATCACATTCCTAATTATTTATCTATTCATTGATCCTTTTCATCCCTTTATGGTTAAATAATTATTAAAATTATTTGACTCCCTCTTACCATCTTTCCTCTATTAAATAATTAATTTGACTTAATTATTTAATTGCTTTTTCTATTTACCTCTATATTTAATTTAAATGGTTGCATAATCATTTGAATTAAATATGTATTTCCCTTTCTCCATAAATTAATAATCTAAAATTATTATGTATTCTTCCATATATTTTACCAAATTAAAATTGTGATCAAAGATTCCCTCCATGAATTAAATAATTTATTTAATTCCTCCACTACCTGCCCTCCACTTTCTCTTTTGGAATCTGGTTCATTGATTGCCTTTGATCTCTAAAGAATCTTGACCATTTGTTCATAGTTGTCCCTAGCTGACTACTTTGTGGTGCATGAATCCTCCACCGTTGATCTTGACATCTTTCTAGAAGATTGATCCATCCTTTTGAAAAAAAAAATCTATAAAAGAAGGTCTTTTCCTCCATTTTGGATTTATGACCACATTCTCCAACATTCATTCTACCATATCACTATCACTTGCAGGTATTTGAACACTTTGAAATTGAGAGAAATTTTACAAAATAATATTTGAGGAGAAGCAAGGGAGATAATCAACCATGATAGGGGAGTTTTATTTTGTTCTTTCATTCTCGTTTCCTCTCTTTCATCATTTGTACTCTCTTGTTTAGATTTGGGATTTGGGATTAGATCTTAGGTAGAGCAGTTGCTACTTGGTCTTGGGTGATCCCACAATACTAGTTTACAATTCCATTGAGGAAGGAAAATTGCGAAAACGCTCCCATGAAAAAAAAATTGGTTTTTAGGGGTTCACACAAACTAGGGTGTTCATATGGACCCAAAATGAGTTCGCTCGAACCCCCCTTCGAATGAACCCTCTTTAATTATGGGACCCACCTTTTGGCACATTTTTTAAAATGAAGATAAAGGAAAATTCATCAAAAAGGGGGGTTTGTATGGACCCCCCTTCGAGCTAACCCCCTTTCACCCTAAAGGGGCAAGGAGGTTCGCTTAAAGAAGGATCTATACAAACCCCCATTTTTCCCCCTTCTCCCCCTCTTCTACCAAATATCTACAAAAAAACTCCTTTCGAAGCTTAGGTTGAGGATGAAAATGGAGGAGACTTCACAGACCAAACTAGATGATGGTAGTCCTCAGAATGATCTATCCATCAAATATAATTTTAATATGTTTTGGTTTTATTATGTTTTTTTAGTTTGATTAAACATGGGGTTTTCACTGAAAATCAAGTTCTTTATTCTACACATGTGGAAAAATAGCAGATTATCAAAAAAATTAAAAATATCAATGCACTAGATATTGATGTCCTTGATCCAACAAAAAAATGAATTTTGATACATACAAAAAAATTTATGTTTTAGCAACTAAATCTCTTCTAAATTATAACTGGTTTGACTTTGAAACTTAATTAAGAAAAAATATTTAATGAAATTCTATGAAACCAATTCCATGCACTAGATATCGTAATTACGAATCTAAATTCAAAAAAATAAAATAAATAATCCTTCATAGAATTTTTTTTATGTGTTAGCCAGTAATGTCACTCTTTAACAATGGTGTTTACTATTAAAAACTAGTTTTCAAAGGATATGGAAAAAGAAGTGCAATCTGATTCCAAAATTTTTGAAAAAAATATATTTAGAATCTACAAACAAAATTTCACAGATCACTAGTTTGCATCATCTTCAAGTTCCTCGCTGTTTAACCGCTATAGGTGCCTGAAAGTGAATATTTAGTTTTAAAAAATTAGTTCAATGTCTTGTTTGGCCAAAAATTGTAAACTAGTATTGTGGGATCACCCTCTTTGCTATTTTACATTTTGAATTTTCCTATCTAACAACAACAACAACCACCAATCTATCAAAATACACAAACCAAGCCTCCTCTACAACAAGACATGACACAACAACAACAACCTCTTTACCAAGAACAAAACCCCTCATACAACACTCAATATCAACAAGGATTGAACTTTCAAAATTTGGATCCTAACACAATGCAATATCAATATGATACTTCATACACCCAAACTCACAACATCAAAATGAAAATCCTCAATATCAACAAAAAAAACCCTCAACATCAAAACATAAACCCCCAACATCAAAACATAAACCCTCAACATCAAAACATTAACCTTCAACACCAAAACGTCAACATCGGGACAGCAACCCTCAATACTCGAACGCCAATCCTCAAAATACAAGTGTTCCTCCTCAATATCAATACAACATCCCTCAAGGTTTGATGCCAACTCAAAACCCATCCTACAATTCATCATCCCTCTTCATACATCAAAACTAAAATCCACTTAATCCTTCACAAAACACTCAAGGTAATGAGTTAGCATTGGAAATACAAAATTTAAACCAAAAGATAGTGAGCATACAACTTAGAAATACTAAGAGGAGCTATGCCTTAGAAGAAATCTATCCATATCCTTATGATAAAAACATTGTCATGATCCCTTTCCCTAAAAAAATTGAAATCCCTAATTTCGATAAGTACAAAGAGGATATCTTATTGCACACATATGATAATTTTATGTGGCTTGCATGGTCATATCCTACAACAACACATACTTAATGAGACTCTTCCCAAGGAGCCTTGGTCAACAAGCTATAGAATTTTTTTCTCATTTACCCCCTCGAATCAAAACATTCAATGAACTCACGGAAAAAATAAATTAATCATTTCTCATATAACATAGAACAAGACATTACGGTGACCGATTTGTACAAAGTTAAAAAAAACAAGGTGAGAATTTTTATTTCTTCTTGTAGTGATGGCGACACAAAGTGAGTAAATTCAAATGTTCCATCCCTAAAAATAATTTTTTTGACATTTTCATTGGAAATCTAAACATTGATTTAAGCTTCCAATTGACTATGCTATGTCCTAACACATTTTATTGTATCATTAAAAAATACATAACTATTGAAAAATATCTCATTGCAAAAGGGATCATTAAGATATATAACAAAAAAGACCAATCTTATAGCTCAAATAATAAACCATGTCTATGGGAAAAGAATAATAATGTTACCAATGATGGAGTAGTAGATGCCAAATTTGTGCAAAACATACAACCTCCATCTAACAATCCTCAAAATAATGTTCAAAAAAATCAATGAAATAATCCTCCAAGAAATCAAATGACCAATCAAAATAAAAATCCTCCAAGAGGATAACCAAGACCTATGAACAATAACTTCAATCAAACAAGATGAAGGTACACTCCTTTGGGCGAACCTGTAGAAGTGGTCTTGCACAAATTGCTTCAAACAAATATTATCAAATTAATCAATCAAAAAAAAAAATGAACCATAATTCAAACCTCCTTGGTACAATGAGAATGACCATTGTGAATTATAGAACTAAAGGACATAAAACCAATAACTATATGAAATTCAAGAATATCATACAAGATATAATTGATAATGGATAACTTAAGATGGAACATCATCTTGGAACATTTGGTAACAATGACTTGGGAATCTATAAGGATCTAATCCCCAACCATAGCAAAGGAAATGATAAAGGTAAGGAAAGGGATTTCAATAAAATCTCATACTCATATGACAATGTAGTGGGCACTACTTATGAAGCCAACCATCATATTGTAGGTGTAACTATAGTTGATAAAAATCTTGAGTGTAATGTTACTACATGATGAGGGAAAGTTACAATCCAAGGAGCCCCACCACAATATAAAGATTTCACTAAGCCTTCACAAGCTAAGTATAATCTTATTGACCATATGAAAAAGACTCCCACACAGATTTCCATTCTTGAACTTCTCAAAATATCCCCGAATCATAAAGAAGTTTTGGATAAATCCCTAGTAGAGTCTTATTTTACCGAATAGTTTCAAGCCGTGGTAGGAAACATTAATTCTACCCCATCATCTCATCTTATCTAAAAGGGATCTTCCCTTACACGCATACCACAATCAATATTTATGCCTCAAAATTTGTATTCATAAACATAAAATCAAGAGAGTATTGATAGATGGTGGTGTAGGCTTAAACATTTGTACCTTAAAAATTGTAAAACAACTAGGATATTCTAATGAGTTTATTCAAAATCAGAAAAACATTACCATCAAGGCCTATGATGATAATGAGAGAGACTTAGAAGGTACTATCAAACTTCCTGTTCAAGTGGGATGAGCAATAGAAGAAATTACTTGTCAACTATTGGATCTTGAGCTGCCATATAACCTTCTCTTGGGATGACCTTAGATTCATGCAATGCAAGCCATCCTTTAAACTCATCACCAATACTTGAAATTCCCCTATAATTATAAAGATGTCATAATTTATGCTAATCCAAAACCCTTTCATTATTGCAAGAACTTAGAATAAAATGACCTAAGGATCTTCCAAGTTCCTAGTAATGATATCTCCTCCACTCATTTTATTACATTGACCCATCATCCTTAGCCTCATCCTCTCAAGCTTCATCTTCTATCACTGCATCATCCTCATCAAACCCACCTAGATCTGATCTCAAGATACAAGTACTAGACAACGGTTGTGGAGATTATCATATAAAACAATCCTTTTATGTTGAAAAACTTCCATTATCTACAAGATCATATGGAAATCCACAATAAATTGGTAAAGTTGATACTACTACCATTAAATTCAAACCAACAGTCTTCACTAAATAGGGAGATTTGAACAAAGAAGTCATAGGTGAAGAATATGTTTCTAGTTGGTTATATAAAGAAGAATAAGAAAAAGAGCCACAACCTATCTCCTTTGATCACAACAAAAAAGGATTTTAGCTTATCAAAAATGTGTGATTCATAGGAATTTAGGTGGCCTTGGCATACATGAGCAAGGTATGAGAGAACCTCTTATCTCAAAAAAGCACAAGAAGAATTAAGGGCTATATGGTTTATTGGATAATATTACTCCTAATGTTGGAAATACCTTTTGTGAGGAGGGTCCATCCTCTCTTGTGGTTAATGCATCTAATGTAGATGACTCCATCAAGGACTCTTTCATGTACATCACTGACCTATTTGAGAATGATTTTATAAATACCATCATGACCCTTTCATTTGACCAACCATCTAAAAAACATGAACTTCAACTTGTATATCCTCAACTAATTGACTGGGACCAACAATGAGCACCGATTTTAGACATATTTCAAAATGATAAAGCTATTGTTGAATTTATGGGACTAAGAGATGGCATACCACCCAGATACCATAAGAAAATATTTAACATAGAACTTGGTGAAGGAGCATACTTTGGAGGTGATATTGGGTCCTTAGTCACAAAAGTAAAAGTTTAAAAATAAAAAAGAGATCCCCTAGTGAAAACCATGATGTGGCACTATCGAATCGTGTAAAAGAAAAAATAAAGGATGTATTTGATGGTGAAAACCTCTTTGAGGCACCTGAAGATGAAGGATCCAATCTCCCAAGTATTGCTTGATACCAAGAGAGATCAATAGTGCTAGTAGAATGATTTGAGAAAATAAATGTGGGAACATCATATTCACCTAAGATCACCTTATATGCAACTTCTTTGGATCCTGATGAGAACAAGAATTTCACATCTTTCTTAGGAAAGCATTCGATCAAATTCGCTTGGTCTTACATAGACATTCCTAGATTAAACCCATCCTTAGTGGTGCATTGAACTTTATAATATTTTTTAGGATCAAAACTAGTAAAACAAAAGCTTTGCAAGATGCATCCAAAAAATAACACTTTTGGCTAAGGTGAAGCTATAGAAACTCTTGGATGTTGGCTTCATTAGATTGATCGATTATCTTGAGTGGGTATAGAATCTTGTATCGGTCTCTAAGCCTATTGGGGGATAAGGATTTGTACCAACTTTAGGGATCTCAACAAGGCTTGTCTGAAGGATGAATTTACCTTGTCGAATATAGACATTATAGTGCATTTAACTGTAGGTCACAAAATTATCTCCCTCATGGAAGGTTTTTCAAGATACAATCAAATTAAAAGAGCTCCTAAAGACCAACACAAGACCACCTTCACTTATCCATGGGGAACTTATTGTTGGAATGTCATGTTGTTTGGGCTTAAAATGAAAGAGCTACCTATCAAAGGGAGATGACCTCTCTTTTTTTTGACATGTTTCACATCACCATGGAGGATTGTAGATGATCTACTAGGAAAATCCTAAACAAGACAAGGTCACTTGGATGTCCTAGCACACATATTTGATAGGTTAGAAGAGTATAAGGTACACCTCAATCCGAAGAAATGTTTTTTTAATGTCACATCAGGGATGCTACTAGGATACATTGTATCTTGAAGAGGTATTGAAGTAGACCTTGCTAAGGTTAAGGCCATATTGGAAATTCCTTTACCAAGGACATTAAAAAAAATTTGTAGCCTTCAAGGAAAACTTCAGTAGATTCAGAGGTTCATAGATCAACTAGCTAACAAGTGTCATCCTTTTACACATTTAATTCACAAAGGAATTACCTTTAATTAGGAAGAGAAGTGCCAACAATATTTTCAAAAGATTAAGGACTATTTGGAATCACATCCTATTTTGATGCCTCCTCTACTAGATAAACCACAGATCCTCTGCATATCAATAACTTCAATAGCTCTAGATGCTTTATTAGCACAACATGATAAGGTTCGTAAAGAAATAGCGATATACTATATCATTCGCACATTGGTGGGATATGAACTAAATTACACATCTATGGAGTGGGCTTGTTTATCTTTTATCATTGAATTACAAAAGCTTAGACATTCTATGATTAACCGACAAATGAAGCTCATCTATAAAGTGGACCCACTAAAATATCTTTTGTCTAAGGAAACCCTAACTAGTTGAATGGAAAAATGGGTTATGATCCTTAGAAAATTTGACATATAATATGTTGATAGAAAAGAAATCAAGGGACAATTGATACCAGATCAGTTGGCCAAAGCACCTATTGAAGACCCCCATCCTTTGATATCGTATTTTTTGGATGAAGGAATCCTTGTGATGACTTGAACCAGCTGATGGAAATTTCTTTGATGGATCAGGAGCTAGCATTCTCTTTGTTACACCTCAAGGAGATTGTATACCCAAATCATATAGGATAGCCTTTTCTTGTACTAACAACATAGTGAACTATAAAGTATTGATCAATGTATTAAGAATGGTTGTTGAATGAAAAATCAAGGAATTACAAGTCTATGATGACTCACAACTAGTAATCTAACAAGTGAATGATGAATACCAAACCAAGGATGATAAACTTCTTCCTTACAAAAGGATGGTAGATAGTTTCAGGCAACATTTTCTAGTCATTCTCTTTGAACAAATACCAAGGACAAATAACAAAGTTACTGATGCTATGGATACTATTGGATCTCCTTTGGACATGCCACAAAACAATCATAAATGTGAGTTTCTTGTGGAGAAATTTCTTATTCCTACATTTGATGTCCCAGAATCTGAACTTGTGTGCAAAATTGTTGGTCCCGACTCACCTTGGTATCAAGATATATATGCCTATCTTCAACATGTAATAACCCCTCTTAACCTTACTAGAAACCAAAATAAAACCTTTATCTGACCAACCTCATTCTTACCATCCTTGTCAATACGTTACACCGACGAATTTTTGATAGAACATTGCTTAGGATCCTTAACACTGAAGAGGCATTTACTGCCTTACAAGAAGTACATGAAGGTGTTTGTGGGTTGTATTCTAGTAGACCTAACCTGGTTAAGAAGCTACTAATGACTAGATACTACTGGCCTATGATGGAATAGGAAGCTAATTGGTTTTCTAGGAAATGTCTTCAATTCCAGTAGTATAGTGATCGTATTCATGCACCAACACAAGAGTTACATTTGATCACTACACCATGTTCCTTTGCATAGTGAGGACTCAATCTCATAAGAAATATATCCCATACCTCATCAAATGGACATAAATTCATTATAATCACTATTGAGTACTTTAAGAACTAGATAGAAGTCATACCCTTGACCTATATCACAAACAAGCAAATAAATAATTTCATCCTAAACTATTTGATTTTTCACTATAAAATAAACCATTGTCATTGACAATGGCACACCTTTTAAGAATCAAGATGTCCATGATCTTTTCACTAAGTTCCATATCCAACATTAATTTTCCACCACGTAATACCCCTAGGGAAACGGTCAGGTGAAAGCTTCTAATAAAACTATCCTCAAGATCCTCAAAAATATAGTTAATGACACTGGCCATGAATGGCACCTCCAACTAATCCAGTTTGTGGGCCTATCGAACTAGCGTTTGAACACCTATTGGTGATACCCCTTTCTCCCTAGTATAGAGAGTTGAAGCTATCTTTCCTATAGAGGTTGAGATTCCTTTATTAAGGGTATCTATGCAGAATCTTATCAATAATGAAGAATATCAAGTATCCAAACTACATGAGTTTGAATTGTTGGAGGAAATATGTTTGAGTGCTCTCAACCATCTTCAAGCATACCAAAATCATCTCAAGTACAGTTACAATAAGAGAATCAAGAATAGAAACTTCCAAGTGGGTTACTTAGTCTTGAAGGAAAATTAAAATATTTAGCTTAATCAAGAGGGTAAAGGAAAATTTGAAATGAATTGGTTGGGACCCTTTATGATCACCACAAACTATGGCTTGGGTGCATATCAATTGGTTACCCCTAAAGGAGAAACTTTGGTAGAACCTATCAATAGTAACCATCTCAAGAATTTATAAACCTAGCATATTATAATATCCTACCAAAAAAATATCCAAAATCGTTAAGAGAAATAAATCATCCTTTTAGTGAAAACCACTTTAGTGGCACTTATAGAATAGGTGTTGTGGTGAACAACTAGAAAAAAAGTGCCACATTTGAATAAGCTCAGTCTCATCCTCTATCAAAACTTCTCTTTATCAGTCTATCCCATCCATCCATTATCATAATCATGCTTATATCTATCACATCCATCCATTATCATAATCACACTTATATCTATCCCATCCATCTATTATCATAATCACGCTTATATCTATCCCATCTATCCATTATCATTATCATGCTTATATCTATCCCATCCATCCATTATCATAACTATGCTTATATCTATCCCATCCATCCGTTAATAATCATTTTATATCTATTCCATCTATCAAATACATGATAAATGTGTGTTCAACCATGGCTTGATCACTTGTTATGTGTCTAACCTTTCCGCACTCTCAATATCCTCCTTCCACATTATCCCATCTACCTATAATAAAAGTAATCATATACCTAATTGGGGGCATCCTCCTAATCCTTGTAGACAAATTGGATCCTTTTTCATCTCTCAAGTTGTTTATATCCTTCAAAAATCCAAAAACATTCAAATATCCTTGAAAATCCAAAAACATCCAAATATCTTAAAAAATCCAAAAATGTCAAAATATCCTTGAAAATCCAAAAAATCCAAATATCCTTAAAAATCCAAAAACATGTCAAAATCCAAAAACATCCAAAAAAGTTCTAAAAGCTCCATAAAAAAGTCAAAATATCAAAATATACCAAAAAAATTATCTAAATCCAATAATCAAACTACGAAGCCTTTGCCCAATTATGTACGCAATGCCATTATTGATGAGCCCTCGAGGCATTAGGTCAATCCCCTAGGTCTTGCTCTTATCTTGGTCTAAATATTCTCAAAAATACCAAAAAATATAAATATCATCAAATACCAAACAAATTCAAAAAAATCTGAAAAAAATATGAAAACAATTACCATCTTCATCATCGCTTATCTGCAATAAACTATCCATTTATAATAAATTTATCATCTTCACTCTTTGAAAAAGTTAACAAAACAAACATAGAAAATATCAAAATTTAGAACATTTAAGCAAAAATCGTAAAGAGTTAATCACTATCGGATAAAACAAATCCTAAATATCAATTTCCTATCAATCATTGATCATCATCACCATCAACATCCTAGTATATGAGCCTTGATGGATATGTCATTCCTAAAATGGGAATCATGAATGGAAACATCTCTAAACTACAAACATATTTGGCAAGTGATATGGTAGCTTTATTCGTCTATTTTGGTCTTATCTTGTGATTTATCTTATTGGCCTATTTCGATGACCTCTCGAGAATCTCTAAAAATATTTAGTGAGGAAGGAATGGGGCATACAGTGGCCTTGCATGTTTGGCTCTTCATACCTCTATGTGCATTGGTCCAACATGATTTGAACTACTAAACCATACATTCATAACAAGGTTTTTGTATGTCTAGTATGAACAATAATAATCATCTTGTTTGCATATTCAAAGTCCACACAATAGATACAAAGTTGTCTTTGGTCTTCATACCTTGGTGGATCATATCTATTTGCTACATTAATAAGGATTACTATGATGAAATTACTTAGTTTTCCCTAAAATAAAAAGCATACTCATTAAATTTCTCATACATCATCAAATATCATCATCATTATCATTCATATCCACATTCATAACAAATAAATTTTTCAATAATTGGATCAACATCATCTATTCTTCTATCATCAAATCTCTCTATCCATTCTTCCTACTAACATTAATCCCATACATCTTGCATACATCAAACCATTAGTATCACATGCATCCTACATCCACAAACTCATTAGCTATTCATCCATCATATCATATTCCACATCATATCATCTAACATCCATAAATCATGCATATCATCGGAATAGTAGAAAAATACAAAAATAATAATATCATCATATCATATCATCGCATCCTGCATAAACAAATCATTAGCATCATCATAATATCATAATCATGCATCATCATATAGGATCGAGAACATCATGCATAACATCAAATGGAATCATACACATCACTATCCACATCAAAATCATGTCATCTCATATATATCATCAAAATGCAAAATACATGATACATCATCATTAGTCAAATGTGTGATACATAAAAAATAAATATGTACATAAGGCTCCAACAGATGATGAATGTATATACATCATAAATAAGTCTGCATCAAAGGTACATAGGGTGGAGGAGGTTGATAGGGTAGAGGCCCCATGATCATCTTCTCTTACTATTGCTCTCTATGAACCAAAGATCTCTAGGTGTGTTAGCTATGCGTGGGTGACCTATGAGACTGTAGAATGTGCCTGTGTCTGCTATGAGGAAAGGTGAACCAATCCACCCTATAATCAACTAGGTCCAACTATTGCGGTGCTCCTAGTAGATAACTTTGATTGTATTTTCTATCATGGGACAACCACCTCATATAAAGTCATGTAATAAGTCACCTCCTTTATGAGGTGCTCCCTCTCTCGCATGTGTTTGTCCATGGTCACCATGGACCACTATGTAATCTCAAGCTACATGCACCAATTGTGCTTTGTATCTCTCGCAATAATAACAACATCCCTCTTTATGATAACTATGGTCACCCGGGCCTCCATGACTTGCTGACAAAAATATTTATATCTCACTCAGTCGTATGGGCATCCCTCTCTCCATGGGCTTGGTCATGCTCTTTGAGCACCTAATCTATCTCGATTGTCCTCTGGATCAACTAAGCTATGACCTAATCACGCTCTGTCCTATAGCCATCATACTCCCTACACACTTGATCTCTCTTTGATAGAACAGGTGCTAAATGGAAATTTTCATGCTACCCATGATCGTCTCCCCCTACCCCCTCATCTTGAGGAGGGTCACGCAAAAGAACTTATTGTTGATCCTACTAATCATCATGTTGTGGTTCCTACTACTAATGAGGTACCTACTATACAACATGAGGAATAACCTATCTCACCTTGGCCTCTACCCCCTACCTCATTTGACGAGCTCTACTAGCTCCCCCTTCGACTATCATCTCTAGCCACAAACTACTCTTGGACCCTCAACAGGATGAATGAACCATAAAGGTCATCTTCAGGCCCATGATGTTGTGTAATCAGGTGTGCTACTAGAATCATCTAGCCCACCTATCCATCCCCATTCCTGAGGAGAAAGCTAAGATAACTCCCCAAGTTCCACCTATGGTACCACCTTTCCACCTCAAGCCTCTATCTCCCTAGTGGTACGTGCAAAAATAACATGATAAACATCTATAGGCATCACCTGTTGCTCTCTGAATTTTCTCATAACTCTGTCAGGCAAATATCACTCAATGATATGAGTGGTCCTACCAATGATCCATTGTGTCTAATGATAAAATGGTAAATGCTTGTGATCATCAGACAAGACCTCAACCTGCAAGTATGGCCTCCATATGAACTCGACCATGTCATCAAAGATACCTCTCCAATAATGCAATCTACCAGTCTATCTTTGAGTGAGTTGGTTGTCATACTTGTAAACAAGAGGATCCCTTGGATCCCTATTTGACTCACCAATAGGACAAGTGACCGCAATCCTCTCCCACACCCATACATGAGTTAATGTGACTCTAACAAAAAATTTGGTGGCTAACTTATAGAACGCCTAATGAATGTCATGATATAAATGTGCAAGGATGCAAAGTCCCCATGCATAAATGATTCCCTCAGAAACCATGCCCTCGATCACATATCCCCATTTGACAAGGAATCCTCATGACCTCCTATTAGATGTGAGAGGTCCCATAATCAAGGTAGCTAGGTATAACACAATCTCATAGGTCTCCATAATATGTTCAAAGATCTAGTCAGCCATCAATGGTATCCAACTCCTCCTCTCCAATAATTCTTGTCATAGATGCTACACCTGCATCCTCATCATAGATAACTCAAGCACCAAGAATTGGCACCCTAAGGATGCACTAAACATCCTCCAGTGTAATCATGCACTCTCCTATCGATATCTGGAAAGTGATCTCCATATCTCAACTAATGCAAGCATTGTCTCTCTATGATCCCTGATCCTACACATGTAAGAAATGTGGTGTTGTCCAAAATCATGAAGAAATATAAAATCCTCCTCACCTATGTTGTCCATTTGATCCATGATCCAAGGCTTCCACTCTTTGGAGTAGATAGGGAAAAGTACCACCTGAAATCATGAAGCTAATAATGTCAATTTTACAAAAATCTAGTAAAAATCCTAAGTCCTAGGCCAAAAAAAATAAAATGCATCGATGCATAATAGTTATATGTGGACCATTTTTCAAATGTGTCAATATCCTAAATTTACAATAGAACACATTTTCAATCACATCGCTATCCAAACGTCACTTTGCAGAAAATGATTCAACCCTTTGCAAAGATGTCACTTTATGCAAAAGAAACAATCCATGATTGCAAATGTGCCTTATCAGGCTTCAAAATCATTGATCTACAGATCGCCGCATTTTTTTTCCTACATTTAGCTAGAGATTAATGCACTTGAAATCAAACAAAAGCTAAAATTAAATATGTACGTACTATTGAGACCACTCACATAGGCCTCTAGAACTGTCAAAATTTGTTTGCATGGTGTGGGGCATGAGGTACAAGTTGTTGAAAATGAAGGTAAAACTATAGTATAAATGTAGCTTAAAATTTGTAAATCCTGTGTAACTGTAGATTCAATTTTAGTATTCTTTGTCACAATCTCTTTTGTATGATTAATCTTGAACATAGAATAGAAAGGACATAGTATGTACGTGGAGAAACCCTTTTAGGAAAAAACTCCACCAAAATTGGTCTTGCTTGTATTATTTAACCTTTGATAAGATTACAATAACATTGATTCAATTCTCCTTGATAAGATTCTTCTATCTTCAAGAAATCTTCTTCACAACCTGCAATATTTTCTCACAAAACTCATACAATTGTTGCAATAATAGACAATATTCTTGCTTGCAAACTCATAAGAGTTAACATATATAATATCACAAAGCCTTTTGAGAAAATCCATGCCTAGGGTTGCCAAGTTGAGTTCAAACATGCATGACAAAGTCAAACAAGAGTCTCCCTCAAAGTTGGCAACCAACACTGAAGTGTTAACCTCGTAGTTGTCAAAAATATCTTCTACAAGCTCATCCTCAAAGTAGGCACCCAAATTGGGTCCCACTTAAATGAACAATATAAATATCTATTCCATGTAATAGTTGTAACTCAAAGATGCCAACTTGGGCACCCAAGGTGGGCCCAAGTTAATCTTTGTTAACTGAAACACATCAGTCACCGATTCATGCAAAACAATATGCATGCATGATCCTCCATCTGTTAATTGAATGTATCAACCTGTTATTTGACCATGCAACTCAAGTGACTGAAGTTAACTAACATGCAATTGAAGATAACTGACAGATAACTCAACTAAACTGAACTTCAATCCCTATTTTATAGGTACTCAACATGCATAAATCAAAATCCCTATTTTGTAGGAACCTAGGATGCATTTCTGAAGTGTACTCAATTCACCAACTAGTTAACTGAACCAAAGGTGAGTCCCACCTCCCATGTAGGCACCCATGTGCTCCTATTTTGTAGGAGCTCTCCCAAGGGGTCCCCACATGCTCCTAATGTTTACGAATAACTACGAATGTCAAATTAAATGTTTATTTCATTCCAAATTAATCTCTTCCTAATCTTAGAGTTGTGAAACCCATTCCAAGGACTTAGGAGATACATGAAATATGTTAAGAATGCAATTAAATGACATCTTATTCCCAACATTCTCCCACTTGAAATTATCATTGCAATTATTCTAAACAAGGAATCATTTAATATAAATCAAGTACAAGACTCAAGGCCAATGGCCTTCCTGCACCAAGAGAACTTTTTTGTAGGAACCGATTTCGTAAGATAATCTACAACATTGACCAAAGTGTCAACTTTCTCAATCAATACCTTCCCACTCTCAATCATTTCTCGCACAAAGTGATACTGCACATCAACATGCTTAGTGCAAGCATGATACATAGGATTTTTGGCTAAACAAATAGCACTCTGACTATCACATTCAAGTTTAATTTGCTTGCAATTAAAACCAATACCTTTCCCAAGTCTCTGTATCCAAATTGCCTCTTTCGAGGAATGTGTAGCAGCCATGTACTCTACTTATGTGGTGGAAAAATCAACTGTGGGATGCCTCTTACTCATCCAACTAACCACATCACCAAACAAAGTAAACACATAACCACTTGTTGACCTCCAACTATCCAGGTCTCCTGCCTAATCTGAATCAACAAAACCCTGTATGTCCAATGATCTATGCATAATATCAATATCATTAGCACCATGATAAACCAAATAGTAATTAGAAGTACCTCATAAATATCTAAACACCCTCTTAAAATAATTCCAATGTTCTTTACCAGGGTTAGACATAAACCTACTTAGAACTCCCACTGCTTGGGCTATATATGGTCTTGTACAGACCATTGCATACATTAAACTACCAACTGCACTTGCATAAGGAATCTCGGACATTTACTCATAATTAAAATTAGATTTAGGACTCATGTCTAAACTTAACTTTGTGCCAACTAGTAAAGGAATATTAATTGATTTACTATCATGCATGTTAAACCATTTCAAAATAGTATCAACATAGTTGCTTTGACTTAAGCAAAGCTTTCTGTTACCTCTATCTCTATTAATCTCCATGCCAAGGATATATTTTGCAGCCCCTAGATCTTTCATCTCAAATGTGTTAGAGAGTTGTGCTTTCAATTCTTTGATCATTACCTTGTTGTTACCAATAAGCAACATGTCATCAACATACAAGATAATAATTAAAAGTTGATCATCAATTATTTTTATGTAAACACAATGATCTTCCTCACTCCTAACATAACCAATTTTTAATGCAAAAGCATCAAACTTTTGGTACCACATTCTTGGTGATTGTTCCAATCCATGTAAATATCTCTTTAACCTACAAACCAATTCTTCTTTTCCTTTTACAACAAAACCATCAGGTTGCCTCATATAAATCTCCTCATCAAGATCCCCATGCAAGAAAGTAGTTTTCACATCCATTTTCTCTATCTCAAAATCAAAAGCAATAGCAATAGATAAAAGGAATCTAATAGAAGTTAGTTTAGAAACAAGAGATAATATTTAATTAAAGTCAACTCCCTCTCTCTAGGAGTAGCTCTTTGGCTACTAATATAGCCTTGTACCTTTTGAGATTACCATCTGCTCCAATTTTCTTTTTAAAGATCCATTTACAACTAATGGCCTTTCTTCCTTTGGGAAAAATCTCAAGATCCCACGTGTCACAAGTATCCAAAGAAATCATTTCCTCACGCATACCTTGTGTCCAAAGCTTGTTCTCATCTGAAGACATGGCTTCCATATAAGATCTAGGTTCATCAGTACTCAACAAAGAAAATATACAACAAAAATCAGGTGGGCTATACCTATCAACGAGATTCCATTGTCTTTTGGATCTTCTCAATAGGGTTTCTACCTCTTCCTCATACAATCCATCCAATTGTTCTTCAACATGTGCATCTTCTTGCTTCTTAGTATTTTCCTCAAAATGCACTGTTTGAGAAGTATCCTTCTCTTTTGGTTGTTCTTCTCCTAACTAAGGTCTAAATTCCCTAAAAATCACATCTCTTAACAAAGTAATTTTTTGGGTTAGAGGATTCCAAATTTTGTAACCTTTTACATTTTCACCATAACCTATGAATATGCAATTTTGTGCTTTTGGATCCAACTTTGATTGCTTTTCTTTAGGCACATGAACAAAATCCTCACAACCAAAGATCCTTAAATGTGCAACACTAGGCTTCCTACCTAACCACATTTCATAAGGGGTTTTATCTTCAATATATGAACTAGGAGATCTATTTATTAAATAACAAGAAGTGCATACAGCCTCAGCCCAAAGGCACCAATCTAGCTTAGCACTACTTAACATGCTCCTAGCTATTTCCATTAAAGTTCAGTTCATCCTCTCAGCTACTCCATTTTGTTGTGGTGTATATGGAGTAGTTTTTTGTCTCACAATTCTTGCATGCTTACAATAATCATCAAATTCTATAGAACAATATTCACCACCATTATCTGATCTCAACACTCTTATCTTATGATCTGGTTGTTTTTCAACTAAAGCCTTAAATTCTTTAAAATTATTAAACACATAATATTTGTTATGCATAAAATATATCCAAGTGTATCTTGAGATATCATCAATAAAAGTGACATAATATCTAGATTTTCCAATAGATTCAATATCCACAAGACCCAAAACATCTGAGTGAATAATCTCTAATAATCTTTTAGCTTTATTTGTTCCTTTAGGAAATGAAGATCTAGATTGCTTTCCAAACACACAATGCTCACAAAAATCATTTTTTTCAATATTATAATCAGGAATACCATCAACCAATTTCTTATTAAGAATGGTCCTAAGACCTTTTTCACCTATGTGGCCCAATCTATGGTGCCACAACATACATGTATTTTTTAGCTTCAGTTACATTGGTTGATTTATTCAAATTGAAGGTATTCAACTTAAAAAAAGTACCAATCTAAGATCCTTTAGCAACCACCATATTCCATTTCACCAATCTACAACCACTTTTATCAAATGTCACATGCATTCTAGAATCATTGAATTTAGATACAAAAAATAGATTTCTAGAAAGTCCTGGAATATGTAAAACATCATTAAGGGTATTAACCCTACCATCACTGAAAAACAACTTTACCTCTCCTTTTCCCACAATCTTTGTTGTGTTATTATCTCCAAAGAAGACATTGCCTCCATCATATTCAGTATACTTTGAGAACCACCCCTTGTTAGGAGTCATATGATAGGAGCAACTTGAATCAATAAGCCAAGATTCATCACTAACATATTTACATGAAATAATCAATGCATCATTACCATAATCTAAGGATTTCTCAGTAGTAGCATCAAAACTCTTTTTCTTTCTCTTACAATCCTTCTTTATGTGTCTTGGTTTCCCACAATTCCAACACTTTACCTTACTCTTACCATGGGTTTTAGACCATCCTTTAGACTTACCCTTTCCTTTCTTGTATACCTTAGATTCCTTTTCCATAGGTCTGCCTCTTACAAACAAGGAATCTTGGGAGCCCGTTTTAGACTTCCTCCTCATCTCCTCTAATAGGAGAGTAGGAATTATATTTTCCATCTTTGGATCTGCACCACTACCAATAATAGCAACAATTAGATTTTTCCAAGATTCTGGTAAAGAGAAAAGTAACAAAATGCATTTATCTTCATCTTCTAGCTTTACATCTATAGATGCTAATTCAATCAATCAAATTAAAATTATTTAAATGATGTGCAACAGAATCACCATCTTTCATCTTTAAAGAATATAACTATCTTTTCAGATACAACTTATTAGTAAGAATTTTTCTTTGATAAATATCACCTATTCTCTTCCATAAATCAAATGCAGTCTTTTCATCTGAAACATTCAAGATAACAACATCAAAAAGACATAATCTTATGGTTATTGTTGCCTTCTTATCAATCTTATCCCAATCCTCATCTAACATCGATGTATGTGTCTTTGTCTTATTACCTACAACTAACGACTAATCTCTCTCTTCAAGGAGATCTTCCATTTTTAGTTGCCACATCTCATACCCAGATCCATTGAACCTTACAATATTTAAATGAGAAGTAGAACCCATTGCAACACACTAATTTTTCAAATCAGAAATTGACACAATATTAAAAGCTCCCACTATAGCCAAAAAACCTTCAAAATTTTAAGAGAAAGGTGTCCCAAACTCTACCAAACCTCTAGCTCTGATACCAAATGTTTAAAATGAAGGTAAAACTATTGTATAAATGTAGCTTGAAATTTATAAATCTTGTGTAATTGTAGATTCAATTTTATCATTCTTTGTCACAATCTCTTGTGTATGATTAATCTTGAATTAGATCAATTTTAATGTTGTAGAAAGTAGACAGAAGATTGATAGAAGAAATAAAAGCTAGAATAGAAAGGATATAGTATGCACGTGGAGAAACCCTTTCATAAAAAACTCCACCAGAATTGGTTTTTCTTGTATTATTTAACCTTTGATAAAATTGCAATAACATTGGTTTAATTCTCCTTGATATGCTTCTTCTATCTTCAAGAAATATTCTTCACAACCTACAATATTTTCTCACAAAACTCTCTCATACAATTGTTGCAATAATAGACAATAATTGCTTACAAACTCATAAGAGTTAACATATATAATATCACAAAGCCTCTTGAGAAAATCCACGCCTAGGGTTTCCAAGTTGAGTTCAAACATGCATGACAAAGTCAAACAAGGGTCTCCCTCAAATTCGGTGCCCAACACTGAAGTGTTAACCTCGTAGTTGTCAAAAATATATTCTACAAGCTCATCCTCAAAGTAGGCGCCCAAACTGGGTCCCACTTAACTAAACATTATAAATATATTTTCCATGCAATATTTGTAACTCAAAGATGCCAACTTGGGTGCCCAAGGTGGGCCCAAGTTAATCTTTGTTAACTGAAACACATCTGTCACTGATTCATGCAAAACAATATGCATACCTAATCCTCCATTTGTTAACTAAATGTATCAACCTATTATCTATCCATGCAACTCAAGTCACTAAAGTTAACTAGCATGCAACTGAAGATAACTGACACATAACTGAACTGAACTGAACTTCAATCCCTATTTTACAGGTACTCAACATGCATAAATCAAAATCCCTATTTTGTAGGAACCTAGGATGAATTTTTGAAGTGTACTCAATTCACCAACCAGTTAATTGAACCAAAGGTGAATCCCACCTCCCATGTACTGGTGCCCATGTGCTCCTATTGTGTAGGAGCTCTCCCAAGGCATCCCCACATGCTCCTAATATTTAGGAATAACTACAAATGTCAAATTAAATGTTTATTTCATTCCAAATTAATCTCTTCCTAATCCTAGAGTTGTGATACCCATTCCAAAGACTTAGGAGATACATGAAATATGTTAAGAATGCAATTAAATGGCATCCTATTCCCAACACAAGCATCATTATGAAAGGGTGTTTGAGCGAAGTGAAAGATAAGAGCTCTGAGAAAAAAAGAAAATTTATAAGTTATGTGTGCAAATGAGGATGTTTTGAGCCTAATTTCCCATATATTACCCCTAAAACCTAGGGTTTTGCTTGCGTCCACCCTACTAGATCATTTTTTTTAGCCTTGCTATTAACCTTAAATATTTTTTGGGACCCTTAGGGCCTATTTTTTCATCTTCTTTTCAACTAAACTATTCCTGAACTCTTGTCATGAGCCTAACCTAAAAAATATTTTTTTTCTAGTCAACCTTCTAAGGGGTAGCCTTGCATCCTATCATCCTTCTGTCATCCACTAGGGCATAGTGGGGCATCATTTTTTTAATTTTTTTATCCAAGCAACGATTATCTTTGAAATGATGTAGCAAGTACATTGTGTCAAAGAGGGAAAATGTAGACATGCAAAAATGCCTAATTCGTATCACACATCATTAACATTGCATTTTTGCATCATATTTATTATTAATATTGCATTTTCACCACTTTCATCATTAATTCCCCTTTAACATCATTTTTCATTAATTAACCTAATTTCCTCTATTAATTAAATAATCTAGAATTATTTAATTAATTCATCATTTTTCATTAATTTTCCTCTTATTACCTCTAATTGAATAATTTTAATTATTTAATTAGATAATTCTAACGTTGTTTTAATGCCTCATGATTAAATAATTTGGAATTATCTAATTATCTAATTCCCTCCCACTTGCATGGAATATTCTTTATTAGCAAACAATTTCCTAATCCTCCATAATTAAATAATCTTGAATTATTTAATTATCTTGATTTCCCTCTCAAAAGCATATTCCCATAGAATATTCTCTTTTAAAATATCCTAAAATATCTCAACCTTCTCATTCATCCTCAACCTTCCATTTTCTTGATCTAATCTTCACCCTTTATTTCAAAATATCTTAAACCAATTTCCTAAAATTATGGAGATATTCTGAGTTCAAACTAATCTTGATCCTTGATCCTCCATTCAATCTCATTCATTGATTTAAAGATCTATTTTCAACCTTTGATGTAAATCTTGAAAATCTATAAAACAACCTTCATTCCTCCATAATCACACACCTAGAATCATTTGAGCTTATTCATATTACTTGAGAATTTGAGAAATTTCATTCATCATCCAGGTCATTTGAAGCTTTTGCAACCATGGGAGCTAATGATTGAGCAATCCAACACACCATTAACCATTCAAAATGGATTGTTAGGTTTTCACATATTTTATTTCAGTTTTGAATTGGATTTTTATTACTATTGTTGATTTCTAATATTATTTGCATTTGTAGACATGGAAAATGTACAATTCGATCTGACACACTGGATCCTGATTTACTAACACTATTTCATCCTGAATCATCTCCTTTGCTACTCAATTAATCGAATAATATATATTTGATTAAATTCATCACTCTTAATCTCTTAATTAAATAAATCATCTTTATCTAATTAAGTCATCATCTCTTGTTAATTATAATCCTTCCGCTGGGGCAACAGTGGGGCATCTGAAAAAATTGAGAAATTTTGAATTTTGATCACAACAGTTTATTCTTTGAATCAATGCAACAAGTACATTGCTTCAAAGAGGGGCAAAATGTAGACATGGAAAATATACATGCACCTAATTCTGATCCTACTAACATCATTTCTTCTTGAATCATACTCTCAGTTTATCAACACCTTTCATCCCTTAATTAAATAAATTTATTTATTTAATTAGGTCTTTCTCCTCTACTGATTAAATTAATCAATTTAATTTAATTAATGCTTAATACCTCTTTAATTAAATAACTCATTTTATTTGATTAAATCTCTAAAGTCTTCTTATTAAATTGAATAAATTAAAACATTATTTAATTTAATCTAACATATTCCTCCTTAGTTAAATAAATCAAAATCATTTATTTAATAATCTTTTCCTCTCAATTCTTGACTTAAATCAATTCATAAATTTAATTCTAAATTGTCACATCTCCTAATTCTTCATTAAATTAATCAAATCCTTGATTATGTTAATCCCTCTCACTAAAATCCTCTAGAGAATGCAACTTGCACAATAAATCAATTACTTTGATTTATTAAATTTCCTATTTTCTCTCAACATGGCATCAAAAGGGAATATTCCCTCAAATTTGAATTCAAAATTCAAATGGGCTTGGTCCTTCCAACAAGGCATTCAATGCCTCTTACATTTCCTTGGTGCATTGAACCAAGTGACATTAACTCCATTTCTTCTCTCCCCCCAACATGTCACATTCAAAATTCAAATTTGAATCCAATGGCATTTATCTTGCACATTGATCAAAATGTGCTCATTCCTCAACCATTCACATCTTAAAAAGTGGCACTTGGCCTTTGGATGGTGAATGATCCCACATTGCTTATTTTCACTCTCTCTTCCATCTTGGAAATCTATAAATGAGAGACTCTTCCTCTCATTCTATCATCCACAATTTGAGTAAACTTACTATACTCAAATCCATCATCGTCCACAATCATATGCAAAGTTACTCTCTTCACATTGAGAGCCAATTTTTCCCATTTCAATCAACCATCAATCATCTTTCAAGATTTGCACCAAGGTTATGCTCAAATCTCTTTGGATATTTGACCATTTCTCAATCAATCAATCAACATTGCTACTTAGGAATTGGGAAAGGGCCAATTGCAACAATTCATTGGCACCAATTCCCCCATAAGATCATCATGCTATTAGCTTAATTAGGATTGAATCTCTTTTATTTAAAGTTTATTGTGTTCTTCATTTCCTAATTTTAGTTTAAATAGATGGATTTTATGGGGAATCTCTCATACTTGTTTGCATGCATTTGACCTAACAACCTAATGTGTTTTGTTGCTCTTGTGCATTTGCAAGTTTAGGGGTTCACAACATTAAATTTCATTTGTAAGTGGGATTTGATCATTTTCTTGATATGGGTATTGTGAATTATAATCCTAGTTGAATAATTCATGCTTCATCTCCATTTTCCACTAACCCCACTTCACAATTTCTAACTTCGTCATTTATTTTCACCTCCAATTTCTTATTCCATTGGTTTAAAATTTCTCTACATAGTCCCTTACTCTTTCTCCCCACTATTTTTTTAAGATTATTTTGGCATCCTCTATATCCTCTACTTCATCCAAGTATTTGTGTTACAAGATCTTTTCCCATTTCTAAGTATATATTCCACACAAACTTTGCACCTAAGTTCATATTCAAAATATTCCATTTCCAAAGACCCACACCTTTAGTATCCTTTGGGAAATATATTTTATCCTAGGAAATGCACATGATCCTCTTTTATTCCAATTTCTCATATTATGTTCTTGTTTGTTCACATATTTTAGCAGGGAGCTTTAGGCAAGACATGGAGTAAATGGGAATGGCCAAAATGATGGATTTTAACAATCGAGGTAAGCCACTTACCTTTCCAAGCTTCTAGTTTTGTACTACAGCTTGTTAATAGGGATTCCACTAGTTTTTCCTTTGATTCCCCAACCAAGAGAGTTATGCCTAAGAATTTTACAAGAAGTTGTGGAACTTTGAAACCCAAGATTAGTGTTATTGCTCTTTGTTTTCTAATTTCCATGTTGAAAAAGAAAATTTATGATTTCCTAAGGTTTATCCTTTGTCTAGAAGCCCTACAATATATATCCAAATTATTCTTTATTGTTCATGCCTCTCTCCTACTTTCCACACTAAAAAACATGGTGTCATCCAAATATTTTTGGTGTGTGATTGGGTCTATTCCTTGAGCTATTTTGATTTCCTTCCATTTACCTTTTTTCTATTTTAGCATTAATACTTCTCCCCAAGGCCTCTAACATAATAATAATAAAAAAATGAGGATAAAATATCACCTTTCCTAATGACATAGGATGTGGGGAAGAAGCCATGGGGGTTCCATTGATCAAAATTAAAAATCTTGGACTTGAAATGCAACTACTGACCTTTTGTATCTATTCTTCATAAAAGCTAAATTTCTTCATAACATCCAAAAAGAAGGATATATTCACTTGATCATAGACTTTCCTGACATCCAATTTTATTATCATTCTCTCTACTTTGGCTTTCCTTAGAACGTGTATGGATTCATGAGAAAAAATATTCATTCTATTATTGATATCTCGGTGGTAAATACAATCTACTCCTTTGAAATGAGAATTAAAAGCAAATCCTTCAATCTATTACAATGATATTAGTGGTGATTTTAAACACAGTGTTTCATAAAAATATTGGCCTAAAATCACCAAAGGTCTCCACCACATTCTTCTTTAGGATTATAGCGAATAAGGTGCAGACACCTAAAATTTTACCTTACCCAACCATGCCTAATTTTAGCCTATCCTAACCCATTAATTAAATAAATATTTACTATTTATTTAATTATTCCCATCATTTCTCCATCTTTATCCTAATCATTTAATTAAATAAATATTTATCACCTATTTAATTATTTTTCCCTTCATATTATCCCATTAATTAAATAAATATCTTTTTTATTTAATTAATTCCTCGTTATCCTCTATCCTTGTCCATTTAATCCTAGCCCTCAATTTTGTTCACATGGATCATAATCTAAATTTTTCATCATGTGACAAGTGCCCCCTGCACATTTCTAACTTACTCCTTGTCTAGATTCATTGAACCTAGACACCTCCCCAAAAGTCAAACTAACTTTTCATCTTATCCTCTCATCTCATATAAACCTCTTAATCCTAGCCATTCATATAAGGATTTTTTTTTAATCCCAATACTAAATCTAAAGCCCACCCTTCATGTGCCACTTGTCATATGACTACATCTTTGATCCAAACCCTAATCCTCATTCAATCTTAGCCATCCATCATCAACCATTCCTAGCCATTGATTTTGCCTCTTCAAAACTCTATATTTAGAGGTTCGCATCCTTCATCAATCATCACTTATCAAGCTATCATACCTACATGTTTTCATTTTGATCTTTAATCTTATAATAATATCAAGGTTATGCTAGAGAATTGATCAATCTACATACCATCATATCAAAGAGACAATAAAATGGAATAAGGGTGCACTCCATTTCCTCTCATCAAGGAGTGAAGAAAATATTAGGTGACGATATTGTGTTTTGTATTTATCTATCTTCCATTTTGTTTACCTTCAATATTTTCTTGATCCTTAGAAGTATTATTTATGTCTTTCACAACTATTTTTTTCTTCTTTGATTCATTGATTGCTATAGTCAAATCCTTTCCCATAATATCTCAAAAAGCTTGAAAAAACTTGCAAGTAATTGATCAGGTCCAGGTGCCTTGTCTACCTCAAGTTATAAAGTCACATTTTAACTTCATCTTCTATTATATGACACATTAGTGATCTATTTAGTTCTTCATCAATCATTTGAGGGATATTGCTAAGGATATTTTTTCTATAGTAGCTTGTGTGGGTTCATTCTTATTGAGGAGAGACTCGTAGTATTGTATGAAAACTTTGCATATTTATGATTGATTTTTCTAAAATATTACCATTGATGTCCTTAAATTTTGATATTGTGTTCCTATTCCATTTACCCTATAGGTATTGTGAAAAATATGGTAATTTCTATCCTGCTCCTTTAACCAACATTCCCTAGACTTATGTCACTAAAATATTTTTTTCTAAATAAAGTATCCTTGTATTATCATTTAAATCTTTCTCCTTTTTGAAGGAGGTTGTATATATCCCTTCCTTAATAACCTTTTCATTTAATTCAAATTATTCTTCTTCCAAGCATTCTTTTTCCTCAAAGATGTTCTTGAAGTGAGATTTGTTCCATTTTTTCTTTGTAATTTGAGGTAACCCAAGCTCTTGAGGAATTGAAAATTTTTGTTTTCATTGGTTTTAGGGGTGGGATTCCACCATTTTTCAATTTCACTATAAGGATTCCATCCCGCAACCACATATTTTCAAGATTAAATGGGCATCTTTCTGGTGTTTTGTCTAAGGATATCTCAAGTTGTAGAGGGAAATTTTCTGAGCCAATAAATGGAATGATGGTGGATTGAAGGGTTGTTGGGTTAAAATTCCACCTGTTGAACAATGTGAATCTATCTATTCTCTTTGCAATACTTGTAAACATGCTGGGTGAAAATTATGTAATCAACTTTTCAACAAATTACACAACCTAGATTTCAACCACAACTATGTGAGATGTAATATCTCCTCTCAGAAAGGGGAGGCACCCTTCTTACTGCTTACAGAAACTAAATAAAACTAACTAAATATTCACAAAATATAGATTAAAAATATTGAATGGGGGGTGTGTGTTACATTCATGCTTCTCTCTTTTTTCAAGGAAGATGTTTTAAAATGCTTCACAGTTGATAATTTTGATTCAAAGTAACCTTAAACTAAAAACAAGCAGTAATGTTGATAACTCTATCTTGTCAAAGAAAAGCGTATAGTACCAGATATGATAATAATAACAATAAAAAGAAATAGGAAAGCTCACGAAGGCACAAAGTCGTTTTGTAGCTTTTTCCCCAATGGATCTGAGATAGATGTACCATTTGCAATATTAGAAGCACAAATTCTTCTAGATATAACAATTCCATGAACAACATGAATGATTACAAGAAAAAAGTCTTCTAGATCATTCAACAACATTTATCCAAACGTAAACGTAAATCCAAATAAAGAATGTAACACAAAGTTTACATGGATTTACTTGAATTCCTTCATATCTCATATACTAATCACCACCAATCTTATTCAAACCAAAAGAGAATTGATTCCAACACAAAGTATGGTATGCAAATTCCTTCTTTATTGATCATATTTAAATTCACAAAATTGAACACAAAGTCTCAATGTTTATTTCTCAAAAGGGCAGCACTTCGTTGCAAAATACTAAAGGTCAAGATTACAATAGAGATCCCTCATATTTATAGAAGAGAGGGAAGAGCTAATTTAGGAAATTAGTTGAGTAAAATTAGGAAAGTTAGGTGAGTAAAAATAGGAAACCCTAACTTTGACTAAGTCAACATGTAATTCATCTTTGTGAAATTATATCTCATATTTTTGGCGTAATTACATTTGACAAAAACACATTTAAGATGTTGAAAACTATTTACAAGATGCATAAAGGGAAGCATAAAAATGTTCAACACTAGGAGATTAGGAATCTTCATGGTTCCTTGCTTGGGAATGGAAGTCTTCATACTTCTTCCTGGTCTCCTATATGTACTTTTCATCTGGACCAATGGTGTAATCCACAATGGTGTGAATCCTTGTGATTTATCTCCTGGTGGATGAGTGAACCGTTTTTCACCTGTCAAGATGCATCTCGAGGTTGTCAAGATTGAGCCTTGTATCATGAAAAAAACATGCATAGAGGCTTTAAAAAGTCTGCACTCTCTACTTGATTCATGATGGCTTCTTTGAAGATCTCAGAAATTTTTGTGGCCAGAAGGAAGATATGGTTCTCTTCAAGAAGCTTTCCTGAAAACTCCTTGATTCTTTTTTCAAGAATAGCACAATGCCCTTCAACATCTACCTATACTTGGTGGAGATCTTTTGTAAGAGATTTGATTGTATGAATACGATGCTTCAGTGATTCTCTTACTTCAATGCATTTCTCCTTGTCAGGGATCACCCCGGCTTCCACCAATTTGTTGAGCTTTATCTGTTTCATTTATGACCACAACAATAAGTATTTTCCCATTTATCTGAGCTCTTCAGAAAGAACATCTTCCTACTTATCAAGCTCTAATTTGAGCTGAGCTATCTGAGTAATTTTTTCATCCATAGCAACTATAATATGAGAACCATGTTCTATAATATTATTAATAAAATCATATAACACTCTGCCTTCAGAGGAAAACTTCTCAACCTTCTTAACAGTTAGGTCTTCAACACTTACCATTGCAAAAAATTGTGCATTAGTTGTTCAAATCCTACAAGTTTCCTTACAATAGTGGCATAATGCTCTGCCTTCTATTTGTACAAGTTTCGAGCTTGCTCCATTTTGTCTAGTCTTTGTACCAGTATATCCAAGGTTACTTGTGCATCTTCCTTGGCACCTTCATTTGTCACCTTGCCAAGTTGGACTCTTCTCACTATGTAGTCCTCCATATTGACATCTCCTTCCACTTGAGGTGGTATGCTAATCTATACATACGTTTAATCAGCTTTCTCAACATGAAGTCATGAATACACTTTTGCCTTTTTCTTCCCCTTGGCTTTTGGAGGGGCTATCTCTTCAAGATTGAGCTCTTCTGGAGAGATCATTTGCTTTTTTTGCTTCGATACTTGAGATACCAACCAGGGGGGAAGAGAGGAGATATGATCTTCTTGGTTGATCGTCATCTCTCTTGTCACTGCCACTTCTGAAGAAATGACTGGTATAGTGATAATTGGCATAGTGTCTATCATTACTACTCTAGTAACTTGCACATTGAGCTGATTATGCATAGATTCATTCATGAACCTGTTAAACTCAACTTCTGAAGTGAGATCATAGGATGGAGATGACAAGTTGGGAATGGATGATGGAGGGCTCGACAAAATGTCAATTTTTTGTAGACTTGTCACCAAAGGAGTATCCAGTACGGTTGATGTTGTAGGGAGTATTTGGATTAGGAGGTGTGTGAGGAATGTTTGAAGTTATGGGAGATGATTTCTGGGGAAGATCTTCAACTACATTCTTAGGTGGAGACATAGTTCATTCTTCATCATGCCTAAGTTCCTGTTGATCACCCTCTTGATCTTCTAACTCTTGTTCACCTTCAAAATCATTTTCCTCATTAGATTTTGTATTTCTTGAATCTTCTTCTCCAACAGATTGGTCACTTGAATTTTCTTTTTCATCAGAATCTATCTCTTTGGAAACAAACTCCTTTCCTTTTGAGCCAGATGGTTCAGATTCCTTATTTATTCTTCTTGGATGACTTGAGTATCCCTTTTTTCAACAATGAACTTAATCCTAGTGCCTCTTTGATAACAAGTGGGAATAGCCACAAATTTATCTTTCATGCAAGGTTCTTGTTGTTGACTGGCTTTTGCTTCAGATTCTTCCCCTTTAGAGTCTATCCTAAAAAAATTCATCTCAAAGCCATATTTGTGTAACCACTCTACAGTGTTAGCCAATATTGGTGTAAACCTCTCTCTGATGGAAATTTTTTCCTTTCTGGACCATTGGATTGTAGGCAAAGGTCTTTTGGAAATTTCTTGTTCATCATAAGTAGCATTCATGATGTCACCAAAATCTATGAAATCCTTTGGTAGGTCAACAACATTAAGATCTTTGATCTGTTGCATGGTTGGTTTCAAAAAATCCATCTTATGGATAGCCTCTTCATCTCTGCAATCAGCCCAGATGTCCTCAAAATGGTACCCATGCTTGTGACCCTTTTTCAGCTTCTTCTTTACATTTCGATAATCAAAATCAAATTTGTATCTATAGGTCCTGATTGTCATGACCTGCATCTCTGCATAGACTAATTTGTCTTTTTGTACACTTTTGATGGTATACCTACCAATTATCAGTGGAAACTTAAATCCTAGCTTGTGAATCCTCATCTCTTCTTTGTGAACTGAAATCAACTATCTACATAACTCCATAAGTATCCACTTGTCTAAGGGATATCTGGGCAACATGTAAGGGCACCCATTTTATCATCCTACCCTTATGTAAGTAAAAGTTGGTAATTGTAAGAATATGCATCCGAATTTACTCACCACTTTGTAGGCCTCATCGAACACTCTCTTATTCTCGAGAGTCGATTCAAAGCTGAAAAGTAGAGGCGCAAAGAAAGCATTGATGACCCTCCTGAAATGGTGAAGGCTTTCCTTCAGTTATAGTTGATAGAAATATTTGTACATAGGTACAAATAGCTGATTCCCTTTTGTAGATAAACCTGAGAATTTCATCATCATGGCTATAGCATACACTAGGTAAGAAGTCATATAGATCTTCAAGGTGGTTGGCACATTTATTAGTTTTTCATGGATTTCATCATTGATCTGTTTGCCCTAATCAATATGAGCCTTATGTCTTCTTATTATCTAAATGTACTCATACATCCAATCCTGAAAATGAGGCATTTCAGGAAATCCCTTAACTCTACTCAAGAGTGTTATCATGTCCCTAACATCTTCTTTGAAGTCACTTCGCAGAAGTCCCTTCAACCATCTTGAGATAGTGTGCCTGGGTTCTTTCAACCATTAGCTATTGATCGAGTACTTAGCCTTATTTAAATCTAATTCATAGACTTCCCATGCTTGTTGTATTAAAATTTTATTGTATTTTTCCATCTAGGGGACTCTGAAAACAATATCAAAGAAATCAGGGTCCAGCCTCAATATCTCCTTCCCAGAAGAGTCAATCACACTTTTTCTTTCCCTGATGTAATGGGATGGAACTTCGAGGATGAACTATATATGGTGCGTAGTAGGGAAAGTAGACACCAGGTGTAGATTACTATGCACAATGGCTCTCAGGGAGTCTTCATGAGGCTTTTTCTCAATTCTTTTCATGAAATAAACGAGGTCTTGATGACCAACCTTGGTGTCTTTGATCTCATCCACCTTTGAAATTACTACTTTCGATGGATAAATTCCTTGGTATGTGTATTTAATTTTTCCTTCACCCTTTGAAGACACGGGAGGCTTCTTGGTTGTCATCTAAGAGAAGCTAGATCAAAATATGCAACTTTGAGAATCCCTTGACGAGATTTGAAAAGGAATTGCAAAGATGGTGAATCAACAAACGTTAGTCAAAAAAGTATTATTCAGATGTGTGAAGCAAGAAACGATGTTGATCAAGCATGTAGAAAGTGATGAGGCATGGAAAATGATGCAGGAACGGAGAAACGGGCTTTAGAGCGAGGATAGTACAAGTTTAGATAGTTTCAAGGCAAAACTGTCAAAAGTGTAAGGGTGCTGACTTGCACTTAGGAAAATGTTCTCAAGTGTAATGGCAATGAAAATAAATTCCCTTGCAATTTTGTGTGTAAGTTTGGAAAAGATATGTCAGGGCATTAAAAATCAACGCCCTGACACTTAGCCTCTTATTAATTGTTTAGCAAGTGCAATTGTAAGGAAAATAAGCACTTTGGCAAATGGTGAAAAATGAAGGAAGTGGAATGCCGTGTAAAAAGTATGCTTGGACATGGAATGTATGTATCCTTCAATTTTGATACTTTGAACGTGTTCATTTAATCTCGTGCGTGTTTAATCTCCTTTTTCATTTGAATAGAAATTTTAGAGGGAACGAAGGATGAGAGAAATGATATGAGACACAAGGGCACGTACTTGAAGACAAACCAAAACCCCAAGGAAAAATAAGAAGAATGCCTGACTAGAAAAGGGGCACGATTAGATACCCAAACACGTGAGAAAGAAATGAAAAACCCCAACGTGCGTTGAAGAAGGATGGAAGAATGGAGAAGAGACAAGAAACGTGTTGAGAAATGAGTGAAGACTAATCAAGAAAACAAAGAAAAACTCAAACTCATTTGCAAAACAAAAAGAATTTTATAAATTATTTCTAAAATGAAAGGAAAGAAACAAACGATGGAAGAAAAATGAATTACCTTCAGAAAAAGCAAAAGAAACCCCAACTTCGAATCAACAAGAAATTTCAAAGCATGATTTCACAAGTCAATAAGAATTCTCCAGCTCAAAGAAGAATGAAAGAAAGATGGTAGGAATGAAGTGAGGCAAACTAAAAATTACTTTTAAGTGATTATCAAATGCAATAAATGCAACATAAGTCGCGAACCAGTTAAGGCGAAATAAAAGGCATAAAACTAGGAAAGGTGTAAAGCATTGAAAAAACATCACCCAACTTTTAAAATGGTTAAGTATGGAGACTTGGTGTAAGGGCGCCAAAAATCAGCGCCCTTGCACCAAGTCAAAATTTCACTTAAGTGCATAGGCACTGAAAAACTCCGCCTTTTCACTTTTTATACTTAGACAAATTTCTTCAAAATGTTAGAGCGCTTTTTATTGGAGCTTTTGAACTTTTCACAATTTCACTAAGTATAAACAATGAGAGTTCACGAAGATACTCATTTCAAAGGTCTTCGCTATATGAATGTAGGGGGAAACTCAAATGAACTCTTTGAGACTTTGGAATGCACTATGAGGTGGATTGAAAAATTTCCTCATTTTTGTGTGCTTTAACATCACGAACCTAGGAAATGAAAAAGTTTTGTAGGCAGGTTATCCATGGAGACTTCTAGAATTCAACCATTATTTGAAATGAGTGAAGCGAGACTTCTAGAATTCAAGTGCCTTTATCCATCCATTGGGCTTGGAGTCAGGCGGCGATGACGACGCAACTTAAAACAAAAAGACAAAGGACTAAAAATAAAATTATTTACATTTGAAACGCCCATTACTTTAATATGTAAAGTATTTGAGGTGTTTCCCACTATGAGGAAGGGCGAACGATGTTCCATCTCCATATGCTAATAGGAAACTATTCTCACAGTGCAGCTGGTGAACTTAGAAAGGTCATGTCCACAGTGAATCAAATTTTCTGTGCATACCTTTTGGTTCTCTTCATTTGTCCCATAGGAGAAAAAGATCACTGATTTGAAAATCTCGAGACTTGGATTTCTTTTTGAAAAGATTCTTTACTTGGTCCTGGTGTTCCATGATGTGATCAGCCACTTGAACTCACTTCTCCTCCAATTTGGAGAGATACATCACATGCTCATGAAAATAATTATCAAAAGTCTTGTCCTCAATGGCCTTAGCCAATTTGAGGGTTGGAAATTCCAAGGTTATAGAAATCTTGGTATTCAACCCATACAAGAGTTGAAAGGGAGACATACCAATTTCCTATTCCGAAGTTATCCTGTCTACCCACAAAGCATCATACAAATTCTTGTGCCACAAATGTTGATTCTCATCTACCAACTTATGGATGATAGTCACCAAATTGTTGTTGCTTGATTCGGCCTGGACATTACCTTGTGGTTAATAGTTGGAAGAATGTGAAAAGGTTATTTCATGTTCAAAATAGAAATTAGTGATCTCATTTGACGAGAAGGAAAAAGCATTGTCAACAATAATTTTGTTCGGTGCGCTGAACCTAGAAATGATGTTTTCCTTTAAGAAACTGCACACCACTTCAGAAGTAGCACGCTTATTAGGAATTGCTTCCACCCACTTGGTGAAATAATTAGCTGCAATCAGGACATAGACCTATACTACACTTGATGATGGATTAACCGCACCAATAAATTCAATTCCCCACTATTGGAAAGGTTCTTCAATCACAATAGGTTTCAACGGAAAACCCGCCAACTTAGGCCTGCCAACGAATTGTTGACACATCTCACACTTATGCACCCAAGACTACGCATATTGAAAGAGTGTGGGCCAATATTAATTCACTCTCAAAATCTTGTGAATAGTCACCAGTGCATAAAAATGTCCTCCACATGCCAATTCATGATATGACTTCAACATTTTTTTATGGTGTTCTTTATCAACACATCACAGAAAAGTCCCATCTATTGCACGCTTGTATAAGCAATTGTCCCATAAGACACAATTTGTTGATTTTAACTTGATGGTTCTTTTTTCTTTGGAGGTCAAATGATCAGGACATTCCCCATATGTGAGGAAACAGGTGATGTTGGAATACCATTCATCGGTGGTGCTGACGAACAACACCATCGAAAGTTCACTTGAATCTACTTCCTTTTCTGAAGCTTCTTCATCCTCTGAAACTTCTTCATCAAGATTATTTTCAGAAATAAGCTGACACAGTCCATGTCCCCATATCAGCTTGGTGGGTTTTATTTCCATTTCATATTCCTGAATCTTGGCAACCCAATTACCTCTTTTCATCTTGAACTCCTGTTGTGTTAAGGTGGACTTAACAGTTGAATCTGGGACCAAAATTTTGACATGACTATTTAGAATGTAGAACCAAAATTTTAACAGCCTTGACCATAGTGAAGGCATTTTTTTCCATCTGGGAGTATTTCAGCTCATAATTCTTTAGAGGGCAACACATGAATGCAATCGGAGATTCCAAACCCTCACCATTCTCCTGCACCAGAATCGTTGAAAGTGTATGCTCGGAAGCATAACTATACATGATGAATTCTTTGGTGTAAACAGGACAAACCAAAACTAGTGCATGAGCAATGGCCTCCTTGATTTTATCCAGTGTAGCCTTCCCTAATACTATCCAGTGGAAAGTGGTATTCCTTTCATCATATTAACAATATGACAAGTCTTCTCTGCAAAGTTTGGAAGAAACCTTTGCAGAAAATTTACCTTGCCAAAGAAGGAATGGACAACCTTCCTATTTGATGGCAAGGTAAGAGATTTTACATCATTGACTCTTTCTGAGTCAATCTTAGGTGACCAAGAATTTTTTCTTTTGTAACTCCAAAAATTGACTTTTAGGGGTTCAAGAAAATACCATGTTGGTTGAATCTCTCCAAGATTTGTCTTAGGTGATAGCAGTGCTCATGACACATTTTTGAAAACACTGTGAGATCATTGAGATACACCACAATAAAATTTCCCATAGCATCACAAAATACCAAGTCCATAGCTTGTTGGAATGTGGCGCCAGCATTTATTAGGCCAAAAGGCATTATGTGATACACAAAGGTACCCCATGGTATTGTGAAATTCGTCTTGTGTTGATCACTTCAAGTAACTTCAATCTGGTTATAACTAAAGAACCCATCCAGCATGAAGAGCATCTTATATCTGGTCACATTTTGTAGAACTTGGTCCATCACAGGGAGAGGATAATTATCCTTGAGTGACAGTTGGTTGAGGTTTCCGAAATCTACATAGATATGGATCTCACCTTTTTTCTTACGAATGGGAAGATATTTGATATCCACGTTGAATGATGGATGGGAAAAATTATCCGTGTGTTCATTGTTTTTTGGACTTCTACAAGGATTGTCCCAGAAATCTTTGGATTGTATTACCTCTATTTTTGCTTAAAATGTAACACTCCAACCTTTAGTGGAATGTTGTGTTGCACCTCTTTTGGCCAGAAGGATTTCATATCCTCATATGAATATGCTTAGGCATCCATATATTCTTGCAACAACCTAGTGAACTACTTCCTCTCTTTGACCATGCAACATTTCCCTATTGGATGTTGTGGCTGTGTTGCTGATATGTGGTTGTCATTGATGTCAACACTATTAGCATTAATGTCTTTAAGACCGTATATGTTGAGGATATTGAGAAAACTGTAGTAAAATAAGTTGTAGGCTGTCTGTGAAGTAGTGAAGATCAGTATGATGGAAAGTTCAATATGTTTATGGTGAGAAGTTGTGGATCAAAGGGTTTGTTTTCAATTCTATCTAGTTTATCCACTGAAAGTTTCAGAGGTGTGCATGAAGATTTGAGCAAGTTATGAGTTTCTATGTTCTGATAGTTATTTTGTTACTGAAGTTGGTATTCATGGAAGAAGATAATGTGATTTTGGTAATTTGAGTTGTTGGATATGCTCATGTGGTGTTTGTGGATGTTTCTAGATCATTCTCTATCTATTTTGCATGTCTGCATTGATCATTGTGCTCACGGTCGATTATTTTCTCTTGCATGTTCATGGCCGACAAGGTGATTGTAGCGTGTTGTGGATCTTTAAGGAAAAATCTTTGAAGGTGTTTTATGTTCAAGGACATTGTTTTGGATCTCCACTATGTTGTGTTTGACCTTAGTAGATTCGTATTAATAATCTTTATTGTTTTGGGCCGACAGTTTGTATTTCATCTTATTATTCTGTTGAAGTCGACTTGTAGCGATGTAATTCCTTGTTGTAGATATATATAAGTGATTGTTTCTTCATTTTAATGAGATAGTGTGCAAGCGAGAAAGTGTATATGTGTGAATAATGTTCTAAATCTTTTAAAGGAAGAGAAAAGTGTGAAGAAGAGTGAAGAAGTGTTCATGTTATTTATTGGAACTGTAATCAAGCATTAGCAGATGCTACTTTCTCAGTTCAAGATCTTCAAATGAATTTAATCTAAATATTATTGTAAGACAACGAGTCTTCCTTTGGGTAGTAAGCCTTTTTTAATTAAGCAGTGAGCTCTAGGCAGTGTGCCTGAATGCATGTGCATTCCCCATTTATTCTTCTTATACTTTTAACAAAGTATAAACTTGTGGATTAACCTCAACTATGGTTTTTTCCCCTAACAAGGTTTCCACGCAAAAATCTTGGTATTATGTGTGTCTCTGATGTGTTGTTGATTTATGCTTTCATGGTTATTAATCAGATCTGAGAATAGGGGTTAATAAAGTTAATAAGTTTGAAATTATGTGACAACTAATTCACCACCTTCTTAGTTTTCTGCCCTTGTGTTGCCAACAATTGGTATCAGAGAAGGTTCCTTGGAAGAAGTTTAACAACTTGAGGTGATCTGGGATGGTGACATATAAGAAGGATAGTCCAAGATTTTATGTAACAAACTATTCTCTATGGAAGACTCGAATGGAGTGTCATCTCAAATGCATTGGTGAATCTTATTGGAAAATTATAAGTAATAGGTATGTTATTCCTCAAAATGGTCCTACTACTACTGTTGAGATTAGGGATGTTGAATACAATATCAGGGCTAAGGAAGCATTGTTGAGTGCTTTGAATGATTCCGAGATGATGAATGTTATGGATTTGAAGACTGCTTATGAGATCTAGAAAAAGTTGGAAACTTTGTATGAAGGTGATGCTAATGTGAATATTGTTAAGCTACAGAGTCTAAAACAGAAATATGAACTATTGAAAATGAATAATGATGAGAATATTACTTCTTTCATGCAAAGAGTGAATGAACTTGTGTGTGGTATCAGATGTGTTGGTGGACAGTTGGATGAATTAGAGATTGTTGCTAAAGTTATTATATTCTTACCTGATGCATACAAAATCAAAGCTACATCTATTGAGGAGCTTTGAACTATGACAAATGTAACCAGAGATATGTTGATTGGTAAACTTACTACTTTTGGGTTGAGTGAATTCGGTGATGCCCTTCCTAAGATAGAATTTTATTTCAAAGCTACTACCTCCGAAAGTGTTAAGAAAAGATATGATCTAGGTGAAATTTCTTCTAGAAATGTATTCAAGTATGATGAAGAAATGAGATAGATTGAAGAAGAATAAAGAGAACTAAACAAGCTTCAAGCACTTATTATCAAAAGAGAAGTCATAGGAGAAGGTAAGTATAAAAGGAAATTTCCTATTAAATATTTTTCCTACAATAAGATAGGTCATTTTGCATCAAGGTGTTTGGAAAGAGTCCCTAACCCAAGATATAAAAAGCCTAGATTTCAAAAGAAGTGTTATTATGTTGTTAATGAAGGTGTGACAGATGATGAATCTGATAAAGGGAATGTAAGTGAAGATGAGTTTGTGTTTATTTCTATCAAGGAAAATAATCCTGTGACTACTGAATCTTCTAGTTGTAAAAATGTGGAGAAATCCTTCGCTACTCGAGTTGAAGAGAAGCATGAATGGGTAATTGATAGTGGATGTTCACATCACATGACATGTGATAAAATAAAATTTGTGAGCCTGGAAAAGTATGTTGGTGGTGTTGTAAGATTTGGTGATAACAATGGTGGTATAATTCATGGCAAAGGATGTATTTATTTTGATGGTAAGCATAATACTGATGATGTTCTTTATGTGGAAGGTTTAAAGAATAATATTTGAAGTGTCAGACAGATGGTTGATAAAGGATACAATCTTCAATTCAACGATGGAAAGTGTAGAATATTGGGAAGTTCTATAAATGGGCTTGCTTCAAGTACAAAATCAAAAGGTAACATTTTTCACCTGAATACTGCTAGTAAAAGTTGTTTGATTGCTCAAGTTGATGAAAGTTGGTTGTGGCATAGGAGAATGTGTCATATAAACTTTGACAATATTATCAAGATAAGTTATACTCACGCAGTGAGAGATCTTCCTAAGTTGGTAAAACCCTCTAATGCCATATGCAAGGAATGTCAGTTAGGAAAGAAAACTAGAATTTCATTTCAGAGCAAATAGCATTGTTCAAATGAATTGTTGGAGCTTGTGAATACTGACTTGTGTGGTCATGCTAGAATCAGAAGTTTGCAAGGTTATAGTTATTTCATGTTGCTTATTGATGATTATTCTAGGAAGATGTGGGTTACTTTCTTAAGGGAGAAAATTGAATCTCTAGAGAAGTTCAATAATTTCAAGGCTATGGTTGAGACAAAGACAGTTTGAAGATTAAATGTCTAAGATCAGATAGAGGTGGTGAATTCACTTTTGATGAGTTTAATTCTTTCTATGAAGTGCATGGGATAAAGAGACAATTATCTGCATTGTGGACCCCTCGGAAAAATGGAGTTATAGAAAGGAAGAATGGGATAGTTCAAGATGTTGCTATAACTATGATGCTGGAAGGAAATGTTCCTAATATCTATTGGAGAGAAGTTATGAGTACTATTGTTTATATCCTCAACTAGGTACAAATCAAAGGTGATACTGGTAAGACTTCTTTTGAGCTATGGTTTGGTCATAAGCCTACTATTAGATATTTCAAAATATTTGGGAGTAAATTCTATATCAGAAGATATGAAGATATAAGAAAGTTTGATACTAGGAGTGATGAAGGAATATTTCTTGGTTATTCTACTAAGAGCAAAGCCTACTGGTGCTACAACAAGAGATTGAAGAAAATGGTTGAAATTGAAAATTTTAAGGTTGATGAAGACATTGCTAGACCGTCCAGAACCTGTGGATATGATTCTGATGATCAGAATGACAATTCAAACAAATTTCAGACTTCAAATCAAGTTCAGATCATTCTGGTGAATCAAGAAGATCAAGAGGAAGGAGAAACTAGTGAAAGTATAGAAGAGATATCACAAGAGCCCGAAGTTCAAGAACAACCTAAGACTCCAAGGTATGTAAGATTAAATCATTCAGAAAATCAGATTATAGGTGATAAGAATAAAGGTGTTCGAATTAGGAGAATAATTGCAGAAGAATATTGTTTGATATCAAAGACTGAGCCAAGTAATGTAAATGAAGCATGCAAAGATGAACAATGGATTGAAGCAATGAAAGAGGAACTACAACAAATTGAGAAGAATAATACATGGATTCTTGTTCCTAGACCTAAGGAAAAAAATATAATTGGAACTAAATGGGCCTTTCAAAATAAACTAAATGAGCAAGGTGAAGTTATCAAAAAAAAAGAAAGACTAGTATGTAAAGGATATTCTCAAATGGAAGGAATTGACTTTGAAGAGACTTTTACCACTGTTGCTAGAATTGAAGCTGTGAGACTGTTTCTTGCTTATGTTGCTTACAAAAAATACAAGATTTATCAGATGGATGTCAAGTCAACTTTTCTAAATGTGAATTGGAAGAAGAGGTGTATGTTGAGCAACCTGATGGTTTTCAATTGACTGATTAGGGATATATGGTGTTTCGATTGAAGAAAGCATTGTATGGACTCAAGCAAGCCCCTAGAGCTCGGTATGCCAGATTGGACAAGTATTTGTTGAAGCTTGGATTTAACAAAGGTACTGGTGATAGTAATCTGTATTTCAAGATTGATGATGATAAAGATTTGATTGTGCAAGTCTTTGTTGATGATATCATTTTTGGACGAGATGATGGTTTGTGCATGAAGTTTGCTGATGAGATGTAGTATGACTTTGAGATGTCAATGATTGGAGAGATGAATTTTTTTTGGGGATTGCAAATTACTCAGTTAGATAAAGGGATCTTTATATCTTAGTCCAAGTATGTGAAAGAATTGCTAAATAAATTTGGTATGGAAGATTCAAAGCCAATCGGTACACCCATGGTGATCGGATGTAAGTTGACAACATATGATGATTCTTTGAAGGAAAATCATACTAGATACAAATCAATGATTGGTGGATTTCTTTATTTAACTCAAACTAGACCTGATATCATGAATTTTGTATGTATTGTTGCAAGATTTCAAGCTGATCCTAAGGAATCTCATGTGACTTCTATAAAAAGAATTTTCAAAAACTTGAAGGGAATAGTTGATTTTGGCCTGTGGTATCCTAAAGATGATGATTTTACTTTGAGTGCCTTTACTAATGTTGATTGGGAAGGAGATGTGAATGACAAGAAAAGTACTAGTGGTGGCACATTTTTCTTGGGAAAGAAGTTGATTTCATGGTTAAGTAAAAAGAAGAATGCCATTTCTTTGTCTATTGCAGAGGCAATATACATTGTTGTTGCTAACAATTATACTCAAGTATTGTGGATGAAGTAGATGATGAAAGATATCAGAGTTATGTATGATGAGACTATTGTTATATTTTGTGATAATTCAAGTGTAATTAACATTTCTTAGAATCCGGTTTTGCATTCAAAGACCAAGCATATATCTATCAAGTTTCACTTTTTGAGAGAGAAGGTGAGTGAAAAGGAAGTCAGATTGGAGTATGTGCCTACTAAGGAAACATCTTTACCAATCCTTTGCCTAAGGATACTTTTGAGTGTATCAGAGGGAAGTTAGGGGTGATTACCCCTCCTAATCAAAAGTAAGATGCATTGTCTTGCATCAGTCTGTGTAGTTCACAGTCATATCTTGATTCAGATTCATGTTGTGGTGGCTGCTACTCAGGGGGATTAGTTAGATGATTCAGATATGTGGTTTAGAGCTTGTGTGTACCTTTTCCATTGATTTCAAAGGGGGAGAAGAGTAATGTGAAAAACTAGGAATTATGTAAGGAGAAAAGAGTCAAAACCTAAGGAGGAGTAAGTGTTGAAGTTAGTTATATTGATGGTGTTTTTCACATCATGTGTTTCCATCAATGCCAACGGGGGAGATTGTTGATGTTGTGGTTGTCATTTTGATATGTGTTTTTCATTGATGTTAACACTATTAACATTAATGTCTTTAAGACTGTATATGTCGACGATATTGAGAAAATTGTAATAAAATAAGTTGTAGGTTGTCTATGAAGCAGTGAAGATCAGCATGATGGAAAGTTTAGTATGTTGATGGTGAGAAGTTACGGATCAAAGGGTTTGTTTTCAAGTCTATCTAGTTTATCCACTGAAAGTTTCAGATGTGCGCATGGAGATTTGAGCAAGTTATGAGTTTTTATGTTCTGATAGTTATTTTGTTATTGAAGCTGGTATTCTTGGAAGAATATAATTTGATTCTAGTAATTTGAGTTTTTATGTATGCTCGTGTGGTGTTTGTGGATGTTTCTAGATCATTCTCTATCTGTGTTGCATGTCTGCATTGATCGTTGTGCTCGTAGTCGATTATTTTCTCTTGCATGTTCATGGCCGACATGGTGATTGTAGCGTGTTGTGGATCTTCGAGGAAAAATATTTGAAGATTTTTTGTGTACTAAGACATTGTTTTGGGTCTCCACTATGTTGTGGCCGACCTTGGTAGATTTGCATTAATAATCTTTATTGTTTTGGGCTGACAGTTTGTATTCATCTTATTATTTCATTGAAGCCGACTTGTATTAATGTAATTCCTTGTTGTGGATATATATAAGCGATTTTTTCTTCATTTGAATGAGAGAGTGTGCAAGCAAGTAAGTGTATATGTGTGAATAATATTCTAAATATTTTGAAGGAAGAGCAAAGTGTGAAGAAGAGTGAAGAAGAGTGAAGAAGTGTTCATGTGCTTAACCGAAACTGTAATCGGGCATTAGCAGATGCTACTTTCTCAATTCAAGATCTTCATATGGATTTAATCTGAATATTACTATAAGACACTGAGTCTTCCTTTGGGTAGTAATCCTTTTCTAATTGAGCAGTAAGCTCTAGGAAGTGTGCTTGAATGCATTTTCATTCCCCATTTATTCTTCTTATACTTTTAACAGAGTATAAACTTGTGGATTAACCTCCACCATGGTTTTTTCCCCTAACAGGGTTTCCACACAAAAATCTTGGTGTTATGTGTGTCTCTGATCTATTATTGATTTATGCTTTCATGGTTATTAATTAAATATAAGAATAGGGGTTAATAAATTTAATAATTCACCCCCCCCCCCTCTCAGTTGTCTACCCTTGTGTTGTCAACATTCCCAATGTTCACCATCTTAGGATCACTTCCAGTTCCCAAGTTGTATTGTTCAACCTCATTGGATGAATCGGAGTTTGCATGTTGCTTCTTGACATAGCGATCATGTCTATCAAATAGTTTCTCCAGAGACACCAATCCTTTAGGAATTTTTTTCCCTTTGAGTTGTAATAATTCTTCACCCATGACTAGATCCATATCAAACATAGATTCTTGAGGAGGAGAATCACTTCCTTCAAAGTACAATTTATTGAAATTTTTTGCCTTTTCTAAGAAGGCAACAATTTAATGATCATTGTTGAAAATCTTCTAGTTCTCCAAATTATCAGGAACGCTCGGGCGGAAAACCAACTCGATGGTGTAGGTAGTTTGTGTGTGAATATGTGGACTAAACTAAAAATTTAAAAAATCACACCAATACAACATTGTATCAAATAAATATAATTTAAAGATGAAAAAAACTATAAATACAACAGATTCTTTAAAGACATCCCATTGTCCTCTATCTCCAAGGATTCATTGTAAGTTTTTGGCTCTTAGATTGTGTAAGAAGTATCTTGGAAGAATGACAATTTAGAGAATGATATTATGCAACATACATTTCTTTTGCTAAATGATATGAGATGATTAAGTTATAATATGAAACTAAAATTCTTAGAAAGATAAGATGCTATGCTCAAGAAATCAAGATTGCTAAATGTTGGATAAATGCAACTATAATGCTCATGCTATATTTGCTAGAATGCAAGATCTAAGATCCCTCTCAAAGCACAAAGAGGTTGTATCTATAGATTTTTGGAGGCAAAAGTCTAGTTGGCAAATATCGACAGTTGAAATCAAGCTTGACAAGATGAACGATGAGAGATTAGGAAGTTGAGAAAAATATGGGAAATTTTTCCTCCTACACAAACTTTTCCATTCAAAAATGAAGGAAAATTGTCATTTGTGCATTTTAGTTATGAGGAGTTAGTTGGTAGTTGAAAATAAATCCATAGTTAAATAATTAAGTTATTTAATTATATGTGACAATGAATTTAGAAGTTTCTAATTAAATATTGAAAAATATTTAATTATGTGTGGAATATGGATAAGAAGTTTCTAATTAAATATTAAAATATAATAAAATGTGAGATGTGTTGATGGTGAAAATGACACAAACAACATTAAACAGAATATCTCTACTCTATTTCTCCTGAAAAAGAAAGACAACATATAGTAGCCTAACTCCCAAGGTCCTGGTAGTTGGTTCTCAACTATCTGATGTCACTCAATTGGTCCACGCAATTGTAATCTTCAAGGGGCCTTTACAATGCAATCAATGACAGATTCATCAATTTGTTCTTAACGAAAAGGGGGTTTTAAATAAAAGAAAAAGATAGATTAGGGCATACATCAGTGAAACATGAACAAAAATTATCTAATATCCAGAAATATATTTTCAACAACGAATGTTCCTCCAATAGATCAAGAGAACCATAACATGATGCAATTTACAAAATAATCCATACTATTTCATGCATCTATGGTGCTTAATTTAATCATCACAATCACACACCATAATACTTAAAAGATTCAAAAGAACAAACTCTCATTCACTGCTAAAATCATAGATCAACAAACATTCAATAATTCAATCCATAGATAATTTAACGAAATAATCTTTAGATTTGGTTCCTTCTATTGATTTTCATCAAATAAGAAACACTTATGCTTCAACACAATCACTGGCATACATATAGACTATGATTCATTAACCTTATCCAATAAACTCAATTCCAACATAATATTGTGTAAAAACTCATCTTTGTATTCAACTCTAACTAATAACAAAGTATCTATGTAAAGCTATAAAATTCATATCTCCTACTATCAGGTGGCTAATTCTATTCTCATCAGCCGACCCTTACAATATGATACCCCCAAAATTATATATAGATGTCCAAAGCATAAAAATATTCTCAATCAAAATTGAGATCCACAATTATAGGAACTAAAATTTTCTTGGAAACTTAGATCAGTTGATCTCCAGTTCCAACGTTAATTACAAGAGAGAGAATAAAAGAGAAGAAGAAAAGAATTCATGCACCCAAAAATTTCCACTCATCCTTGCGTAGTTTTCTCCAAAATGTATTCATCATAACTGGAGAAGACCTATTGAAGAGTATCCACATCCGGCCCATCAATCTAGCTGTCCTCAAATTGAATTCTCTTCAGTTCTTCGGAGGAAAAGACCTTCATGTACTTTAACTTAGTCAACTCTTTCCTCGCAGCTTTCACTCCTTCCCTGATATCCATCAGTCTATCCAATAACAGATCTTCCCCATTATCCTCCTTTTGCATAATTTCTTGGAATCTATTATCCCATTTTTCCTTTAACTGACTTAAAGGCAAGCCCTCTTTAATAGGTATATCAACATTAACTAGAATAGCTACAACTACTTCTAGTTCATCCAGTTGTTCATTCAAATCTTTACTTGCATCCTGGACTTCATTCCTATGCCTGTATATAAAATTGGATCTAAGCCGGATTATGCTAGAGGCCTTTTCCAAGAAATTTGTATTGTCTTCTTCAAGGATCGACTGTTCAAGCATATTAGACTTTGGAAACTTATTGATGTCCTTTATCTTCTGGACATATCCTCTATACTCTTCCTCTTTCTGCTCCAATGTTTCAGCATGGTGTTTCATCTCTTCTATTAACTCTAATGCCATCTTGTGAATCTCAAAATTCTTTACTAGTACCTCACCTACCTCCTGGTTAAGCTTGTCAGTCCACCTGTCCATCATTCCAGCCTTATTATTTACTTGCACTAGATCATCCACCTCTCTTTTGTTGAGCAACACCAATGTCTCTAAGGAAAAAAGTTGTGATCTAGGAGCAGAGATGTCCTTCAAGAAGTTGTGTAGCTGATCTAATTAAGCTTTGAGCTCATCCTTTCTCTGCTTATCCTTCATCAACCTTGATTTGGTGGATGATGCTACAACATCAATCAGGTTTATTTTCTGATTCCTTGTAGGCCTTCCCAGATTGAAAGTGCCTAACTGATAATCAGTGACCTGCATATCTCCCACATCCTTATCCACTATTGGTATTGCACATTCAGTAATAATTTCTCCTATCTCAGTTAGCCTTATGGAATGAAGAATCCTAGCCTTCTTCTTGGGTCTCTCCTTCTCAATTTCTTTCATCATGTTATCCCAATTAAGAGGTTGTGAGGGCATTATTGGTCTCTTATGAAGATCAAGCTTCAACCAGGTAGGAGCACTTGGAGTAGTGGCCATTATAGTAGAAGAGGAGGCAGCAGTCATAGAGGATAATGGTTGTAGTATAGTAACCCTAGGTTGAGAATCAACCTCTTGTACATTTTGTTGTTCTCCTTCTACATTTTCTTGTGCAAGCTTTTTAGCTTCTTCTTTGTCCTTCTGCTCCTGCATCCTCTTATCCTCTTGTTCCTTTTTCAATCTATCTTCTTCCAACCTCTTCTCCTCAAGTAGCTTGTTTCTTTCTTAGTCCAAAACCTTGAGTCTATCTGAGGCTTCCTTCTCCTCTTGTTTTTGCTTGGCCAATTCCTCAACATCTTTCTCCTTTTGCAGGCATTTTGTTTCCTCCCTTTTCTTGTAGGCTTCTTCAATTAGTTTCGATTTGGCCTCAAGAGCCTCTCTTTCTCTCCTCTATTTAGCCTTTTCCTCCTCTAGCTCATGGATCTTCTGCACCATCTCTAGCTTATCATTTTCTTCCTTTGTCTTGAGCTCATGCTCCTTTTTCTTTTGTTGTTTTATTATTTCATCGGCTCTTTGCTTAGCCTCCAATTGTTGTTGTTGAAGTAATGCATCATCTTGTTCCTTGCAAAATATTTCCTTTTGTTTTTCTATAGCTTCTGCATGTGCCTTAGCATCTGAAGCTTCCTTTGCTTCCTCAAACAATGCCCATTGATCCTCCTCCATTAGCACATGCTCAGTTTCCTCCTCTAGAGGCATCTTTTCTTGTGCATCCTTTTCTGATAAGGTCTCATCAGAATCTGTTTCAACATCATGGATCTCCAGCTCTACTCCTTTTCCCTTTAATGTTTCAGCTATATCATGAAGATTTCCCTTAGGCATATTCCCACCTTGTTGCTCTGTAAGAGGAACTTGAGCAGATGATTCACCTATTGCTGGTGTTGAAGCCCCAGGTCCTTTTGGGGCATCCTCCTCTTGTACTCAAGGTAAATCTTGAGTCAGGACTTCAAACTCAAATTATTCAATATTAGGAGGGAAGAATTCCAAAGGCTCCTTGGGAGGAAATTTCCTCTTGATTCTCTTATATCCTTTCCCTTTCTTAGGAGCTGAACCCCCAAGAGTTTTAGCTCTGAGAACAACCCAGTGGATACTCCTATCTAAGACTAGTCTCCCTATTTGCTTGATATCAATTGTCTCCTCAGCATCCCAATCTGTCGAGTCCAAATTCTTGGTGCCTATGTTCAATGCTTCATATGAAGGATCCAACACTACCCCATCATCTATTAATGTATCAAGAATATCAATTTTGACCCCAAATTCTACCATAAGTGAGATAGGAAACCTCTCATAATTCCTCTTCCTAAGGTCATATTCATCCTGGAGATCACTCCAAAAGTCCTCCAATAGGTTGAAATGTCTATCAAAGACTGAAGACAGCAAAGCATTCATCTTTTTCTTTGGATCAAAGTGCTTCCAGGCAGTATATAAGCCCAACTTCAAGTGTATCAACTCAATACAAACCACCTTAGCTCCCACAAGGTGTGGGAAGCTATATTCACCCAATTGCATGGGGAACTTGTGACAACCTAGTTTGTGTTTTATTCCAAATTGGGCATTGACCCCCAAAGCCTGATAGAAAAACTCCATCAAAACCATCCTATTGCTACAACACCTGGGGAGCAAGTGAGGATGACCCTCAAACCTAGCCAGCTTGAAATAAGTAAAATTGGGGTACTGGATATACCAACACCCCCATTATGTAATGAAGGCCATGGCCTCCTGGCTCAGTCTGTACCCTGCATCTCCATTAAGCTGGTTAATAACTACATATAAGAATGCATCATTAACTCTTCTAAAATGTGTTTCAAAAATATATAGGGATAGTTGGTCATAATGATCCCATACTCTCCTTTTTCCATTAGCTTCTCCCAATATTCCCATTCTGTTTAACCCTAGAAAGATGCCTCCTCTGGCTGCTACATAGACAACATAAGAGGTCATGAAAAAGCTCTTAGTTTCCATTATTCTGGTCAACTGATCATGAATGTTATCTGAGACAATCATAGGCCAATCAAACTAATACCTACCATCAAATATTGTCTGAATGAATGGAAACATCCATTCCTTAAAATGAAATGCATCCCTCTTTCCAAAAACTCTAGACAGAATCATTATAAGATATGATGCCTCCTTGTAAAATTCTACCCTCTTTGGCTGATCTGAGAGCTTTGCCAAGTAATTCTTCTCCATTCTTAACCATTTCTTGTTCAAGTGAGCCTTGTTGGTCTCCTTGTGTTTGCTATATATCTCCAAAGTATTTGCCTCATTCAGCTGTGTAAGGTTCTTTGGATCAGGGATACTGAACATGAGTTGAAACATTTGAGGAGTTAGATCTATGCTCACATTATCTGGTGGTGGGATTGTAAGCTCCAGCTGCTGTCATGATCAATTATGGGCATTGGATGGATAGAGGAAACACAGTGATGTGAGCCAAGCCAGACTCAACTATTCTTCCATTTCTCCTTGTTACATCCTTAGTAAATTTCTCTAAGTATAACTGCTCATAACTGAATGGGCCTAGATTAGTGTCAGTTATATCAACCCAATCCGATTCTACCTTGCTAATAGTGACAGTAGGACCCCTATGGTTATACCTCAAGGTATAAGGTAGCTACTTTGGTTTAATCTTCTTAGGCTTAGTTGCTACCTTCGAAGTTTCTGCAAGTTGATTCCTCTAGGAAGCCTCTCCTAATACTCCTGACATCCTTTAGCTTCTTGCAATAAAACCTCAAATTAGATCAATAAAAAGAATAAAAAAAATATGATTTGAGATCCTACCCTTCATATATATATCGGAAGCAGAACCAGGAAGAAAACATCCTAACAAGTCTTTCTCTTAAAAACATTGTCAGGATCGGGACCGAAATAGACACCGAGCTTGTAATAATAACAAGGAAAGACTGGAGTTAGAGTTGGGATGGTAACCAGAATCGGAATCGGAACGAGAACCAATTTGGTTCCATGAATAATTTTCCATTTCATATTTGGTTCCAGTTCCGACTCTGACAGATTTATCAATATTTTAAAAGCTTGCTTCTTACCGTGAGCAGAGTCGGAGACGGAATGGAAATAGAATCGATACTTATTACAAAAAATGGTTCAAGATCAAAATCAATTCCGGTTTCGTTCAAAAATAATCATGATGTCACAAGCAATTTCAATAGGATGATAAATAACATCATGATCTAAGGACTAGGTCATATCAAAATGAAAGGGGCTTAAAAATAACTAATACAAGATCATCCCCATATGACCAAGAGACAACTCTAATAATTAAGGCATCATATTCAAAACAAAAAAATGCGCCAAAACCCTAATTCATAAACCCTCGATTTCAAATAATTAGGGCATGAATTTAACCCCATTCAAATTAATCAGATTAATGTGCAACATGATTCCGAAGTTAAACCATAATTTACCAAACACTACCAATGTAAAAACTGCAACTAATCCAAGCCATTTAAAAACTAGGGCATCATGATACGGTCACGATTAAAAAATGAAAAGGACTGTGATAAAACAAACAAACAAGAAACTAAAACACAAGAAAAGAAAAATGAAACAAGAAAACAGAAACAAAAGAGAATAAAAAACAAAGAACACGAACTCACAAGAGAACCGAGATTCACGAATTCACAAGAAACCAACGACTGAACCAAAAATGACAAGCGAAAGAAAATGAAAGAGAAGAACAGAAACCCTACCTCAAATGAAAATAAATAGGTTAGCCCTCTGAGATGATTCCGCACGTGATTATCTCCCTTTCGATCGAATCACATGTCCAAATGCTTCCACTACAACTCTACTCGCTCTTGATCTTCAAACAATGACGATAACTTCTAGTCAATCCCTAATTAAGGTTAAAACTACAGCTTCACACGTGCATGGCACCTATAATCAATGCCATAAATGTGGCAGATCAGAGTCGGAACTATAGAGGGAACTAGCACATTACTGTCGTACGGCTTCAGTAAAGTCAAACATCAAAATAGCAGGAGCGAAATCGGCGTGGGAATTGATTTGGAAACTTGTCCAATTTTTGAATCCGGTTACAGTTCTGGCTCTGGTTCCGCCAACAAAGAAGAAAGTGAAAAAAACAACAAAAGAAAATCACAAAGACCGAAACGAGAAAACTTAACACAAAACCTAAGTCTAAACAAATAAACAAAAAGGCGGAAGCGGAGGCGGAATGAAACTTTATTTTGAAACCTTGAATAAATTCAAACTTAACTTCCACTCCGGCTTTAGCTCTGACAAAGACAAATGAAAAAAGGCAACAAAAGACCATCGAGATGGGGATTGGAATTGATCTTTGAAACAAGTTTCAAAACTCGCTCCGAACTTTGTTTGAAAAACAACCAAGGATAAAAACAAAAAGGGGGACCCATTTTGACTAAGGCAAAAGATGGGGTGGTTATGCAAGGCATAACAAGATGGATTTTTAGAAGATTTAAAGATGATTTAAAAATGATTTATGATTTGGAAAAAGAAGAATATTTAATTTATTTGAATTAAAAAAAGTCAAATCAAGGCAATGTGATAATTAAATTAAATAAAATGTGAAACTTATTTAATTAATTAAGAAGAAATGAAAAAGATGATTTTGGAAAAAGAAGAATATTTACTTTATTTGAAATAAAGCAATGTGATAATTAAATTAAATAAATTGTAAAATTCATTTAATTAATTAAGAAGAAATGGAAAAGATGATTTTGGAAAAAAAAGAATATTTATTTTATTTGAAATAAAGCAATGTGATAATTAAATTAAATCAATTGTAAAATTCATTTAATTAATTAAGAAGAAATGGAAAAGATGATTTTGGAAAAAGAAGAATATTTGTTTTATTTGAAATAAAGCAATGTGATAATTAAATTAAATAAATTATAAAATTCATTTAATTAATTAAGAAGAAATGGAAAAGATGATTTTGGAAAAAAAAGAATATTTACTTTATTTGAAATAAAGCAATGTGATAATTAAATTAAATAAATTGTAAAATTCATTTAATTAATTAAGAAGAAATGGAAAAGATGATTTTGGAAAAAGAAGAATATTTACTTTATTTGAAATAAAGCAATGTGATAATTAAATTAAATAAATTGTAAGATTCATTTAATTAATTAAGAAGAAATGGAAAAGAGAATTTTGGAAAAAGAAGAATATTTACTTTATTTGAAATAAAGCAATGTGATAATTAAATTAAATAAATTGTAAAATTCATTTAATTAATTAAGAAGAAATGGAAAAGTGATAATAATTAAATAAACTTATTTATTTAATTAAAATAGAAGAATTAGAAAATGAACAATATAAATAAATAATTAAATTTATTTATATGTAGATGACTTTAGAAGATTAATTAAATAATTCATATTTAATTAATTATCAGGC
>CM021107.1:335741729-336003674 GCA_007115665.2 Sequoiadendron giganteum
TATCTTCAGATAGTATGCCTAGGTTCTTTCAACCATTATCTATTGATCAAGTGCATAGCCTTATTTGGATATGAGTCATAAACTTCCTACACTTGTTGTATTGAAATTTCAGTGTATTTTTCCATCTAGGGAACTCTAAAAACAATATCAAAGAAATTAGGGTCCAGTATGAATATCTCTTGCCCAGAAGAGTCAATCACACTTCTGCTTTCCTTGATGTAATGGGATACAACTTCGAGGATGAACTCTATATGATGTGTAGAAGTAGGGAAAGTAGACACTAGGTGTAGATTACTGTGCATAATGGCTCTCAAGGAGTCTTCAAGAGGCTTTTGCACAGTTCTTTTCATGAAATCAACGAGGTCTTGATGACCAACCTCGGTGTCTTTGATCTCATCCACCTTTGAAATTACTACTATCAGCAGATAAATGCCTTGGTATGTGTATTTTATTTTTCCTTTAGCCTTTGAAGACGAGGGAGGCTTCTTGGCTATCATCTGATAGTAGTTGGATTAAAAGATGCAACTTCGAGGATCCCTTGATGAGATCTGAAAAGGAACTGCAAAGATGGTGAATCAACAAACGTTAGTCGAAAAAGAAGCATTGGGATGTGTGAAGTGATCAACAATGTTGATCAAGCATGTAACAAGAAATGAGGCATGGAAAACAATGCAAGAGTGGAGAAACAGGCTTCAAAGCGAGGATAGAACAAGTTTGGATAGTTTCATAGAAAAACTGTAAAAAGTGTAAGGGTGCTGAAAATCAGCACCCTTGCACTTAGTAAAATATTATCAAGTGCAATGGCATTGAAAATCAATGCCCTTGCACTTTTGGGTGTAAGTTTGGAAAACATATGTCAGGGCACTGAAAATTAGCACCCTGAAACTTAGCCTCTTGTTGATTGTTTAGCAAGTGCAATTGCAAGGAAAATAAGTTCTTTGGAAAATGGTGAAAAATGAAGGAAGTGCAATGGCGTGTAAAAATTCCACTTGGACATGGAATGTATGTATCCTTCAATGTTGATACTTTGAACATGTTCATTTAAGCTCGCACATGTTTACTCTCCTTTTTCATTTGAATAGAAATTTTAGAGGGAACAAAAGATGAAAGAAACGATATGAGACACAAGGGTACACACTTGAAGAAAAACCAAAACCCCAAGGAAAACTACAAAGAATTCCTGACTAGAAAAGGGGCACAAATAGATACCTAAATGCGTGAGAAAGAAATGAAAAACCCCAACACACGTTGAAAAATGATGGAAGAATGGAGAAGAGACAAGAAACGCATTGAGAAATGAGTGAAGACTAATCAAGAAAACAAAGAAAAACTTGAACGCGTTTGTAGACCAAAAATAATTTTACGAAGTATTTCTAAAATTGAAAGGAAAAAAACAAACGATGGAAGAAAAATGACTTACCTTCAGAAAAAGAAAAAGAAACCCCAGCTTTTAATCAACAAGAAATTTCAAAGCATGATTTCGCAGGTCGATAAGAAGTCTCTAGCTCAAAGAAGAATGAAAGAAAGATGGTAGGAATGAAGTGAGGCGAACTAAAAATCACTTTTAAGTGATTAGAAAATGCAATAAATGCAACATAAGTCATGAACTGGTTAAGGAAAAATAAAAGGCATAAAATTGGGAAAGGTGTAAAACATTGAAAAATCACTGCCCAACCTTTAAAATGGTTAAGTATGGAGACTTGGTGTAAGGGCACTAAAAATCAGTGCCCTTGCACCAAGTCAAAATTTCACTTAAGTGCATAGGCACTGAAAAACCCCGCCTTTACACTTTTTATACTTGGACAAATTTCTCCAAAACGTTAAAGCACTTTTTTCTGGAGCTTTTGCACTTTTCACAATTTCACTAAGTATAAACAATGAGAGTTCACAAAGATACTCGTTTTGAAGGTTTTCGCTAGACGAACGTAGAGGGACACTCAAACGGACTGTTTGAGACTTTGGAATGCACTTCGAGGTGGATTGAAAAATTGCCTCATTTTGCATGCTTGAACATCATGTACCTAGGAAATGGAAAAATTTCGTATGGGGTTATCTGTGGAATAAGCGCTGCTAGATTCCATGATAACAAAACCCCTATAATTTTTGGTTCATGTAAATTTTCTATTTTTGGAGATAACATCTAGAAGTTGATTTTGGTTTTTTTAAGTCTATTTGAATTTTTTTAATTCCTAAGATTCCTCCACTCTTATCTAAACTATCTAAAGTGGCATTAAAATCATCTCCCACAATAACCCTTTTGTCATCTAAGGCTTGTAGAATATCTAAAATTTATCCCCAAACTTCTATTTTTCAAACAGTGCCAATCAAGTCATATACATTGATTATGAAGATTTCGCTAGCACAAGATGTCTGGGAGGGGGGTGAATCAGTTCTAAATTAAAACATCAAAACCCTAAATAACATTCAAATCTTCATTAGTCTATAAACCCTTAACAACTATTAAATCCTTATCATGCATTAGCAGAATGTAAACATGAGAAATAGTAATGCAAAAACATCCAAACACATGAGAACACTAGATTTACATGGAAAACCCAAGAAGGGAAAAACCACGATGAGGATTAGCTCATAATATAAATTAATTACAACACTGAATACAATAAGCTCACTACTGGAGGGCTCACTGCCCATGGATCACTACTGGATTAGAAAGAAGAAGAAATAAAATTTTTACAATTATAAATCCATCTCAAAGCCATAGAAAATTTCCACCACTACTTCACCAGAATATTCACACTCTCTTTGTATAATGTAGACACCTTCTGCTCACTTCTTCCAATAGTCTTAGGCATTAAAGCTCAAACTACATTTTGCACTTTTTCAATTCACATCTCAAAAGTTTTCTTACACATTTCTCTTATGTTTCCTCCATCAGATCATCACACATATACCATATTCAACCTTGAAAGAAATCTACAAGGTCGCATATGCACCTCAAATGTGCAAATTCAAATTAGGTCAGCACCAAAATATTCCCATTATAGAAAAGAATGAATTTGTACCACAACACACCTTAACTCTGACCCAAATACATACATACACACTATGCCATGCTTTCACAAACACCAAAGCACATCTGTAATTATTTTAAACACCCAAGGTTAATTGAACTTGTGTTAATGCCATTAAACAATTAAGTACATTCTTCCTTTGATCCAAAGTCAACTCATGGACTACACACATCAATTGATCATAATCTAGAATATTTCATCAACACCTTGAAATATAATAAATCCTTCACAACATCATAAACCAAAATAATATATTCATTATGCACAACCAACTAACCTTCCACACACTACAACACCTGAATCCAACCTTGTGGATCACCAAAATACACACAACTCGGACTAAAGATAGATATGAGAAATATAAGCACACCCTCAAATTTGTAAGACCATAAACCAAACTGTGGAGAAATGTGGACCAAAACCATCTCTCCCTGACAATACTACTTTCACAGTTCACACACTAATTAACACAACTTTCTCTACACAACGATCCAAAACCTAAAACTCTGGATATAATACCTTTGATAAACTCATCCAAACCACACAATAATATATTTAGCCATGAATAAATGTGGAGGAGAACACCAAACACCACTCTGCCACACTAAGCACACTTCACCACACTGTTTCCTCTTTTATTCAATTTTTTTCAAAAGCACTTGGAAACCAAGCACCAAAAACATAAACTCAACATCTAAAATACCTTATCAACATTGCAACCACATAGGAGGTTGAACATCACCAACACCTACTCATCAAAGAAATGCTAGAAGTTGATATCAGTGATACTACTAATGATAACATAATGCAACCAATCAAAGCATCTCTAAGGTTGACATCAATGCAACAATAAAGATCTGCTAACATCGATGACAACACAAACTTCCAACAATATCCCCCTTTTTCATTGATGGAAGCACATGGAAAATCCATCAACAACAAGAACAACAATAACAGCTGTGATCACCGGCTCATTTACTACACCACAATGTATACTACTCCCCCTTACACAAGCATATAATTTTCAACACATATACTTTTCAACACTTTCTCTTTCATAGGACTTATCTCCTCCTTACTTCATATGGTTTTTCAACTAACTCTCTCCCCCCTTTGACATCAATCACACCAGCAAGTTCCTTTTCTTCTACTGCACTTTGTTTTCTTCACATATTCTTTACACACTCCCCCTTGGGAGTACACAACATACTACACCAGCTAGCAACAATTACTCATATCATTTGACATAGCTAATAAAGGAAAATATCTATATACCACACAACAACAAAAATTACTCCCCTTGATTGCAACAACCAACAATGCTACAACCTACGCCCCCCGAGAGGTAGCCACCTACATCAATCCAAAACAAGGAATGAATCTTGAAATCCACTAGAATTATGCATATCCTTATACATATAGTTGAAGGAAGGATGGGAAATAACCCCTAACTTCTCCCAAAGATACTCAAATTTATCCTTAGGAAGAGCCTTAGTGAAGATATTTGCAACTTGATCCTTTGTAGGCACATATTCCAACTTTACCTCATTCTTTACAACCTTCTCCCTCAAGAAGTAATACAAGATTGAAATTTTCTTTGTCCTTGAATGCATTACTAAATTATTTAAAATATTAATAGAACTTATATTATCACATAATATAGAAATATTTTCATCATATACCACTATGATATCTTTCAAATTTTGTTTCATCCACAACACCTGTGTGCAACATGATGTTGCAACAATATATTTTGCCTCTACAGTAGATATTAACATTGAATCCTCCTTCTTGTTTACCCAAGGCACCAACTTGCTTCCAATAAATAATGCTCCACCACTTGTACTCTTTGTGTCATCCAAACAACCTACCCAATCTACATATGTGTAAGCACTTAAAGATAAATTACTATCCTTTGGATACCACAAGCCATATTCTGAAGTGTCTTTCAAATATATGAATATCCTTTTCACTATTGCCACATGTGACTCTTTTGGATCTTCTTGAAATCTAGCCACAAGACAAACTACATGCATGATATTTGGTTGAGTAGTAGTTAGATACAACAATCCTCCAATCATTGATTTGTACTTTCTATAATCAGCCTTAGGAGATTCATTATTTTGCTTAATTTACAACCAATAACCATAAGAGTACATACCATTTTAGAGTCTTCCATTCTAAACTTCTTCAAAATTTCCTTGACATACTTTGATTTTGAAATTAATATCCCTTTCTTTTTCTAATTGATTTGAAGTCCAATGAAGAAATTCATCTCCCCAAACATAGACATCTCAAACTCTTTTTGCATCTCTTCTACAAAACTCTTGCACATTGCTTCATTATGTCATTAACATACACAACCACAATCAAGATTTGATATTTTTTAACTTTAGAATAATATTACTATCTATGGTACCTTTATTGAATCCTTGTTGCAACAAGCACCTATCTAATATTGCATACCAATCTCTAGGAGCTTGCTTGAGTCCATATAATGCCTTTTTCAATATGCAGACCATATCAGGATTGTCTAATAACTAAAATCATTTTGGTTGTTCAATATAAACCTCTTCCTCCAACTCACCATTCAAGAATGTAAACTTCACATCCATCTAATATACTTTAAAATTCTTACATGCTATAAAACCCAAAAACATCCTAATAGCTTCCATTCTTGCCACCAGAGCAAATGTCTTCTTAAAATCCATTCCTTCTACTTGTGAGTATTGTAGACATGTAAAATTGACTTGAAACCTATCACACACCTTGAATGACACTAAATAATATTCAACAACCTCAAACAACATCAAACAATATCAAACAACATCCCATAACATCTCGGAATGACTCGGAATCTTCTCATAACAGCTCAGAATGACTTGGAATCATCTTGTAACATCTTGAAATGACTTAGAATCATCTTGTAACACCTCAGAATGACTTGGAATCATCCTATAAATCCTCAGAATAACTCGGAATCATCTTGTAACACCTCATAATGACTCGTAATTTTCTCGTAACATCTCATAACAATGCAGAATTGTTCTATAACATCTTAGAATGACTCAGAATCATCTTGTAACATCTTGAAATGACTCAGAATCATCCCATAATGTCTCAGATTATCTCAAAATCATACTGCAATGTGCCCACATCACACCACATCAAAACGACATCAAAAACCCTAATTCCTCTATTAATCGAATAATATAACATTATTTAACTAATTCACTTTTTCATCATTTCAGATAAATTAAATAAATTCCATTTATTCAATAAGGTCCTAAAAACCCTAATTCATCTATTGATTAAATAAAACAACATTATTTGATTAATTCATATTTCATCATTTCGACCAATTAAATAGATCATATTTGTTTAATAAAGTCCTAATCTCAACTTATTTTGTACTGATTGATTAAAAAAATGCCAATTATTTAATTATGTCACTAAATCACCATATTCCCTTGCGTGGATTAAATTATTAAATAATAATTTAATTACGACACTTTCCCTCCAAAATTTGAATAATTAAATCAAACTATTCAAATTAATTATCAAAAATCAAATCAAACTAATTCAACTTTGATGTTAAAAGTCAAACTTGATTTGCACATTCAACTCCAAAAAGGAATTAATTCATATTCCTCACCCACTTTATGATTGAGCAAATTATGATTGTTGACTAAGCAATTTAATATATTAACTAATCAATCCAAATTGTTAACTAATCAATCTATTTTTTTAACTAAGCCATCACATTCCTAACTAAGCCATCAATTTCCTAACTAAGCCATCACATTCCTGAATGATCAATCTAAATTTTTTAACTGATCAATCACATCCCTAACTAGCCAATCTATTTCTCAATCACCCAAATTGTGCAATCAACTTTGCACAATTTTCTCATATCTAAATCCTCTCAACACACTCTGACCGTTGATCTAGATATTCTTCAACACGATCTTGATCGTCCATTTCAAATCACATATTCTATATAACAAACCCCTTTCCTCACAATAAGGATCAAAGAATCAACATACATTGAGCAACGAAGTGTTTTCAAGAACACCATTGACATAGCTTCACCATTTTCTTTGATCAACCAAACACAATAGTCACTCATCAAGCTTTTACACACAAACTTTGGAGGCTTCGTGGTGATAAGAACAACCCAACATCAGGCGAATACACTCCACTATGGGATGGTAAAACTATGTTATTCATGTTCATTCATTTTGCAATCATAGATTCGTTTATGCATGTTAGAATAGCTTAGTTTCATTTTGTATGTGTAGGTTAAAGATCTTAGATTTAACATGTTTGATCCATCTTCCAATCTAACATTCCCCCCCTCACACATTTTGGCATACCCTATAGGAAACTTGTCCCCTCCTCTAACATTCGTTTGAGTCATTTTTGAAGCTATAGGTCTCAGAAATGCACTTGACGGAGTTTTCACACGCTTGTCCAGAAAACTTGAGTGCTTGTCTGTAAGAAAACTATGCTATTATCCAAAGAACTACGCCTATGTCATGGGAATGGCACTTTTTTCTAACACATGTACACTTGTGTTATGACAGAGTTATCTTTTGTTGTTTGGTTTTAGCATTTGTCTTTTTTTTACGTGCTTGTATTTTTCTTTCTGAGTAGTTGTTCTAACAAACAAGTGCATGGATCCTGCACTATTCTAATAAGATTTTTCACTAGTTGTTGGTTTTTTTTGGATGTGTAATCAGGTATTGATAGATCTGATACAAGATTCAAGGAACATTAACATGTTTATTTTAGGGAAGAAGATCAGTCTCAATTTTTGATTTACTTATAATTAACTTAGGGATCTAAATTTGGTGCTCTAAAACAAACAAAAATAAACTCATTTTTTATTTAGTGTTTAAAAATTGAACAAATTCATGCTTTCTTAACTTAAGAATCTAAATTTGATGCTCTAAAAATGAATAAAATAAAAACTCACATTTGATTTAGTGTTTAAAAATGAACCAATTTCTTGTTTTATTAACTTAGGAATCTAAATTTGGTGCTCACAAAAAGAACACAAACAAAACAACACTTTAGTTGTGGGATCTAAAAATGAACAAATTTCATGTTTCTTAACTTAGGAACTTTAAATTTGGTGCATAAAAGAGCGCAAGCGATTTCCATTTTTTCATACACGCAAGATTTTCATTTGTTGACCAATTAGAGACAAGGACTGTTTTCTTAGAAACACCCAAATTTGGAGCTTAAAAATGAACAATTCATTTCTTTTGTATTGCACAGTTGTGATTTTTGAATGATGTCTTGAATACTTCCTATTGGTGCAAGTAAAAATAACAATTTGTTTATGTTATTCACATATTTATGGGGATAATACCTCTCAAGGTGTTTAAAATAAATCAAATTGCTATGGATTTATCACTGTGCATTCATTGATTGGCAAAGCTAAACTATTTTATCTTCTCCCCTCGCACCTTTTGGCGATCTTGGGTGAGCGAAAGAACATTTTTGAGCATTGCACTTTATTTTTAATGTTCACCTTAAAGAGGGGGCTTGCCTTGAGATACATCCCATGTTGGAGAACTCATTGCAAGATCTTGAAGCACGTTTACTGGTAGGCTATATTAAAGGTTGTGAAATCATAAGAAAGTAGCTTCAAGTCATGCTGAAAATAGACTGCACAGAATCCTATACCTTAATTGGAACGAGAACGGTTAAAGAACCTAAAGTGGCCAGTGGGTGAGTGTCAGATTTCCGCATTCACAGTTATCACTAAGAACCAAATTGTTTTAGAGGCCACCCTATTATCCAAAAACATTCTTTAAAAGTGGTGCATCAGAATTTACTTCTGAGAAGTTACTCGTCATGTCTGACTATAGGCTCGCACCATAAGTTTCATGTAAAATTGTCTCTTCAGAGCATGAGGAAGGCCTACCTAAGAGAATGGTATCTATCCCATAGGTTTGTAATTACTGGTTTATGTTAAAATTGGCCCATTACATTAAAAACAATTTGACATCAAATTATGTGATTTATTTTAAGAAAAAGAACATATTCAAAACAAACACTGAATGAGATGGTTGAACCACAAACCCTTTGATTTAGTGCATACTTGTAAGGGAAGATTTATCTTTGAACCCCTTTGAAAGGATCTTTCCTTAAAGGTGTCTAAACATTTTGGCTTTGATTTTAGGGTACATTAATCAAAGAAAATATTTGGGAACTATGACTTGGGTGTTATGATTTCACAACCTAAGTTATAGACATGAAGGTCACATAAGTCCATTCTTGTTGAGTTAGTCTAAGTGTTGTATTATCACTTGCCATACTTCAAACACGGAGAAAAGGTTGAGAGAGAGTTGTTTATAAGATCATTGTTCAAACCAAAACAATTGGAAAGACAAAAGGTCAAATAGTCCCACATCCATTATTTCCATCCTACCTCAAACAAACCGTTAAGGTCATTCCTCCACTCAGATGTCCATGATATCAATAGTTACTTGGGACTCATAGATAGTACAAGTAAGCTTTCCCGCAACATATCCTCTAGACAAGGAAGTGGAATATAGACCTTAGTTCTTCAACATTTTTATTTCTAAGAAGTAGTATCATTCCAAAACAACACTCAAACCCTAGGGTCTTGAGCTTCACAATAGCCATCCCATAACACCATCGGACCTTATGACCATCTGGTGACCAACTTCCCTAGTTAAAGAACTAGATCTTGTAGCATCGATCCTTCAGTCTAGTCTCACATATATTGAAGGTGAACAAACTAACATCATAAGCAGCATGAGAACCTTCATTTTTTAGAAAAAATGAAACACCCAATCAGTTCCTTGCTGCATCAATTGTCCTAGATGAAGAGGAAGAGAAAGATGACATAGTAGCAGAGAGACATATACTACCACCACCCGCATGGAAATAAATATCCCCTTCATGATCTCACACAAGGTCAAGATCCCTAAGGTAAATTCCACAGGTCATCATTTCAGACTTAGGCATCTTAGTCCAAAAGCTCTCAAGAAACATCTTTGGGAACTTCACTAAACCAGAATAAGGTTTGTATATAACCTCTATAAACGGGCTTCCAAGAACAATCTAAACTTGTATTCCTTCTACAATTGTTAGAATCTGGGTTTGTTCCAATAGTTCTAGTATCCTACATAATTTGTAGGACAACATCGGGTCTTTAGGATTTGAGTCACCTAGAGAGTACACCACTCTCCCACAGGAGACCCAATTTTTTTATGAAAACCATGAGATCATAGCATAGGAAGAAAATGGAAGCCAACAAGAACAATGCCAATATCCCACCAGCAAACACAATGAATGACAAAAGTGGCCAATGAGGATATAAACCAAGTGACCTTTTGATAGGGTATTGAATATCAAAACATCCCCAAAAAAAATTGATCTATTACCCAAATCATTCTTATCAAGGGTCACACTATCAAATAGGGCAACAACATCAAGGGTTTCAAAATCCCCATCAAGGAATAAGTCTAGAACATCAAATCACCCTAAATAAAATGGAGAGAGATCTTGAGGAACTTAAACAAATTGAAATTTGGCGTATCGTCGATGTCATGTGCAAAGTCAAAATGTTACATATCCACAAAAAAGGGACATCATTCCACAAACACCTCAATATCTACTTCAACAACACTTCCAATATCAGCAGTATCAAGGAATTTTGCAACACCAAGGTGTACCTCAATCATAGTATCAAGAAGTTTTGCAACACCAAAATGTACCTCAAGTGTAATAACAAAATATACCGCAAACACAAAATCAAGAGAAAAACAATTGAGAGAATCCATAGAGGAAATATTACCAACCAATAAGGAAATTCACCCCTTTGGGAGAAACTTTAGAGGTAATCATGCATGAACTAGTACAACAGGACCATATCAAAATCAACAACAGTCCAACTTATGGTGAACCAAGCTTTAAACTACCTTGGTATAACCAATACGAAAGGTGTGAGTTACACAAAATCAAGGGTCACCCAATGAACAAATGTGCTACCCTCAAAAACCTCATCCAAGACCTCATTGATAAAGTAAAAATAGCTATTAAAAATGACGTTCAAGGGCCATCTACCAATGACAACAATGATAATGTTTCAACCTCAAAATTTGAAAGCAACGATCAAGAGCTATCTATCACCAATCACATTAACAATGTCTCTACATCATCCAATGAGCAAGAGGACATACATCAAGAATTTAGTCCCAAACATGATCAAAATCAAGCACCCAAGTCTAGCAATGATTCAGTCCAAGATACATTGACATCATCCAACCTCATGGTATTGCATATTGATGATCAAGAGACTCTTGATCCAACACTTATACCCAATGCAGAAAATCTAAGCCAAGAGTCATTACCCATATTTCCATATTTTGAGGAAATCCAAGGATCCTTTTACAAGCGATCCCTTCTTTGAAATTGATCAATGTCAAGAATGTGATTCAAATCATATCATAGATTATACCACACAAATTCAATATCAAGAATCCCCATCATCAAGATACTATAATGACTTGGCAAATATCTTCCAAGACATCCCATGTTTTCCAAAGGAAGAACAAATCCATATATCGAGCATACATACATCTGCCCATGAGATGCTTACTGCTAATGGACATGTAGATGATCTTCATCCAAGACAAGAGTCTCAAACTCTTGAAATCATTACCAAGGAACAAGATTCTCCTACTCTTAACATATGTACACAAGATCAATACATAGCAGAAGCTAGAGACATATCAAAAAGGGATCATGAAGAAGACTTATACACAAGTTGTGAATCAGAAACATCCTATATAGACATATCAGAAAGGGATCATGAAGAAGACTTATACATAAGTTGTGAATCAGAAACATCCTATGAAGGCATATCAAAAATGAATCATGAGGAAGAATTTTACATGGATAGTGATAGAGCTTTCAAAAATTTACAAATTTTAGTAACCCCATGAAACAAATTATCAAATTGTCACCCTTGTGCCTGGTGGTCTTATGTTAGGGTTTAGGGGTTTGTTACCCTTGTTCAAATTTTGCAAGATTATTGAACCCTTGAATTATATTTTCATGTTGACCTGTTGTACCAGGTCACCAGTCATCTTAGTTATGACTTCTGGCATCATGCCCATTGTCTTTACCAGCCCCGTTGTTTAGGCCTGTCGGTCATCGGGTGTTTGTCAAATTTTAATATTTTATGGTTTGCCCAAAATATTGTCTTTTAAAGACTTATGTCTTAAGTCTTTAATTATTTGAGGGGTTGTTTCTCATCACCTATCCCATGGCCCCTTCCTTATAACAAACAATATGTGTGTGTAGAAATCCAAGCCATTGGATTTAACAAACATAATCCAAGCCCTTACGCGCATGTCACACATAAATAAAATAATATATTTTGGTTCGACCACGCAATGTGTGTGATTGTTCCATGCTTCAATTTAAGTGGAACCCATTTCCCACTATTGTCTTGATCTCCCATGAGAAAGGATTGATGGCTCTGATGTACCATGGGTTCTTAATCTGAGTCATAGCATGTATGCCACAAAGGATATTAAATGGTTTCACCAAACGCCTTGCACGGTCTATGCGATGGTGACACATGGACTCTGTTGGTGGCATAAGGAGGATAGATGGGGCCCACAGGTGGTATACATGTATTCTGACTAGGGGAAATATCATTGGCCAAAGGATCTACCATGCGATAGCATGGACTTTTCTAAAAAAATTGACTCAATCTGAGTCGATCAATAAGCCAACACAGTGGTGCATTGACGACTCATATTCAAAATACAAAATTGGCCATGTGATGGCTAACAAGGATCTACAAATGGTGAGCATTAATGGTGTGAGATCTTCAAAGGATATTAGCCTAATCTCCATGCATGTGAAGGGCTACTTCTTGGAAATTATGATGAATTGTACATTGATTTCCATGTACCTGGGAATTAACAGTGGTGAAGCAGATGCCAGCAAATAATCACTCATCTGCTCGTGCTTCAATTGGAGCATTGATGATCATTTCATCAAATTGCTAAATAAATATGGATGGTGGTTTTTCATTTTCATCATAGCAATTAAGATTCTGGAATGCTATGTGTTGTTGTAGTAAGCAATTATTCCTACAATTGTTTTGAGTCTTGGTGCAAAATGAGCAAGTCGACTACATCTCCATCAACTGTGTGTAGGTCAGCTAGAGGTAAAGTTTGAAAATCTGGTGATGATTTCCCATCACATGAATGAGATAGTATTCAAGGCTCTCTCATCCCAAAGATGGAAAGCATGAAGCTCACCCCAGGTGTTAACAGGTGCAGCTCTCAGCTCAAGGGTCGAGTTGTAAGATCAAAGGTGGCAGTGCTTAGCAAGGAGAGGAAGTCTGCAAAATATGAGAGAGGATCAAGGGTCAAGTTGAGGTACGGTTGTGGCTCTTTGGGTCGACAAAATTCACCTATTAATGTTTTTGGTGATTCTAGTGATAGTGAGGTAGAAACTAACTTTGATAAAAAGTATTTTCTCATGGCTCTGATTGAGATGGCTAGTGTTAATGAAGAATTCCTTGTGATTCCTCCAATTACTATGGTGGCATCATGTAATGTTGTTGGCTCTAGTATTGTGAAATGTGATGATGAAGAAGAGGTGGTTGTTTTTCCTCCCACTAAGGAAAAAACAAGAAGTGGTCATTTGTACCATGGTCATGGTACTGCTTCGGGTTCTGAGTGATGGTGTGGTATTTTGGGTTTTCTTTTTGTTGTGATGTTTATGTTGGTTCTTTGGTTTTCAACATGGATGTGAATGACAAGGCCTCTAATGGAATTTTTCTATGGATTTTATGACACCAAATGGTTATGTGGGTTGTTACAATTTTGATTCCCTTGTTCGTTGAATGATTACATCCAACCACCTAAGAATTTTGAAATGAAGATGAAATTCTATTTTGAAATGAAATTTTGGTGAAATGTAAATGCAATGAGCCTAATGCTTGTTGCTCTCTTATGTTATAAAAGATATTTTAAGGCTCATTGCAAGGGTCGGATTTTTGAGTCCAGTAAGGTCTAGGTAGGGCATAGTGAACATAGAATGCAGAGTTCCTGATGAATCTGCCACTAATTATCTTGAGTAGGTTTATGTATGAAATAGTCTTAATTGGTCTTATTAAATTAATGATATCGAAAGAAATCTAAAAAATTTAAAGTATTTTCTCTCCTGTGTGTTGTTATGATAGGCTATGAATGAAAATATCAAGTGTAATTTCATTTATCATTAATGGTTTATTTGAATGTATGATTCTTTTGCTTGCTTTAGCTCAATGAGTTAATCAAATGCTTGAATAAGATTCATAAGTTTGTGATAATTTCCTAAGGATTTGATAAGAAGTGATGCTTTAAGTACTGTGAAATTTTATGATGTAATGCATTGTAGAAGACCATTCACTCAATAGATAAAGTATTGTGTATGACTGAATATTTCATGCTTGACTCCTACCCAATTTGATGAGGCACTGGTTTATTCATTTAGGATTCTCATAGTTTATTAAAATAAAAAAATATTCATTTATGGATTCAAGGTTGGAACACTACTTAATTCATATTCTACTCATGTTGAGATGTAAATCTCAAAGATATCAACTATCCCTAGCAACTTAGAGGTCATTTTCTTAAGGTTGGCCAAGCCTCTGATAAATAATGTCTAATTGCACTCAATAGGGACAAATTTGTGTGTAGAAGTGTTCTTGAGATATTGGAAATTATGGGAACATAGTAAGGAACACCCTCCTTAGTTTCACAGAGCCTAAAGAGTAGGAGTAAAGGCCTTAAAATATTTTCTCGTTGTGTTGGTCTTTCTAGCCTCGAATGTTCTTGAATATAAGGCACGGAATCCCTTTAGAGAAATCTGAGGTCTAGAAAGAAAAATCACCAACATATAGTAAATTAGAAACACCTCTTGAAGAAGCATTAAAATATAATATTTCACAAGATCGGGTTGAAGATATCAATCAAGAAGGTATCCCACATTTGAAGATCCAAAATAGAGAAGATAAATACTAACACCTTATTTCCAAGGTAAGACATATCCTATTGCAAATGAAATTCTCCAAAGGATTTAGTATCAAGGTAGAGGATTAGGTCTACGTGAATAGGGTATCCTAGAATTAATATAGATTATTGGTAATCCTAAGCATCAAGGTCTTGGTTATTCAAAGGAATCTAAACATATCAGTGATACCTCCATAATACTGGGGGAAACTTTATCTAATGCAAGTATCAACATAGAGAGCATGAAGAGTCCTTATGATGAAATTGATACCAATGATACAACTAGCCATGTCATAAATCATCATTTGCATATATTTCCATCCTCTGATTAGGACCAACAACAAAATAAAAAGATATATCAAAGAAAGGAACAATTCATTGAAGCAAAAGAATTGCAAGACAAAATGAACAAGAAAAATTCAAATGGATACAAAAGAAAAAGAAATAAAATCAACCCTATCAAACTCCATTAATCAAAAAAACTATGGGGAAAAATCAAAAGGGGAAGTTCATCCATCAAAAATATCCAATAATGCAAAATAAATCTTCAAGAGTGACTTACAAGGTATATCAATACATTGGTCCCAATCAAATCTCCATATCCACCCATATTTTCTCATCATCCCAAGTTTGGAGAGTCAAAGGTTCCAAAATGTCGACCAATCCATCTAAATATCATATCCCTCAATGCATTTTGCCTTCCATTATATCCAAAACTCATATTGACCATGTGTTGGAAACAACTCTTTATCATAAGGACTCTAAGGGAGCTCTATCGCAATGTGTGCATCAAGGTAAGGTTAACTCCGATATCAACAAGGAAGATCAAAATTATTAGGGGTTACTTTCAAGCACTTGTATCTTAGAAAAATAACTCCTCCAAGAAGGATATCGTTGGCACATCATGACAGCAACAATGACCATATCAGCACCAACAACATCTACATTAGCACCACCAAGTGGTCCAACATGAGAAAAAAATTGTCACCATGATGAAAATCTGGTAAACAGACATCTTGTGTGACATCAAAAAAATTAAGAAAAGAAAAAAATCAAGAAAAACAGTCAAGAGGAAAATCATCCTCCAATGAAAACCACTATGGTGGCACTTTGGACAAGTACCATGATGAAAACCTTGAAAACAGGCGTCATGTGTAAGAATCGATCATTTACATGCACCATTTCAGGTGGAAGCATCTCAGTTTATCCATAATGAACCCAAGACATTGTTTCCAAAATCCAACTTATCTTGATCTTGACAAATGTTTGGTATACACTTTACACTTGCTTATGAAAAACATCTTGACATGGATGCCTATCATTTATCCTATCCTATCCAGCATCATCTAATCCATGAGGCATTTTTCCTAAGGGCATACTCTCAAGATAATCCATCACCTACATTGCTAGACATTGGGGGTAAATGCTTATATCTTGCTTCAGAATAAATCTTGATCTATGTCTTCTATCCCACATTGTGATCTAGGAATTTATCCCAACAACAAGGTATACCCTCCAATGCACCACCAAGGTAACCTTCAAAATAGTTCATCCCAACAACAAGGTGTACCACCAATGCACCACCAAGGTAACCTTCAAAGATACTAACAGCATGGATTATTCCTTCAATCAAAAATTCTAAGATATCAATAGTTTCTTGAACCCCACAACTAGTTCAAATAATCTTTTTTGTTACGTATCCTCTAGAAAAAAAAATTGAAGTATCAATCCAAGTTTTCAACATCTTACACCCCAGGAAAGAGGGTAAAAATCCACCAACAACAAGGTATACCATCCAATGTACCACCAGGGTAACCTTCAAAACAATTCATCCCAACAAAAAGGTGTACCACCAAGATAGCCTTCAAAACAATTCATCCCAAACAATAAGGTGTACCACCAAGGCACTACCAAGGTAACCTTCAAAGATGACAACAACATGGATTTTTCCCTTCACTTGAAAATTCTAAGATATCAACAATTGTTTGAACCCCATAGCTAGTTCAAGTAATCTTTTCTGCAACATATCCTCTAGAAAAATAAGGTGAAGTATCAATCCAAGTTTTCAACATCTTACACCCCAGGAAAAAAGGTAAAAATCCAAAAAAAATGAAAAAAATACAAAAAAATCAAAAAGAAATAAAAATAGTAAAGAGAAATAAAATTCTCTTTGAGTGAAAACCACTTTGTGGAGCTCCTAGAATAGGTACCATACTGAAAACCTGGCAAATAGGCGCTATGTATGAATAAAACATGCATTATTATCTATCAACACCTTTTCACAGCATCCACCTATCCACTTCATGAATCATGTGTCTAACCATGTCTTGTCACTAATTAAGATAAGTCATTTTATTGGGGGAAACTTTTCAAAGCTAGTTGTAGATTAGATCTTGCGACAGTCAAAACCACCAGATAACAACAAAATTCAAAAACACCTGAAAAAAACAAAAAGAAAAAAAGAAAACATGTGAAAAATACCAAAAATAAAACAACATTGTTGGATTATTCCTTCACTCAAACAGTCTAAGATATTAACATTTTCTTGAACCTCATAGCTAGTTCAAGTGAATTTCCCACAACATATAATCTAGACATAGAAATGGGATATCAATCCAAGCTATCGATGTTGTTTACCCAAAAACAATTCATGCTTTGAGTCAAACGATCGAAGTACATGGTCTTTGTGTGTACAATGTAGGAAAGGAATTTTATCCCCCGAGACCCTAGGTCAGTTCCCTTAGGTTTCCAACATGCTTTATTTTAACTTAGTCAAAAAATACAAAATCCCAAAAACATATACAATATACGAAATCCAAAAACATTCAAAAAACATAAAATTTCAAACCAAGCGAACTACAAGCCTCTACGTGTACAATGTAGGAAAGGCTTATCTTTGATGAGCTCCCAAGGCCCTAGGTTAGTCCCCTAAAAAATTTTAAAAATAGCATCATAAAAACTTAGAAAATCAAAAAAAGACTCATCCCGTCATCAACATCCACAATAAACATTTCACGCATAATAAATAAGCCATCCCAATCATCCTTTGGAAAAACAAACAAACAAACAAAGCAAACATCAAAATCTAGAACTTTCAAGCAACAACAATCGCATAAGAGTTGACTATAAACAGATGAAAAAAACACCAAAGTATCAACTACCTATCTTTTTAAACAAGACCCAACAACATCCTGAGATATGTCTTAACAGATCCATTCCTACGATAGACATGATCAACAATAGATAATAGCCTAACCCTAAATAGATATGGCAAGTGATACTGCAACTTTGTGATTTATTTTATTGACTCATTCCTAGGATCTCTCAAGGATGTCCATAAGGATTTAGAGAGGAAGGAATGGGGGAAATTGAGCATCATTTCTATTTGATGTTTGTAAGATATTTTATAATATTACCATGGCGAATACTTGATTTATTGAGTATGGAAGTTGTATTAAAACAGTTCATGAAACAATTACATGTTAGGTGTTCTATACCTCTTTGTATCACTGGTCTTAAAAAAATTTCATGCAACCCCCCTATACTTTAAACAAAGTTTTTGTATGTTTGGTATGAACAAATATACTCTTTGTTTGTAGAGTCAAATTCCACACAATAGATACAAAGTCACCTTGGTAACTCATACCCTGGTGCATCATATTTGTTTGCTACATCAAACAGGGTTTTTCAAACTACAAAGTCTCTAAAGTGAAGCAAAATCAATTCATCAAACACTATCCATTATCATATTTCTTATAATTAACATCATCAACACTATCCATTATCATATTTCTTCTAATTAACATCAATCACTATCCATCATCATATTTCTACTAACTAACAAACATCATCATATTTCTTCTAATTAACATAATAGCTCTATCTATTATCATATTTCTCCTAATTAACATTCATCCTGCATAAAACATCATCAATACCATATCCATATTGCATCCACAAAATGTTATCAATACATATCATGATGATAATAAACCAAATAAAAATCATGTATCATCTATGGAGCATTCATTTATCAACATAACACCACATCATAAAACGAGACAAGGTATGATTCATTCATCTACATCAAATTCATACATCATAAAATCACAAAAACATATATAAACATACATCATCATATTTCACCATCACATAAACATAAAAAGAGGCTGAATCAAAGAAAGTATATCATATATATCATCATCAAAAATGGAATATGTCATAAATACATAGTTCATAGTGACACAAGTGTGAGAGGAAAATACAAAATCATAACATATATATATGAGGTCTCTATTGGCATATGGCTAAGTAGTTTGTCTTGTAGGTGTTGTCATTGATGGAAACCCAAGTCATGCAACTCAAGTCTTGCATCTGAATGAGCAGCACTATTTTTGGCTCCTACCAACAAAATAGAGCAAAGAACAGGAGATCCGGTTAAAGGCATAAAATTTGGTCTAATCATCCCACCAGACAGGTATTTTGGGTTATGAATCTTTGAGGAAGGTTTGTAGAGGCTTTCAATCTCTCAATTTTGATGTGCACTCATTGGTAAGCAATCTAGGTGGTACGAAGCACTAATCTATCAGTTATCTATGCTAGAAGGCCAACTCGACAAAGATGGAATTCGCGGATGTATAGGATGAAATTAATTATAAGTCTCAATATTAGATTAAGTGTTGTTTGGGTCCTCTCTTGGTCTTAACCGACTTTGGAGGATGCGCATAAATATTTTATGGTGGATCTAGCCGACAAGTTAAAAATCTTAATACCATATGAAGCTGACTATTGGATAAATTAATCTTGATTGCGGATATATATAAAAGATTAATTTTTTCATTTAAAAGTGTGTGGGTGTGCTAGAAGTGGTGTTTGGATATGAAGAAGTGTGAATTATGAGTCATAGCAGAGTAGTAATGTGAAATTGATGTGAAGAGCAGTAAAGAGAAGAGTAGGGCAAAGCGAAGTGGAAAATCATAGAGCAGATCCAGAATAAGTTTCATGAGCTTCATCAGAACTATTACCTAGCATTGTTAGATTCTATCATCTCAGTTCACTCTTTCAAATGGTTTTAATCTGAATTTTGTAGGCAGTAAGCCTTTATATTTTGAACAATGAGCTCTAGGCAATGTGTCTAAATGCAAGTGCATTCCCTTTTTAAATATTATACTTTGAGTACTCAAACTATGGATTAATCTCCACTATTGTTTTTCCCCTAATAAAGTTTCCAAGCAAAAAATTTGTGTGTCATGATGTTACAGATGTTTACTTTCAATGCATACATCTTTTCCTTTAATACAATGATGAAATGCTTTCATGGATAAAGTTTGAATATTGTCGAACACTAATTCACCCCCCCCCCCCTCAGTGTTCCCTTGAGTCCAATAGTCTCGACTAGACCAATGAATGTATATAACACACATGTCTACAAAATTCCTCTGCACCATGAAACAACATCAAGATCAAGTACCAAAAATAGTAAGACCCCAAATAGGAGGGACAGAACACTACTAAAAACCAAAATTGTCTAGCTATCTCACAGACTGATCACCTACACCTGCACCACCACCTCCATCGCTCATAGGTATCAGCTCCTCAAACCATGGACACTAAGAGGCCCTAGGAATAGTAGCATCATATAAGGTCTGATAATAGGTGGATGCTTGTAGATACCGATCTCACTCAGTATGCATACTATCACGCTCTACTCAAAGAGTATCTCTCTCTACTATTAGTAACAGTACTTGAGTCTCTATGACATGTCATATGCCAATGTCACTCTCTCGATCTGCCTAAAGAGTACCTCTCAATACTATCAGTAACACTACTTGAGCCTCTATAGCATGTAGTCTACTAATCGTGCTCTCCTGCTTAGCCCTCAGAGTGTCTACCAAAGCCTCCACAACCTATCATCACACACTCTCTGCATCTCTAGCCAAATTCATCTAAGCTATTAGTACATCAACATCCCTAGCCAATGGAGGAGGACTTGGAACCTGTCTTTGACCCTATGTAGGAGACACCCACTCATCTTGGATATCATGTGCCTCATCATGCCGAGCTCAATCTAACCGCTCTGTGAGAACCTCGACACGGTGCCGCTCACCGCGATGACCTATAATGCCTACTCTTCCAAAAATAGGATCACCTCTAGGATCAATAAGCCTCAAATTCTTGTGTTGTACCCACCACTCCTCATAATTGTGAGTAGTACTTGGATCTTCCAAACAAATTGACCAACCCCAACCAGCTATGGAAAGTTCTCCAAACTCAAAAATCATGATATCAAAATCAACTTGGAGACCCCATACACGGACTCCCCAATAAGTCTAACCAAAACAATCCTCATACCCATCAAGAATGCACCCCTATCTCTCTCTGAACTGGTGACAAACTCGGTCTAGTAGATAACACTCTATCACACATGATGAATGGCCAAGCAACCAATAGGTCTGACGATAGTACACAAGTTTATCCACATCCCCTGTTCAAACCTCATAGCTCATATAAGGTCTCCACAAAAAACTAGGCATATCATCAAACACACGGTGCCAATAATGTAGGTCCCCAGGCAAGGTGTAATGCATAAAGTCCCTATAGCGATAAGGTTATGGATCATCTGGAGAACGATCCTGAATCTCATCTGGATGAGTCACTACAATATGCTCCCACGCCCAAATATGCAAGTGACACACCTGTAGAAAATGGCTTCCCACCCTGGTACACCACCTCATGCATATCGTGGTGGAGATGAGAAATCAAATAGACACCCTAGGCATATCTCGTACCATGCTCTAGCATGCTCTCAATGCATGTACCCCAGCCCACTGCAAACTATCGACCTCGTCTATCAAGAACAACCAATCATGATACCAAGCCATAGACGACAATAATGATAGGCTTTGGGTTGTCAGAATAAATAGATAAATCAACCTCTAAATCACAAACATCCAAGTGTTCCACACCTAACATACGTTGCATAGTGTGGAAACCTTGTCAAACTTGGTACATAACAAGCTCACCGTGAATAGGAAGATGAAGAGTCCTCCACACATCCTCAAGTGTAATAGTTTCCTCCCCTATAGGCAAATGAAAAGAGGATGTCTCAGAATTCCACCAATCCACAAGAGCGTTCATCATCGCCATATGGGTCCTAATAGGAGACATGTAACAAATATAATGCAATCCCACAACGTCAAGAAAGTCCACTCCAATGCTCTGAAATGGGCAATTAGATCAAAAAAATGATGGGGATGTCTCTCTCTCATCACAAGTGGCCAGAGACTCGCTTGCAAATCATTTTAAAACCAAAATGTTAGGGTTTCACTCTAAACATACAAAGCAACACAAAAATACATGAGCATGATGAAAAATAGACACATGCTAGGGCTTAGAACAAAAGCTAAGAGAAAATGACAAAAGGAGAAGTCAATTTCTAGGTTTTGGAACAAATTCTCAACAAAAACTAGACAAAAGCGTTGTTTTAAGACAAAAACACAATTTCTAACAAAAGCATAAAATAAAAGCACAAGTTTAGAACAATAGTATAGTTTCAGGACAATAGCATAGAAACAATAGTGCAGTTTTAGAACAATAGCACAGTTTCTGACAATAGCATAGTTTCTAAACAAAATCACGAAACAATAGCACAATTTTAGAACAATAGCACAGTTTTTGGATAAAATCACAGTTTTCACAAGTACAAAAGTGCCAAAACTGATGCAATTTTTTAAGAATCTCAAAAATAGTGCTATTGTCTACCAGGACTTCCCACACGCATAACGAGAACAAAACATGACAAAAGTGAAAGGGGAGAAGGTACATACTAGGCCACTAATGCCTGAAGGCCATCCATACTCCTGAACAAGCTTAGAATGATGTGGGGGAACCTCCAATCTCAGCATTCTTCCTCAAACAATTGACAGAATGTGGATCTAGAGACAAGAATTAGCAAGAGGAACAAAGCACAAATGACCCAATTTGAAGACAAATTGCCTATATAAAACCTCAAAAAAACCATAATTTCATCTAGGAAACCATAATTACACTTAGGGAATCTTCCTAATTTTAAATTAGAAGCTCTAGAAAACATTGAAACAAGAAACGATGCATATATTGATATAACATTTCATTTGAAAACATCGAAACAACAATACAAAAGTGTCAAGAGTTTCACCTCAAAGCTTGAAATTTTTGGTCAACCTCTCAAGGGGGCAACACAAACTCCTACCACCATTCCATTGAATGCCAGGGCATGGTGGGAAATAATTTTTTTTCAAAAACTTGACCTTAAAAATAAAATCTTTGAAACAAAGCAACCAATACTTTGTATCAAAGAGGGGCAAAATGTAGACATGTAAAATTGACTTGACACCTATCACACACCTCAAACAACACCAAACGACATCAAATAGTATTGAACAGCCTCAAACAATATCGAACAACCTCAAACACCATCAAACAATATCAAACAACATCCCCTAACATCTCAGAATGACTCGAAATCATCTTGTAACATCTCAGAATGACTCAGAATCATCTCGTAACATCTTAGAATGACTCATAATCATTTCGTAACATCTTAGAATGACTTAGAATCATCTTGTAACACCTTGAAATGACTTAGAATCATCCAGTAACACCTTTGAATGACTCAAAATCATCTTGTAACACCTCGAAATGACTCAGAATTGTCTCATAATAGCTCAAAATTGTTCTGTAACATCTAAAAATGACTCAGAGTCATCTTGTAACATCTCATAATGACTTGGAATCATCCATAATGTCTCAAATCATATTGGAATCATACCACAATGTTCCCACATCGCACCACATCAAAACGACATCAAAAACCCTAATTCCTCTATTAATCGAATAAACAACATTATTTAATTCATTCACTTTTTCATCATTTCAAACAAACTAAATAAATTTTATTTATTTAATAAGGTCTTGAAAACCCTAATTCCTCTATTGATTAAATAAAACAACATTATTTGATTAATTCACGTTTCATCATTTCGACCAATTAAATAAATCATATTTGTTTAATAAAATCCTAATCTCAACTTATTTCATCCTGATTGATTAAATAAATGCCAATTATTTAATTATGTCACTAAATCACCTTATTCCCCTAAGTGGATTAAATTATTAAATAATAATTTAATTACGACACTTGCCCTCCAAAATTTGAATAATTAAATCAAACTATTCAAATCAAACTAATGCAACTTTGATTGTAAAAGTCAAACTTGATTTGCACATTCAACTCCAAAAAGGAATTAATTAATTAATTAATTCATATTCCTCACCCACTTTCTAATTGAGCAAATTATGATTGATGACTAAGCAATCTAATCTATTAACTAATAAATCCAAATTGTTAACTAAACAATCTATTTTTTTAACTAAGCCATCACATTCCTAACTAAGCCATCAAATTCCTAACTAAGTCATCACATTCCTGACTGATCAATCTAAATCTATTAACTAATCAATCATATCCTTGACTAGCCAATCTATTTCTCAATCACCCAAATTGTGCAATCAACTTTGCACAATTTTCTCATGTATAAATCCTCTCAACACACTTCAATCATTGATCTGGATATTCTTCAACACGATCTTGATCACCCATTTCAAATCACATATTCTATATAACAAACCCCTTTCCTCACAAATAAGGATCAAAGAATCAACATACATTGAGCAATGAAGTGCTATCAAGAACACCATTGGCATAGCTTCACCATTTTCTTTGATCAACCAAACACAATAGTCACTCATCAATCTTTTGCACATGAACTTTGGAGGCTTCACGGTGATAAGAACAACCCGATATCAGGTGAATACACTCCACTACAGGATAGTAAGACTATGTTATTCTTGTTCATTCATTTTGCAATCATAGATTTGTTTATGAATGTTATAATAGCTTAGTTTCATTTTGTATGTGTAGGTTAAATATCTTAGATTAATATGTTAATCTTAGCTTAGATTCTTATATTTAACATGCTTGATCTATCTTCCAGTCTAACATTCTCCCCCTCACACAAGTATATCATGCTCATGCCAAGCACATTGTATAATATCACTTTTTTTATGAGATGGTAGAGAATATTAGGGAATAGTTATAAAACTTTGGCACTCTTGAGAATTTTTTAGATCCCCTTAAGAAACTAGTGAGCACAAATAAGTTCTCTTGGTGTAGGGAGACCATGGGCCTTGGATCTTGTACCTAATTTATTTTATGTTCCCTGTTTATGTCATTGTTGTTGGGAAATAATGCATAACATAGATTGATGATTAATAGATAATAAATAATAAATTAACATAATATTGTTAATTTATTATTAGATGTTAGTTATTAGTTAGGTGGATATATGTATATGTAATTCAAAGAGTATAAAAGTGTTGAAGATGAATGATTAATTTATGGTGTTGGAGCCTCTGGCTCTTTCTTTCTTTTCTATTTTTAATATGGTGTTAGATAAGTTTTCTTGTGAGACCTATCTATTCACCTTCCATTTAGATATCTTTTCTCCAAATTGGTGCACACAATGGTCAATTAGTGCAGACCACATGCAACAACCATAGATTTCTATCCACCATTCTTGTATTTTGTCATGACAAAGGAGCAGTGTGGACCACATAAAAATATGTGACATTTATGATTTATTTGTATTTCTTCTCTCTTTCCATCTTATTCACTCCTTCCATTTTTTTCCTCCACCATGTTCATTTTCATATGAAAATTTTTTAAAAAAAACATATTTCATTTTTTGGTTGCTATTCGTTGAAAATCCTCTATAATAGCTTATATTTGGTTGCCTGTCTAACTTCTTTACAAATCTTTGCATACAGTTTTTGTTTATTGACATGAATAAGGGTTTGAAGATTTGTAAAAAGGAATTGAATTTTATGGTGTCTTGTAAATCTCTATAGATGTTGTCGAACTCTATCTTGATTACATTTTCAAAAGAGTGTAGGCAGTTCAAGTATTTTCAAATGATTGAAGCAAAGAAGTTTAAATTATCTAATTTAATCATTGACAGTTATGGGTTAATTCATGTCTTGTAACAACACATCAAGTTGATATATAATGTTACCATTGATGAGATGTATAAGTTACAAAATATGGGCATAAATGAGTATATAAATAATTTTTATCCCCAATGGTGCATAAAATTTAAAACGATAGTGGAGACAACATACTTTGTGTAAAATATGAGAATTAGAGATCCATTCTATCAAAAACCATTAGCAATGGTTTTAAGGAAAATTTATACAATATTTCATCAATGATAGAGATCCTAGAGGGGAGTGTACCCATCGTAGAGATCACACATGAATGTGTTAAAAGAGCGTAGGAAGATCATGAAAGAAAAGACAATAATGTGACTAGAATCTACCATAAGAATTTAGTTTTTAAATATATATTTATTCATTTCTTGATAAGGCCAACAATATTTATGTTTGGGTAGAGATTCCAATGGTCAAAAAGGTGATTATAATCAAATATTTTCTCCACAATCATGGTGGTCAAGGAGATGTAGGATCAAGAGACTCTGATTAATATATTGGAGATATATATTAGACATGCAAGTGAAAATTCATTTCATAAAACTTGAGAAAGTTTTTGTTTCATTTGGAGTGCTTGTATCATAACTTTAACTCAATAGAAATATTAAGTTGCATATTTATTCTAGCAAACTTGGAGCTCCTTATTTACAGTGTATACATTATTGTGCATTTTCTCAATGTTACAATGCAAAACTAGCAATATGGGCATTCAAATTTGAGGGTTTGTTTGAGGTACATTATTTTTTTTCACCAATATATTTTCATTTGTTTCCTTGTCAACAATGGAATCTGTAGTTATCAATTTTCAAAATGGTGACACAGTTGACATTCTTTGTTTAAAAAGGAGATTTTTTAAGCTACGTACAATCTCATATAAAAATTTAACAAAAAGGGAGTGATAAAGGGAAAAGAGTTGTAATAGAAAATCAAAAGATATGGAAAATGAAAATTTCCATGACTAATTCTAGGTTCCAAAAGCAAAGAATGATGGGTTGCACTTTTGTTAACCCACGTAGCAAGGAGAGTTTTTAGGGTTTTTTATCTTCATGGCATTGAAGGAGTGCAAGAAGATAAGGACACATAGACAAATAGAACCATGTCCCAAAGTCCAAATTTCCAAAACTATGAGTTCATTTCCCATATTTTGTTAAGTATACCTTATATGGATCAAATTTTTACACTCTACAGAGATATTCAAGTCTATGAGAATCCTAAAAATTGAAAAATACTTTAAAATATTTGAATGTAAAGAAGTTTGGGAGGGTTTTATTTCAATTTTTTGACCTCATCTAAATATCTTTGAGGTGGTTTGAATGGTAATAACAAAAAAATTAATTTTAAATAGCTATGTGTATGGAAAATACTTTTCCAATGTTAATATCTCAGTCAAAAGGTGTAGGATAATTTTTCTAGCTACTGCCAAACATGTCCAAATCCCATATTTTATGTATGCATGAAGATTTATTAGTGAAATGTCAAGGTTTTTCCATAAGAAAAAGAAGTAAATCATATATTTTATCAAACGAAGTGAATAGTTCATACCATGACAATTATTTCAATGTATGTGACACCAATCTGTGAAGGACAATCATGTTAGCCATGTTAGGCCTAGACACGGTCTATAGATGATAGTCACATAGCACATAATAAGGCAAGAGTTTCAAACAACATAGAGCTTTAAGGATAGTGATATAATGGTTTAAGAAAGGCTATATGTTGGAAAATTTTAAGGAATACATGTATGTAAAGTAACAAATTTTAAGAGCAATAGCAAGGAGTGAGAACTTAATGACAGTAGGGGGATTATGGAAGAGTATAAAATTTCTATCGTCATGAAATTTTAGTAAAGGGAAATTTCAAAACCCTCTACAAAACCTTGATTACATTGATAGTCATACCCCTTGTCAAAACCCTAGCTAGAGAACCCTTGATAAGTAGTGGTCAAGCATGTAAAGTGGATAGAGTCATCGATAACAAAATAGCCCAGTCCATATGATAATGTGTAGACTTCAATTGTAGAGTTTAAGTGAACAATGATGAATCCTAGTTAAAGGAGCATGCAAGTTAAGGCAGTGCATTATAGATCACAAAAGATAGGGCTAACATAAGAGAGGCCCAAAACCCTTCCTGAATCTGTCAATATTTTTGTCACTGCAAGCATTCAATAACCCTATCAAAGAAATTGAAACACTATCAATCAATGATATTAGCAACTGATGATCTGTCAAGGCTAGGAGAAAGATCCATTCTACCTATTACATGGTTTTTCATGGAATGTGAATAATCTTCATATTGGACCTATGCATAGACATAAGATAGTTTGTGTGATTCAAATGTTATGTGGGAAGTGTTAGAAGGTAAAAATTTTAATGAGATCCTTAGCAAGAGTATACTCTTCAATGAGCTTTCATTCAAAAGTAATTATAATGTTAGGTTTTTTAGAGGGTTTTGGGTTTTATTCCAATCAAGAAAACAATTTCTATCCTATTTTTCAAGATACTTAGGATTTTAGGGAGTGGTGAGAATCTATTAGATGGTCTACCTCACTTTTTTGGATGATGTAAAGTCTTGTGAAAAAATATCTACAAAATCTTTATCAAGGTCATATTAGAAGCACATGGATAAGAGTATTTATTCTTCATGAACCTTGGGGTTTGAAGTCTATAGGGTCCTAAAAATGTAGGCAAGTGCAGAATTCTAAAAATATTGTTCAAGTTGTGTGAAATTAGGTTGATAATATTCAAAGGTCATTCATAAAGAATCATGACTATGATCAATGCAAGCTTTGCATATAGTCCAAAAAATGAAAACCATCAAGATTGTGACGGTGATAGTCATGTTGAATAAAGATAAAAGGGAAATGAATGCTATAGGTTTTTAATGAAACAAATATCATAATAATGAATGATAGTTATAGTGTAAAGAAAATAAGAATGATACTCTACAGGACCATCATAGCTTCAAGAGGCATGAATTCAAGAGTACATGAAAGATAGTGAAAAGAGATAATCTAAAACATGGCAGTAAGAGGCATAAGTATTCATGCCAAGTATGTGTATCAAAGTGGGATAGGTCAGATCACAAATGGTAAGAGAGCCATGACGAGACACTTCATAACATAGTCATCTTGGTGGTTGTAGTTTTTAAGACGACAATGACAATAGACAATTGCAGACATGTAAAAATGACCTAATACATATCACACATCCTGAATGACAATTTTTCATTATTGGCATCATTATCATTTATATCAATTAATCACTATCACTAATATCACTGCATTTCACATCATTTACATCAAAAACCCTATTTTCCTCTATTAATTGAATAATCTGTAATTATTTAATTAATTCACTATATCATCATTAATCTAACTTTTATTCCTCTTGATTAATTAAATTAACACAAGTTATTTAATTATGTCATTAATATACCATATTCTCCTAAATCAATTAAATTTTTATTACTTAATAATTTAATTCAATCCCTTTCCCCTTTCTAAACTTGAATAATTAAATTAATTTTATTTGAGATCATTCAACATATTCAACAAACAAATACAACTTTATTTGTTAAAATCAAACATGACTTGCACATTCAACTCAAAATATTAATTAAGCATTCAATTAATTAATTATCTTTACCCCTTTTATGATTGAGAAAATCATGATCACTAATTTCTCACTCTAAATAGTTGACTAACTCATCTATTCTTCAATCCCACTAACCACTCAATATATTTCATCAATCCTACTAACCACTCAACCTAATCTCAATACCCCCAATTATTATAATCTAAATCCACTAATATTTACAACCAATTTCCTCTCAATGATTCTCAACCATTGATTAGGATCTTTTACTATGAAATCTTGATCATCCATCTAGAAACCTGAAATCTATAAAACAATTCTCTACCCTGTCAAAAATCATCTAGAATCTTCATAGTGAAGCACTGAGCAATTATCTCTTGAGCATGTTGAGATTTATTATCACATTCTAGTTCACCATTATCAACACGAATCAAATATTTTGCAACAACAATAGAGGCTTTTTATTGAATTGAGCAATCCAACATCCAAACGTCAATACAAACACAACTCCAACATGGGATGGTATATCTTTTAATGTTTTGAATTCAATTTATATTATCTTTAGGATTACATTGTTTGATTTCATTATTTTAGAACTTCACTTCATGAGTATGTTTGGAATTTTCTCTTGTTTAAATTAAGTTTGGTTCAATTCATTATTATTTTTCCTATTGCTTTATTCCCCCCTTATGACAACAATATATAGTGAAGTGCTAGTGAGAAGATCAAGGATAAAAAATATAACAATCATCAATAGTTAAAGGATAGTAGTGATATTACTTTGACAAGTCAAGCATAAGAATGGATAGATAGGTTCCTTCAAATTACATGGATATTCAAAAGACAATAGAACATAGTCCAAGAATATTTGCATAAAGAAGCATAGGAAAACAACCATTAAGAATGTCATGATGGCATCCTATGCAAAGGAGCAATAAATAATTAAGACATGAGGAGTACCAAGCATGACAGTTTGAGCATGGAAAAAGAGCTTAAAAATAAAGATAGAAGATAACCCTTGTCTTATGTAAATACAAGTGATATGTCTTACAAAAGGAAGTCATGAAATAGATGGGATAGTCATGGGAAAGAGAGTGGATGTGTTAATAAGATTCAAGGAGGACAGTCTTATGACAAATAAATGGATAATAAAAGCTAGAGATTTGTACAATGAGACCATCACTATAGTGAGCTCATCAAAAGGAAACTCACACAATCAAAAGGGCATCTAGATTTGTAAAAGATAAGGAGGATGATTTGCTAAATTTATATTTAGCAAAAATGATGACAAAGAATAAGGATAACTCCATAATAATCCAACCCCACAAGGAAGAGTGACAAGGAGGAAAACCAAGATCATAATGCATAGTACATGCCATAACAATGAGAATGAAAATTCTTCAAGGAATACATCACAACCATGAATTAGAGGACATGTATACAACACTTATTGTGAAAATGATATGTTGTTAGGGTTAAAAAATCTATTTAAAATCCAAATGCCTATGTGATTGTCAAAATCATGCATTCTTTCCTTGCATCTTTATCCTATATTTGTCATATATTACTATATATACCTATTACACTTCATGGAAGTCATTGAATATGCAATTTCAAGGCAAGAAGATGATAGTAACAGAAAAAAATTTAAGTGACTGCCAGATTAAGAAAGAAAAGAGAATAGTTACAATGATGAAATTAACCCATGATAGTCATAGCCATATGATAGTGTGGTAAAAAGGAAGGTCTGGAAATTTTTATTTTCATATAGCATAATAACAATGCAATATAATAATCAAAAGGATAGACCCTTAGTAGGTCTGAAACAAGAGGGGAATTCAATGAGGATGAGCATAGTTACAAAGGACAAACCTATCTACAAAGGAAATATCAAGGGTGAGAAGGGAAATATATAGTGAGGGAACATTATATGAGAAAGATGTCAAGTATCCTTCGCAATAAATTGATGAATGAAAAAATATATGATAGTGAGAGGCCAATTCACAAGTAATAGACCTTGTAAGAGGACATAGTCAAGAAAAAATGAAGATAAAAGGGATGACACATGTGCCAAAATAGGTTTCCAAGACCCTCCTATGTCCCCTTTAGGAATTTAGTTAGTTTCAAACATATTTAACACACCCTATGAGTATGGAATAAGGAATTATATTTATTTGCAAGGAGTAATGAGTAGTTGAGGATATCTAGGGGTACTTTGGAAAGTGGATAGTAATTGAGAAGATATAAGGGGAAGTTTAAGTGACTTGGAAAGTAGTTTCAAGCATCTTGAAGCCTTCGTAGCAGAATCCAAAGTAGGTTGAAAAGGTCAAAGGTTCAAGGTTTTCAACTCAAAAAAAATAGGAGCAATTTTCCAACGCCTAGGTAGAGAAGAAGTGGTCAACTCAAGTAAATAAATGTTCATTAAATGTTGTTAAAAAAACTTTCCTACTTTCTCTCCAACATTGGATAGTTAAAAAGGAAATCCTACGCTCAGTTAAGGTAGTTCTTGCATTTTTACAAAGCATTGTAAATTTAAAAGAAGTTTCTTTCTAGTCATATTGATATTGTAACTCAGATTTTTAGTCCTAAGACTAAAAATAAGCATTGTAATACTTAATTTTCAAGCATCTCCAATCAAAACAAGTCATATTTTATACTATGTATGGAATTGGAAAGTATCTTTATTAACAAAAGAATAATTTTCCACCCTAATTGATTGGTTTATGTTGTATTTTGATGAATCTTATGTAATTTTATTATGTTTTTATACTAAAACCTCTAAAAAATATATGATCAAACACCTACAAAACCTGTAACTTATTTTTATGTGTTGGTTATTAGTTAGAAAACACTTATATTAGATTATGCAACTATGGAAATAAATTCATTTTCCTCCTATAACAAGAAATATAGGTCATATTTTGGCAAAAATAGCTCAAAACATAAGGCGGAACAACAAGGTTGTGTGAGACTAAAAGAATCTTTTTCTTTAAGTATTGTATGAAAAAGAGTTTAAACACTTGATCTTCAACATTTTGGTGCATCACTATCTATAGTCTAGGTTTAAAATATTCAATCTTTTATCCCTTTTCCATGGTATAAATAGGCATAATAGATTAGGATAAAATAACAATTAATAGAAGCATCAAGGGAAATGACCCTCTGTAAAGGTTGATCTTCATTATCTAATCCCACACTCAAGGATATCATCCCATGTTTCATGAGGTGGTTGGGTGATTCTATCATCTTAGCAAGGGTACACACTTATGTGACAATAAAACAGATAATGATAATGTTGCAAAGATTATATTTAAGAAGATTGTAACAATCATGAATGAAGGAAATAAACAACTAGGCCATAATCATGGATTCAACAAAATAAAAGTCTCCATGTTATCACTAAAGATGTGGGTTGGGAAATAGTGCATAACATAGATTAATGATTAATATAATAAATAATAAATAATAAATTAACATAATATTATTAATGTATACTAGATGTTAGTTATTAGTTAAGTGGAAGTGGTTATAGGAGAAATTATATATATATATATATATATATATATATATATATATATATATCTGTGTGTGTGTGTGTGAGTGTGTGTGTGTGTGTGTGTGTGTGTGTGTGTGTATAATTCAAGTAATGTAAAAGTGTTGAAGATAAATGATTAATTTGTGGTGTTGGAGCCTCTTTCTCTTTCTTTGTCTTATTTCAATAATTACAATGTATAATATCAAGTTGGGGAATATTGGGATGGTGTGATACTTAATTGTAATCCTAATTTATAATTTTGTATCTCAAACTTAATTGTAATCCTAATTTATATATTAATACAAGATAAAAGGTCATTGACCACATTAACTTGATGATATCCACTACCTCAAGTTATTTTTGATAAAAATTCTCATGCAACTTAGAAAATTTCGATGCATCATTTTTCTCTTCATCAAAAGTCTTATGTTTACTAGCTCTTGTTCTCGTACTGGGTATAGCCTTTCCACTTTTCTCCCCAAGAATTATATTGTCATAAATGACATTAATAATCCATCCCTCATTAAGATCCTTCAATTTATCATTCATAATTTTTATTCCTATGGTAATATTTTGAATGGTACATTATTGACTTGAACATGGTTGATATTTTCTTTGATGATTGTGAGTTCCTTTTCTAGATTAGCAATTATATCATTATGATCATGTTTCCAATTTTCCCACTTATTCATGTTGACATTAATATCACCTTCATATAAAACAACTCTTTCTCCATTATATTCATCCTAGGGATGTCTTCCCAACCCTAAATAATGCTCACATCATACTTCCCTTGAATGTTAGTTTGACCTCCCATTTTATTATGTAGAGCAACCAATTTCATAGTAAGATTATTTATTTCCATAAAAAATAATTTTTTCATGGTATCTTGAGTCATAATAGCTTCATTAATGGTACTCAAAACCTTACAAATCTCCTCCCTATAATATGCATTAGCAACAAGGACAAAAAATTCCTTACGGATATCTAAGGTAGGTCTAAGATCCCAAGGAAGTCCCAATCAAGGGTTAAAGAATCATGACTTTCCCCTTCCTATTCACTCTTTGAATCTCAAATTGGTAATTCTCCACACTTTTCTCTAAACCCTATTTCTTAATTATATCTTCCCTTTTCCTAGAATCCTTTCTCCATACAATTTTTCTTCCTATTAACCCCCTTACTAGTATGAGTTTAGGAATAGGTTTTTCCAATATGGTCTTAGTTTTGTACATTTTATGGGTAACATACTCCTTGGATTCTTTGTAATATGATTTCCTAGGATATATCAAATCTATAACACTAGACTCCCCAGGATTGTCATCAATTTATACCCTTTCCTACTCAACATCCTAAAATAAATATCTTAAGTGTAAGGACTCACAGATGAAGTATCCAAGTAATCTACCATCTTAAATCTACCATTTTTAGAAGTATCACTATCAATTGGACTTTTCAAACTAAGCTTATGTGAATTCATATAATTAATTATAAAATAAATAAATACTTGATGGAGAGGCATCATATTTGGTTCCTTCCAACTTTCCTTACTAGAATTTTCTAACAAGGTGATAAAATAGAAAGGAAAGGAAACTTTGATTATGTGTTTGAATGATTTAACATCACAAAATGGTATTCATAAACTTATTTTAAATGTACTTCTAAAGACACATACCTCATAATGTATTCAACCACTACAACCCAAATAGGCTTCATCAGCTTATTTCATATCCGTAACATGTAATGTAACCAGCCTATCATTCTTTCCCTCCTTGATAAATACTTAAGGGCCTCTTTCCCTGTCCTTTTATCCTTATAAAACTCACTACCTTTAATTGAAATCCCTATCACATGAGAAATAAAGTCTTTTGTAATAATTTTTTCCTATCCAAATGCAAAAACTATACTATCCCTCCATCCTCTAGCAAAGGCCTTCATTACTACCTATTCATGGCATTTTAACTTCTCCAAATAAGGAGTTAAACTATTTTTAGCTAGGATTATCCAAACTTTTAGATTCCTATGGACCCAATTATAATTAGAAGAATCCACTCTAATATGGTCACCACCCACCATATTCCTCCTTTTGTTTTTAGTAGTGAAACCCCTTTCAACCAAACTCATGGAAATATTCTCAAAGAGGGATATGGGTTTCTCAAGCCTATAGAAAACACTAGAAACAATCATTAAACATGAATTAATTCCCCTTAGTAGATTTTAATGACACATCATATGTATGACTGCCTACCACTAATTTTTCATTATTAAGGGTTATTCCTTAGGCATCTATGGGTATCGAATCAAAATATTTCCAAATATGTAAGCCCTTGTTTAATATCTCCCATTTGGAAAAGAAGTTTCAAACTTATTTCCTTCTCTTAAAACATGTTTAAATTGAACTTGCTCATTTTTTTTACTTAAGACATGAGTATCACTAATGAAGTTCTCAATTTTCCAATCAAGGAATTAGACTCCTCAAATTCAACAGATAATAATTATGAAATCTTCTTCAAAAAATAATTTCTTAACCCCAATACAAGGAGCTAGAAAATAGCATTAAAATTAGTTGTTGCCTCAACAAAATGATGTATTTGGTGTCCCAAAGGTAGGGAAAAAGTAGAAAGAATTTATCCTTTGTGATCTCTAACAACCTCCCCAACTCTTGCCAGAATTGGGTTTCCCTTTGAGGATCCATAAAAGCTCACTTTAATCTAATCCTTGGGAAGTAGAGTCCAAACTATGCCACCTCTCGTCATCTTCATATCCTTAAAAGGTGAAGATATATCAAACTGAAGATTCTGAGACTTAGCAATCTAGAGATCATAATTTGACACATCAATCTTCACAATATCAGTGATCTTATGAAATACCCTTGACATAAATTTTTTCTTTATTACAAGTATGATTCTATTTGAGACCCTTCTATTGTCACCCTTCATGTCCCTAAAAATTATGTTATTCCTTTCTTTCCATGTGGACCCCACACCATGTGAGGGAGCATGAGGGACCATAATCTATCCTTAAGGAATGATTTTAAGCAGGAATCCATTGATAAACCAAATCATGAATGGAATTTAGGAACACCTAACTAATATTTCAAAAGGAAAATAGGGTCTCCCAAATAGATATAGGGAATTTGTATTCCCACAATAGGTGAATAACACTCTCTTCATTACATTCACATAAAAAAAAAAATGGGATAGAAAAACCCTATTCATTAGGTTTTCAAGAGTAGGAATATTATTTTGAGCTAGAACCTAGAAAAAGATAAACTTTAGGTAATAGTTTATTGGACCTACCCTTTCCCAAAAAGGGGCCAACTCACTTTTATATGCAAGATAATCAAACCCCAAAGGTACAATATAAGAACTTGAGGGGGTATAAATCCAAGTTAATTTATCCCTTCTTGGGACTAGAGGAATGTGGAAGCTAGATAGAAGAGTATGTGGCTTATAAATAACATCAAACAAGGTAGGAGAAGGAAGCATGAAGTGTTGGAAACATGAGCATGATGATCTATATGGTGTTTTCATTGATGGAAACCCATTTAGAAGTCATAGTTCACTAGTATGCATATATTTTGGAGCAGTCTAAGTGTTTCTGGGAAATTGGAAAAGTCCTAGACTAAGATAGTAATGTAATAGAGCATTAGTTTTGCGGTCCACATTGCTCCGCACTAAAATATCCTATCATGTGGTTCTAAGGTAATAATGGTATGTATTGAAGTTGTGTATATCTAAATTTTTAGGGTTCTAAGTCTTCCTCAACTGAAGATATTGATGAAAAACTATCGAGATAAGAAAAGACATAGTTATAGGTGCATAGTTCATATTGGAAAGCTTTGCATTCCACCACAAATGATCATTATGGTTTACAATTTTCAGGAAGTGGTTGAAGATGTTATATGAGTGTGCACTACGAGCTTCAAGTGGTTTGGTGTTCCGCATGTCAAGTTGTGAATGAACAGTTGGTCTATTCAATTTTTTCTTTACCAGTTTTGTTGTATGGTGTTGACCTAAGGGTTTTGGGGTTGTGCAGTATTAAGTTAAGTATGAAGTAGATTCATAGGAGTGATTATAGGTCATGTTGATCTATTTTGGTGAAGAACACATTTTGGTTCCTTCTGCAAGGTATGTATGATATATTTTTGAGCCGATAAGTTATGGTGTCACATGTCTCATCTAATTAGGCTAATCTAATTGATGATATGAGTGTTTACAGAATATATGCATACATATATAGGTGGTAAATTAAGTGTGTGTAATATAAGTAATGATAATGTGTGAGTGAGAGAGAAATTGTGAGAAGTGTGAAGTATGATAGTGATGAAGGATGAAGTGTGTAAAGTCAATTTTTTTAGCATAACTCAAAATATATCTTCAACATATTGCAGATGCATTGTTAGCAATTCAAAATTTGACAATAAGCCACTCTTTTCTATATCTTTTATAATTCTGGAAGAATTGATCTTCCTTGGGCAGTGAGCCCTCCTATTTTTTGGATAATGAGTCCTCTTGTAAGTGATCCATTCTAGTAGTGAGACTCTTGTAATATATTGTAATCAGTTATGATATATTGTGAGCTAATCCTCACCGTAGTTTTTCCCTTTCAAGGGTTTTCCACGTAAATCTAGTATTCATGTGTTGATTTTTGTGATGCATGCTTTAATTGATTATTTCCATTTCTACAAGTTTAATGAGATGCTTTGAATCAACTTTTAAGGTAATGAATTTCAGGGGATACTGATTCACCCCCTCTCAATATTTTTGGTGTTCAACAATTGGTATCAAAGCAATTTCCTTTCATTTGGCTTAACCGTTGAGGTAGATCTTGGAGGTTGAACACATGGCAACTAGGAGGTATCCTATCCCTCTGGAAGAAATTATGATAGAATGGTTTACTAAAGAATATTATGAAGTTGATATGGAAGGATAACTCAAATCTGCTCTTGATGATCTAGATAAAGTAGAATGTGAGAATAGAGATCTGAAATAAACTCTTAAGGAAGTAGATGAGTGCATCAAGAAGCTAAGAAACCAAGTCAAGAAAGTTAAAGAGAAACTCAAGGAAACAAATGAGAATCTTAAACAATCAAATGAGACAAGTATTCATCTGAAGTTGCAGGTTGAAGAAGGAAAAAGGGTTGAAGACTGCTTGATTTCCAAATTGAAAGACAAGTCTGTAGAAGGCTCTAAGACTTGAAGAAGAGATTATGACTTTGAGGATAGATTAGGAAAAATAAAAGAGTTAAAGAGGACAAATTCAAGAAGAGCTCTATCCTTCTTGATGATATTCTTTCTATTCAAAAATCTTCAAAGGACAAAGAAGGATTAGGGTTTGAAAAAGGAAAATTAGACTCCAAACAATGTTGAAAAGATGAATGATGAAAAAAGGAAGACTACAAATAAGAAGAGAAATATCAAACATGTTTGGAACTAGAAAAATATTTCAAAAGACCACCTATCAGACAACCAACTGGACAAAGGTACCCATTTTTTAATGGTTACTGTTATTATTGCAATAAATTTGGGCATAGAGTTGTAGAGTGTAGAAGGATGAATCAGAATTTTCAATCATTTTCTAGTCAATGTTATGCATGTAATGCATTTGGTCATAAAGATAGTGAATGAAAAAGGAAAATGATTAATGATTGGGATAATGGTATAATTCCTCAATAATTCCTTGATTATTGTTATACATGCAAAAAAAATTGGCATAAGGCTTATGAATGTAGATCTAAAATTAAAAGAAGTAATTTTTCCCCACAACAAGGTGTCACATGCTATAAATGCAATAAACTATGACACATAGCTAGGTTCTATAGAGGAAATAATGTGAAACCTTCTATTCCACATAAGAAGATTGATCCAGTTGAGGTAAAGAAGGAGATGAACAAAATCTTGAAGAAAAAGGAAGAGAATGATGTGAAGAATGAATCTATGCCAAACCCTATTCTAAATTTTTCCTTCAAAAATTGGATAGAGATAATTTGGCTCAAGCGAAGTTTTAATAGAAAAATTTCTAAACCCCTTTCCAAATATTTGATGTTGATGTCTTCAACATACTATACATCTACAAGATGGTTTGATTGATCCATTGGTGAAATATATGGTGAGAAAACTCTTAATACAGATATTTACAGAATGTTTAGGAGTCTCTATGGTGATACAGAGAGGGCTTGACAACTTTTGACCTAACTTTGTCTACTACAATTAATACATACTTTAGTTCATGAGTAAAGTGATTATATTTATTTGTATACATTCTAAAAGGAATTTGTGTTCGAGCATTTGAGGAGAGCAGAGAAAACTAGATCTAAAGTGTTGAGAAGAACCCTACTAGTAATTTCCACAAGATATTTACAAGTTTCTTGAAAACCCTAGTTCAAAAAGGTTCAAAATGTTTACTCCACAAGTTATTAATGTGCTTGAAAGGCAGAGACCTAAGTTTAAGAAGCACCCATACAAGTCAATGGAAATAAATTTTGAAGGTGTGATTTCTAGGATTACTATTGGTGTGATGCACACAAAGGATGTGTGAATTTTCATTCATTCAAAGATGGATGAATATGATCATTTGAAGTTTGAAAAATTTAGGGAAAAGGTGCTAACTGGAGATGATTTTGAGTTGAAACTAGAATATACCATCTTGATAGAGAATAATTTTGATGTGTGGGAAATTTTTTCCTTTTTCAGTCTTTAAGATGAGTGCGTGAAGTATGTTCTGAGTAGAATACATGACAAATTCATGTGGTTGTACATGGTTCATATGATAAACAAATATGCAATTAGGGTTGTTATCATTTTGAGCTCTACTAGACCAATTTCAATATTAAAGGTGATAAATAATGAAGTTGTGATGAAGCTTACCAGAGTGAAGTTTGGAAAGTGTGCCCTAACAGTGAACGACATTGAAGATTTGATAGTTAAATATGCTTCAATGATGATTGTCTATAAGATATTTTTCACAAACAAAGATAATTTGGTCTCTACCACCACAATACACATGACCCATCATATGGTGAAACAACGCAAATATTTTGATCTTTGTGAGCTCCTAATATTACAATTGATGGATAATTTATAGAATACTAACCTGAGTCAAAATACCCTTTTCATTATGGTATTATCATTTTCCTGATGTTTTACTTTATCAATGAGCTACCTAGAGCAAATAATGTGGTATGGCTAGATATTATTCCTATAGCTATTCAAATTGGAGATTACTTAAGGAGATTTAGATATTTTCGGTCCTACAAGATAATGTTGTGGGGATTTTTCAGAACATTTCTTGAGAAAATATGCAAGAAAGAGAAATAAATCCAAGATCTATTGTAGAAAAGTATAAGAATGAAATTAAATGTATGGTTAGTAGATATTATTGATACATGGAAGCAATTGAACCTAGAACTATTTGGGTTTTGGAGCTGCCTCATGAGGTAGCTAAATTTGAAGTCATTGGTCTTGCAGAGATTGTGTTGAGAAAACCTAGAGATACATCTGTTGAAAGGTTTGGTACTTATGAGGAGAAAAGAAGTCAAGTAATCCTAGAAAAGAAAAATAAATACATAGAAGTCTAAAGGTTAAAAGTATGAAGGTTGATTTGGAAAGGTAGTTTGGTACCCCTTTGGACCCTACAGAAAAATATAAAGGTGCATTTGCTCCTCCAGAGACTCCACAAAAATTAAAAGGTCGGGCATGATCTCAGTCTCCACACCACCTACTATTAAAATCCTTTTGGATGAAAATATACAAGTGGTTATAAGAAGAAAGATACATCTAGCCTCCCTGAGCAACAAAAATCTCCCAAGAGAAGAAGAAAAGAAAAAGCAATAAGAGAAAAGTATGTCAGTTGTGAAGAAGAAGAAGAAGAAGAAGAAGAAGAAGAAGAAGAGGAGGAGGAGGAGGAAGAGGAAGAGGAAGAGGAAGTGGAAGAACATCAATTGGTTCAGAAAAGGAAGTCTCTCGGGAAGAGACCAATAGAAAAAGAAATAAAATTAATGTGGTGGATATAAAAGTGAAGAAGTAGAAAAGGAAAAGAAAGCTTTCATTTTTCAAAGAAAACAAAATATTTCTAGGTCAAGAGAAGAAGAAGGATCATCTAGAGATAAGGAAAAAGGTAATGTATTAGCTAAGAAATCTAAGAAGAGACCTCCACAAGTATATGAACATGAGGCTTTACAACTCGGTTCTACTTTCAATTCAATTGTAGAGCATGGTGCACTAAAGGAAACAACACTACTGTATGAAGAGTCGACTCATGCTATAAAGCTACAATTGAAAAGGAAATAGATATGTATATGGTAATCTTTGATGTGAATCTAGGTAATATGTATGACCAAATCACAGTGAGTCTTGCAAATTCACTTAGCACCAATAGACAAAAATTTGTGGTGGAAGAAGAATAGATAAGAAAACAAGCCCTAGAGAAAATTGGAGTAACCCTTACTCATAAAGAAAGAATAAGATTTTCTCAATTTCAAGAAAAAGAATTCAGGACCAAACACAAGTTAGATACCCTAATGAGGAATGACTCAGAAGAATCCAAGAGGATAGAGAGGCACACAGAGGAGATAACAACCAAGATTCTTGCAAAAATGAAGAAAGTAGTGCCTACAAATAAGGAAGCCAATCCTCCATATTTTGAAGATCAATTGTAGCAAGACATGTCACTCCCATAAATCAATGAGCCTATTATAGAGAAACATGAGAAAAATAAAGAAGTTAAGCAAGATGCCTTGGAGAAGACTGAAGAACAAAAAGAAGGAACTTTGCCTCCTCTAGACATTGAGAAGATTGTAAAAGAGTGTTCTAGCAGTAGAGAGAAAGAGAAGAGTGATACTCATGTAGATGAAAGTACTAAAATAGGTTGTGAATCCTTTGGACCCCCTGGAGATTTATTCAAAGATCTTTTAGATATAAAATTACAGTTTCAACCTATGGTGTCTGCACAGTTGTTGGAGATTCCTATGCCAACAAATTTAAGAGGAGAGGCACACATTATTCCAAGTTAGATCCATGCATGAGGATAAATCCATGATTGTATAATTGGCATAGACATGTAGATGTGACTTAAAGGATTTCCCCTCTACATAAATTATAGCTTGGTGATGTATTTCATGCCTCCACAAGAAAGGAGATTCTTCAAACTCACCAAAAGAGCATAGAATTAGTTGATGAAGCACTCAAGTTACTACAAGAAATCCTTTCCAAAGTATCCATTGATACTTCATTGTCGGGTATTCAACAACTAAATTTATTGTTACACTCTTTTAAGGAGTACTCTATTGAAATGGAAGAGAAGATTGAAAGGAAAGCAACAAAGAAGTTGAATGATAAGAGGCTAGCTAATGCCTCAACTAAGTGTGCTTCTGCACACACCAAGTTGCAAGGAAACTTGGAGGATGTTAAGAAGTTCTCGGAGAAATCCAAACAATTGTTTCAATTCTATTTAAAGTGGCCTTTATCTACAAATAGTATCAAGGGTTAGATAGACTCAATTGAGTCTCAAATTTCTCAAGCATCAAGGGCTTATGATTTGGTGAATGATGAAGATGGAGCTACTAGAGTAGTCATTCAAAATTTACATGGTCAATTCTTCTTGTTGTAGGAACAAAAAGATATCATAATGCAGTATAGTAAGCTCTGAGATATGATAAGTGTAAGGCTTACATCTTTAGCTAGAGTTTTGGCTAATGGGAAGAAGGTTGTACAAAAGACAACAATGCCCAGTTCTTTGAAAGAAGGAGAAGACCTCCATTACAATAGTTTGAAAACTAGTGCTACATATTAGTTGTTGGTTGTTTTTACTGTAACCAGGTTGATCTTCTATTCTACCTATAGAATTGTCAATTCTAATCAAGGGCAGCTCGAAGGACCTGGACCAACTGACAAGGATTTTAACAATAAACCTCCTACACTTCAGGCTCTACAAAACCCAGGAGGTTGGTCCCTTTAATGTGTTTATAATCTTTGCACTAAACTTATAAACAATCATTAATAATTAATAGATAATCTCATTTAATAGCTCAACAAAATAGGATACTACTGAGTAGAATTGGCTTTTCATCAATAGTATCAACTACTTGGAGCATGAGATGGTTACAAAAATACTTCATTACTTAAGATAATCATTTGATTTGTAATTTTGTAGCAAGCTCTAATCAAAGACAAGTAGACATAGAATCTCACAAACAAATACAATTTAGACCAGTACCATATACCATTAGGGAGTCAGATTCACAAACATTTAAAATCCCATGATAGATTCAAACACATAACATATAAGATCTCTAACAATATTGCATTACAACATCATCAATCTATATCCTAACCCAATACTTCTTAGCAAATCCCTTTATAAGCATATCCATTTATAACTCCATTCAAGAATTTTAATTAATTCTTTGAATTAAAGACAAAATGAAAATCATACACCACAACAGTGAGATGAACGCAATAACCCTTGATTATATTATTCAAAATTGTGATATGCTTATGCAAAGGAGAGACATGAGCTCAAAATGTATCATTATAACTCAAATGCTAGTACTGTCATGAAGCATCAAACCTTCATAAATCCAAAACCCTACTATAGAATGACCCAAAACCTAAATTGCATTTACACTAAATTAATCATGCATTACAATTTTCTCTGCAACTATGCCTAGACTTGACCTGAAAATATCTAACTTGCTAACCCCTATTTCTGGCCTTGAAATCCTTCTTATAGAGAATGAAGGAGCAAACAAGCATCGGGCTAGAAAATACACATGTCACCGGTCAATTGGACCGCTCTGTGACACTTCAAACATATGATTACAATCACCAAGTCCCAAAGCATCTTCTTGTTAATTCCACTCATTTGAGAATAGTCGTTGCATTGGCCAAACCTCAAAACCTATGCCAAAAAACTGCCATGGAGATAAAACCACAATCAATTATAACCATAACCATTGAGTTGTTAGTTGTTGGTAGTAGACACCATCTTACTCCTCTTCGGTTAAGTACTTGTCCACCCATTCCTGATACTCTTCATCCATTGGCCAGTCAAAAATCACCACCTCATTCACCTTAATATTGTAAGGTGTGTATTTCATTACAACCTGATTGGCTTCTCTTTCAAAAGACTAAGAAAGTGTTGGTGTTAATTATTTTATCCATGCTACTCACCAACAAATCATAGTCTGAATCATCACAAATCAATTTGATTTGTGCATTAATAAATTCTTCTACCCTATCCTACCACTGTTGCAGTGTTTTAACATTTCCTTGTGCATCAATGATGTCTGGAAAAAATGTATCACTCTAGTCATCAAAGCTCTTTACTAGCTCCCTAATTCTTCTACTCAAATCATCTAGCAGGGCTTGGAATCCCTTCAATGATTTCACAAAGATTTGAGTAGGCCTCGATGACTAGGTCCTATTATTTGTATCAAATCTAGAAGCCTTATACATAATGTCTAGATCATTGGCCCTAGGGATCCACTTCTCAACCGAAGGAAAAACTATTTCCTGATCCCTATTGATGTTTTTTATTCCATCCAAGAATAAAGAATATAAAGAATGCACAGATGGTAATCTACCATCAACCTTCTCATTTAGATGCCTCAAAATTGTGTCAACCACCTCAATTTTTTTGGCAATTGTACCATCCTCACTTGCCTTTAAGGCAGCCTATAATTCTATAATCTTACTCAACATTTTCTTCTTGGTGGGATCCACAGAATACTCAACTTCTTCTTCAACTGGCCCTGGTGTGGGACTGAGAGCAGGTGTCTAGATGGGGGATCCTGGAGTAGAAACAATTGGAGTAGTAGGGGGGACTGATCTTGAAATAGAAGGTAATGCTCTGATACCAGGAGCACTAGAGGATTCTCCCACCTGCCCATATTTCAACCTATCTACTTCAGATTGTAGCTCAACATTCCTTTGATGCATCCTACTATATTCTCCAATTATTATATTATACTTCTCCATCAAGCTCTTCTTTTCAGCCTCTTCCCTTTCAACTATCTTTTGGGCCAATTTGGCCACATTTACTATCAAACTTGTAGCTTATGTAGTTGAGGTTTCAGAATCTCTCTTGATTATTAGCCCTCCCCTTAGATTTGGGCTAATATTAGTTACATTTGGCTTTTTTCCCTGGGTTGCCAATGCCCATATGGCCAGATTCTCATACTCCTCACTAAAGTCAGAGTCCTACAGAGCTGCCTTAACCTCTTCTTCACTATTTTGTATAGGGTGCTTGGACTGTAAGATAGCATTAAATGCTACAACATCGGCTATGTCCCATTTAGGAAAAATTAGGACACCAACCTGAGTCACAAGTCTTCTTCCCTCCTCAGAAGTGATGTTTTTGAATTCTTCCATTAACTCAACCTTAACCTCATCATCATTCTCCTTCTCAGACCTATTAGGCCTTGATTCTCTTCTTCTCTTGCATTTGTCCCGGTATTCTTCTAGTTTCATCCTCCAAACTAGTTGTAAGAATACAGCAGTCTTTACAAAGGCATCATCATCCAAGAATGCCTTGCAGGCCTCCATTTTGGCATCTTGTACACACTGCCCCTTTACATCCATGTCAAATAACACCAACTATGTTGATCTAGGAGGGGAGGGGATACCAACCTGCATGTCTTGATCAGTTACAATTATCTCATCCATCAAAGCCTCTTGTGTTTCCTCAAATTTCTGCCTTTTGGGGCTTGGCTCTGATGGTAGCACTGCAGGATCACTTCTCGGTGGTGAATCTAGATCAACAATCCTTATCCCTCCAAGTGCTCTGGTCCTTGGACATGGTTGTGATGATACCTTCATTATTTTCTTTCCTTTCTTATCACCCTCATCCTCATCACTATTGTCATTCCTATGTCTCTTGTATAGAGGTCGATCAATTGAGGGTTGATAAGTTGGCCTTTTTTCTTCAAGACTCGCCTCTGGTCTTTGAATTCCAAAGTCCATTTCTAAATTGACCTTCTTGGTCATCAAGGTGCCCATGATCTCTTTAAAATTATCCAAAAAGAAAGTGATTCTCTTGTGGAATGGAGTAAACTCCATTAATGGATCATATTTTGGACCCAGTTTATGCACTATGGCCAGTAGCTTCTCATATGCAATCCATTTTTCTTTATTCAATTCCTACCTATTTAAATCAAATTCATTTCTGATTAGGTCTTTAGGAAATTTGAATTCATGTGTAAACTTTTCACCTTTAATTCATTGCCTGAACAAAGCAAAGAATCCTTCAGGGTCATGTTGCCTCCTAGATCCACTCTTCAAATGGAAATCATCAATAAACCTTCCAAATTGGACCCATCCTCCCTTGGAAAAGACAAAATCTGAAACAATAGTATAATCAGGGAACAAAGTCCCTTTTCCTCTCCCTATCAATTTGTCCTCATGAATACAACCTAGTTTCCACATGACCTCGAAAAACCCCATTCTTGATGGTACATTATATGGGAGAATATGTGGGGCTCCCTGGAAACCATACACCCTTAGGACAGTGCTTACGGGGTACAAGATGATGTCACCCCAATTGTGGCAGACTTTTAAATTAGGCTTCCTCACCTTTGGTCGAAGGAAATCATGCAAATCTTTAGGAACTCTTGGCACATTTACCACCAACCAAGCCCTGATTCTAGAGGCAAAACAATTATCAAACTGCACAAAACTGGCACCTCCCCTATTGTAAGACAAGTTTGCACTCCAAACCTGTACTAGTAATCTTTCTCCATTCACCTCTTGCCTCAACTCCATCTTCTTTTAGAAGAATTTGGCATTTTTGTATAGGAACATATGCATTAATAGGGAGTACCAAAAGAAAGGAGTGCCAACATCCCTCACATGCAACTTCAGCAAACCCTCATGTATATTTTCTACAAGAAAAGATGCATAGTCATACACCATGGAGAAATTGGGATGCTGAATTTGAGCCCCCATGAACATATATGCAATGGTCATCACTGTATTTGGGGTGAATCCCAAAATCTAACATAATGAATAAAATATCACCAAAAAGTGATTGGAAAAATAGCTTAGCCTGAAAGGCTCCTAGTCATTTGGGCTGATATGGATCGTTGAACTGCCTACCCTAGCCAGATGAGGAGGAAGAAACTTTAATCTAAAAACAGGCTTTGATCTCACATATTCTTGCTTCATCTCCTCAAGATCAATTGGGACCAAGAATGAGGTAGACTCACTCAAATCAAAAACCTGTTGAATTTCATCTGCACTTATACTTAGCAGAATCCCACCATCATTATCCCTAATTACCCTTGTAACTAGTTCATTACGTGTTGCCACTACTCTGAGTAGGTCCACGTCATGAAACACATTTGGAATTACTAGTTTCCCCATGTCGTATCTCCAGCCATTCAAGAAGGGGTGGGGTAAGTTTTTTTGTCCATACCACAACCTAAACATTTCTAGACTAATCACTGGAACCCTAGCATCTGCAATATTATAGTTCTTGCACACTAGTCCCTCGCCTAGGGTTTTTCCACTCATTAAAACCAAACCCCTCCTTCTGTCATTTGTTGATAACGGGAGTTGATCCAGAAAATCATCATATAAATTCCTTTGCAAATAATCAACATGGCCAAAGTGTTGCTTCAGTGGTGCCATCTCAAACAACTAGGGCTTCTTTAAAATTCAAATCCTTGAACAAACTAGGGCTACCCAGAACACAAAATTACAACACAACTGTGCAATTTCCAATAGTTCAAATGAACCAGTAACCCTATGACAATAATCAACAAACCCCTTGACCAAAACAATACAATCTTTCACAAAAACATTGTCAAATTAACCCAACAGTATAGAAAATAACTCACAAGATTTCACGCCTTGCAGAGAACCAAACTTCACTGTGATCGCTTGAAAAACTTTATCTCTGGCTTTGAACTGCTTTGAAAATACTTGAATGATTTTGTGGTGAAGATAGAAATAAAGCAGATACTTTAAGTCGATTGAATTGAGCCAGCAGATGTCTCATCCGCCATTAAAGCTCATTTGCATGCAGCACCAATGACTCCTATCGCATTTGATGTGAATTTGAATTCCAACCATCGATCTTTTGTTTTTGTTAAATCATCAAATGGTCACCTTCAAAAAGGCTGATGTAACCTCCATCTCAGCACCGAGGTCCCACAACAATATGCAACACCAAAGGAGTACATGTGGTGCCCTCCCGTGATATCGCAATCACTAAACATCCTGCATCTTTGGATTACGCGATGGCGGGAAATCGTTGATTCCCACCATCGGCAATCATGTTCATTCACAGCCATCATCAGCACTAAACATAAACATCGAGCAACCTTTTATCAAGATTATAACACCACCATTGATTTTGACCATGTGCATCTTGCAGTTGTTTTAGTAACCCACTTTATAACATATTAAAGCCCGAAACAAAAATTAAACACTTTATTAATCCCTTTTCGGCATCGGCAGCTGAGACACGTGGCGCTCACCCATGATTTTGATATCAGTTGAAACCCAGTGGTGATGTCATCATGAGATCATTGGGAATGGTTAGGATCAACCATTGGATGATCGATGCTCATTAAAAAACATACCCTGCAAAATAAAACAATTATTAAAAGGGGAAAGGGGACATCGCCTAGGCCAACAACAAACGATGGCTTAAAGTTGTTCTTAAAACACAGGGCATGGGCTAACCTAGACTTAGGAAATAATAAAGTCAGACGAAATATTTAACAATCTTTATCAAAAGGGGCCCGGCCTAGATGAGTCAATGGGACATAAGTCATTTTAAAACCTTCCTCAAAAAGGTAATGGCGAAATAGATCCAACCCAAGGTTTAAGATAGAACATTAGGATTTCATGAAGGAAAAAATAAAACCCCAACCTTAGGCTTTTCCCAAATAGCATAACGGACCAATAATGTGGCAAAATAATAATGGAACTCAAAGGACAAAATTGTAGGCTCCATCACTAACCTTCGCCAACAAGGATTGGGAGGCACACCTTGCAAAATTAAAAGCCTCATATCAAGGTATATTACCCTAATCTAGTTAATGTGTACATTTTTGAATTGTATAGTCATTTTTATATCAATGTACATATGCAAAGTTAGTAGATGATGTTGTGGTACAATTTTGTCTTTTTTGTGATGGATGACATAGTTAGGGGGAGCTATTTTCATGTAGATATCAGTAAGGGGGAGTAAAGCATGTGGATGTAATGCAAATTTTGTACCCTTTTCCCTTGATGTCAAAGGGGGAGTGAAGTAGAGAAGTATGTTGCCATCAATGACAAAGGGGGAGACTATTGGCAACATGAGCATGATTATGTATGGTGTTTTTTTATTGATGTCAACCCATTTTAAAAGTTATGGTTCATTAGTATGCATATAGTCTAAAGCATTCCAAGTGTTTATGGGTGTTGTAAGGGGGAAATTGATAAGTGTGAAGAAATCAATGTTAAACGAATTAAACAAATTCAAAACAAGGATTTAGATTCATACCCATTACACATGAAATGAAACTACAAAGAAATGAAATCAAATAATGTAATCAAAGGAGAGAACGTAAATTGAATTCATAAAACATAGTGTTACCATCTTGTGTCGAAGTGTATTCACAATGATGTTGGATCGTTGTTGTATCAATGTGAAGCCTCCATTTGTGTGTTGCAAAAGCTCCAAAGTGATGTGTGTTGATGGTTAAAATGACACAAACAACATTAAAACAGAATATTTCTATTCTATTTCTCCTGAAAAAGAAAGACTACATGTAGTGGCCTAACTCCCAAGGTCCTGGTAGTTGGTTCTCAACTGTCTGATGTCACTCAATTGGTTCATGCAACTATAATATTCAAGAGGCCTGGGCTGGTAACAAAGGATTCAAGCTTTGACTCTCTTTGTCAAAATAGTTTCTGTAAATCAAGGGGTTTAAAATAAAAGAAAAAAAGATAGATCCAAGGGGTAAATCAGTAAGTATGAATTAAATTTATCTACTATCCAGACATATACTTTTAACAATGAATGTTTTCTTAACCGATCACAAAAACCATAACATGACACAACCCATAGTAAAACTGTACCATCATATACATCTTAGGTGCTTAATTCAATTCCTCTATTTTCCTATCACAAGTATTTCCAAGATCCCAAAACCACACACATTCATTCATAATTAAAACTATAGATCAACAGACTTTAATAACCTTAATTCAATGACAATTTAACAAGATAATCTTTAAACCTGGTTTCTTCTAATGACTTTCATCATATAAGAAACTATCATGCTTCAGCACAATCACTGGCATTCAAGTGGATTATAACTCATTAACCTTATCAAACACACAATTCAATGCCAAACTCCATATTTCATAAACCTGCAATTCTATTAATTGTAAACAAGATCTGGTACAATGTATCTTTGCAAAATGCTCTCTGAAAATTCTATCTCCTAACACTAGGTAAGCCAATCCAATTCTCAATTAGCCGACCCTTACAATGTAATACCCCACTGGTATTTATAGAATACAAAAAAGAAGTTCGAACTTTACTTCCATCTTAGGCTTTCCACCTTTTTAGGAACAATCAACTATCTTGGAAACTCAGATCAATTTCGATCTTGAGTTCTTACATTACACATTCAGTTTGATCTAACAATAGAAGATAGAAAATAGGAGAAAAGAAGATCCCACGTCCTTGAGACTGCTAGTGTTGCATGCATGCAACATGCAAGGAAGAAGATCATCATGCATCATGCAAGGAAGAAGAATATCATGCATGCAAGATTTTATGCATGTGATGTTGGATCCACCATGAACTCATCATAACTGGTGAAGACCTATTGTAGCATATCCATATCTAGCCCATCAACCCAGTTATCTTCAAATTTGATGCGATCCAACTCAACTGCAACAAATTCTTTCATGCTTTTTACCTTGACCAACTCTCTTCTTGCAGCTTTTATCTCTTCCTTGACCTCTACAAGTCGATCTATCACCAAGTCTTCTCCATCATCCTGCATGAGTCCTTGGAATCTTTCATTCCATTTCTCTCTAACCTGACTTAATGGCATGCCATATTTAGTCATTACATTCACATCTACTATTATAGCCATAACCGCTTCCAACTCTTCCAACTGCTCAGTTAAATTATTAACTGCTCCCTGAATTTCATCCTTACGCTTGCTCAAGAAGCCAGTCCTAAACTTAAGGATACGAGAAGTCTTTTCTACAAAATATTTATTATCATCTTCGAGTATAGATTCTTCTAAAAGAGTAGTTAGAGGCAATGTATTTATCTTCTCCAACTTTTCACTATACTCTTTGTACTCTTCTTCTAACTTCTCAGAGGCCTCAATATATTGATGCATCTCTTTTATTACTCCTTCTGCCTCCTTATAGGTTTCAAACCCCTTTTCCAAAACCTCACCTACCTCCCGGTTCACTTTGTCTATCCATTTGTCAACCATCTCCGCCTTACCTCTAACCTGCACCAAATCATCAACCTCCTTTTTGCTTAGCAAAACAGGAGTCTCAATTGCTGCAACCTTTTGTGACCTTGGAGAGGAGACACTCTTCAAAAATGAATGTAACTGATCTAACTGAGCCTTAAGCTCATCTTTCTTTTTTTTGTCCTTGATCATTCTAGATTTTGTCGTTGAAGCCACCACATCAATCAAATTCATTTGTTGATTTCTAGTGGGTCTTCCCAAGTTAACCGTACTCAATTGATAGTCTGTAAGCTGCATATCCCCTACCTCCTTTTCAATCATAGGCACGGCACATTCAGCCACTATCTCCCCTTTATCTGTGAGTTTGGTAGAATGAAAAACTTTAGCCCTCTTCTTAGGCCTTTCCTATTCAATCTCCTTCATCATGTCCTCCCAATTAAGAGATTGAGGAGGTGTTCTAGCTCTTTTCTATAGATCTAATTTCAACCAAGTAGGAGCACCAGGAGCCATCATCATGGAAGAGGAAGCAGCAACTATAGAGGATGGATGAATATCTACCTCAAGTTGAGAATCAACCTTTTCCTTTTCTTGTTGCTCCTGCAGTACATGCAACTGCACCAACTTCTCAGCCTCCTCTCTATCTCTTTGTTCCTGCATCTTCCTATCTTCTTCTTCTTTTCTCAATCTTTCCTCTTCCTCCTGATCCTTCTCCTTTTCTTTCTCTAAGGCCTCTCTTTCCAACCGTTCTACCTCTAAAGCTTTAAGTTTTGCAGCTACTGCCTCTTCTTCTTTTCGCTTCCTTTCAGTTTCTTCCTTTTCTATCCTTTCTACTTCCAAGGCTATGAGTTTCTTTTCCTTTTCCCTTTCTTTCTCAGCTAGCTATTTCTTCACCAGCTCTTCAACCTCTTTTTCTTTCCTTAGAGCTTCAGCCTCTTGTTCTTTCAGTCGAGTCTCCTCTACAAGCTTCAATCTAGCAACAAGGGCTTCCTTTTCCCTTCGGTTTCTTGCTTTCTCCTCCTCGAGATCATGGATCTTCTGTATCAATTCCAACTTGTCATTTTCAGCTTTGACCTTGATCTCATGCTCTCGTTGCCTCATTTTCTCCTCCATTGTATCAGCTGTTGTCCTTGTTTCAACTTCTCTTTCCTTCGATTGCTACTGTTGAAGTAGAGCATCAGATTGCAACTTTGCCTCTATTTCCTTTTGTTTCTCCGTAGCAGCCCTTGCATCAGATTCTCTGGTAGCATCTTCAAACTGTTTCCATTGCTCCTCCTGTGTAAGAATCTGCTCAATAGTAGGATCTAGAGGCATGTTTTCTTGCAATTCCTTCTCTGACAGAGTTTCATCTGAATCTGTCTCAATTTCTACCAACTCTTCCTCCACTTCTTTTCCTTTAGTAGCTTCAGCCATGGCATAAAGCACTCCTTGAACTTCTTTGCTTTTCTTTCTTGTGAGTGGGGCTTGTGTAGATGACTCACCCAATGCGGGCATAGGAACAGCAGATTCAATTGGAACATCTCCCTCGGGTGTCTCTTCTTCTTCATCAACCACCTCCAACTCTGTTTCTTCAACATCCAGAGGAAAGAATTCCAATGGTTCCTTGGAAGGTGCCTTTCTTTTAATCCTCTTATACCCTTTACCTTTCTTGAGGATTGGTCCCTGAGGAGCTTGAGTCCTCATCATCAACCATTGCACACTTCTATCCAAGACTGTTCTTCCCAATTTCTTAATGTCAATCATTTCTTCTTCACTCCAGTCTATTGGATCTAAGTTTTTGGTGCCAATATTCAAAGCTTCATATGAGGGATCTAATACCACTCCATCATCCACCAAAGTGTCAGGAATATTATCTTTAATGCCCAGCTCTACCATAAGTGAGACTGGTAATCTCTCATAATTCTTCCTCCTTAAGTCAAATTCATCCTGCCTATCACACCAAAAATCCTCTAACAAATTAAAGTGTCTAGTAAACACTGAAGGTAATAAAGTATACATCTTCTTTTTCAGATCAAAATACTTACGAGCTGTATACAATCCCAATTTCAATTGTATCAACTCATTACAAACCACCTTAGCTGCCTTCAAGTGTTGACAACCATATTCCCCCAGTGTCATAGGAAACTTATGGCATCCTGTCTTGTGCTTCATCCCAAATCTAGCATTAACTCTGATGGCTTGATATACAAATTCCATAAGCACTATTCTATTGCTGCAGCATCTTGGAAGTAAATGAGGATGACCTTCAAACCCAAACAATCTGAAGTATGTAAATTTGGGGTATTGGATGTACCAACTTCCCCATTCAGAAATGAAAGCCATAGCTTCCTGACTTAACCTGTATCCTGCATCTCCACTCAACTGGTTGATAACCACATATAAAAATGCATCATTGACTCTTCTGAAGTGAGTCTCAGCAACCTAAAGGGATAATTGATCATAGTGTTCCCATACCTTCTTTTGTCCATCCAAAACTCCCATTATACCTACCCTGTTTAATCCTGGGAAAATCCCCAATCTTGCTGCAGCATAGACCACATATGAAGTCATGAAGAAAGATTTGGTCTGTCTGACCCTTGTGAGCTGATCATGTATGGCATTAGAAATAATCATGGACTAATCAAATTGATAATCACCCTGAAAAATCACTTGAATAAAATGAAACATCCATTCCTTGAAATGGAAGGCATCCCTCTTCCCAAACACTCTGGACAGCATCAATATTAAATCAGATATCTCCTTCTTGAAGTCAGCCCTCTTTGGTTGATCTGCCAGTTTGCTCAAAGACTTCTTCTCAGTACTTAACCATCTTTTGTTTAAATGAGACTTATTGGAGTCTTTATGCTTACTGTATTTCTCCAATGCCTTAGCCTCAGTTAAATGCACTAAATTCTTGGGATCAGGAACATTGAATATGTTTTGGAACATCTACGGAGTAAGATCTATAATTACATTATTCTGTGAATCCATGCATAATCTTGTAGCTAGATTATAAGTACTAGCCACTGTATATATCAACTCCGAACACTGAACTAACAAAGGAAACACAGTGATATGTGCAAGACCGGAGTCAACAATCCTTTGAGTTCTCCCTGTCAAGTTTTCCCTTTCTGCAAAGGTCTCTTCATGTAATTCTTCGAAACTATACTGGCCCAAATTGGTATCTGTGATATCTGACCAGTTTGATTCAACCTTGCTCGCCTTCACCACCAGATTCCTATGATCATACCTTAATGTATAAGGTAACTGTTCTGGTTTCACTTTCTTGATCTTTGGTGCAGGCTTTGATGTTCCAACCGGTTGATTCCTTCCAGCAGCCTCTCCTAACGTTCCTGACATCTCTCAAATCTCCTGCAAGCAAACCTCTAATTAGACCCTTTCCAATAAATCATTATAAAACTTGTTTTAAAAAACATACCTGTTACATATGTATCGGAGTCGGAGTCGGACAGAAACACAAAATGATCATTTTTACAAGACTGGCGAACTCGGAGCAAAAACCAAGATAGGAACTTCACCTAGTAACAAACAGGCTCGGAGTCGGAGTCGAGGAAGTTATCGGAACCGGGATCGGAATGAAAAAGGGATTTGGTTTTTCTTCAAATTCCTCTCATTTCATATTCTATTTCCATTCCACCTCCGCCTCCGATTTGTTTATCGTTACTTCGACAAAAGACTTTCCACAATATGCGGAGCCGGACATGGGATGAAAACAGAACTAATAACCTTTACAAACAAAATTCTTAAGTTTAAGATCAGTTCTGATCCCGCCTCCGCTAATTATCACATACTTTAATAAAACCTTTTTAGAACTCGAAATCGCAAACGACATAGAAATGGAATTCACATCTTTGGTAAAAACAAACTCTTATGCTAATACCCATTCCAATCCCACCTCTGCCTATGCTAATCATGACATCATCAAATTTATTCATTTTCATCATAACTTCATGATTAAACCTAGGTCGCCATAATATAGCAAAGGAGCTTAAAAACTCTACCCTCATATGACCGTGGGGGAACAATTGTATTTTAGAACCATTTATTTAAAACTTATTGCAGAGACCGACGAAACCCTAATCTAACAAACTTAATAAAACTAGGGAACGGGTTTTAAAACCCTACCATTCTACCAAATAACGAAACCCTAAATTAAACAATAAACCTAATCTACTCAACTTACTGTAAAAAATCTCTAATCTACCTCACTGTAAATTCTTAATCTAACTTAGACCACAATAAAAACCTTTAATCTAATCTAAATCTACTGCAAATCGAAAACGACACGACGCGATCACGATTAAGTCGTGAAAACGACAATGCCCAAAAATAGAAAGAAACGACACAACAAAATAAAACAACAAAGATAAAAATAAAACTAAAACAAACCAAAACAAGAACCTGCTCATTCAATCACATCGTTGATCATAAAATATCTTAAAACACAATGATTGAACACGCAAACAGATACAAAGCAAAACACAACGAACACAACCGCAAATAAAACAACGAACAACAAAGATAAAAGACCTACCTCAAATGCAAACAAAGCCACGTTGACTTTCTGAATCAATTCACACACAATCCCTTCTCTATCTTGATCAATTTTCTCAAACGAACTCTACTATTGCTCTTCGCGCTCTCAGACTTGTAATAATAACAATAATAATTGGCTTTAACCCTTAATAAAGAAAAATATGTGAATTTCTACCTACATCGGCAACCACCATTAATGCATTAAAACACAGTAAAGGCGGAGTCGAAACTGTAAGAGAACAAACACTGGTCTTTAGTGCAACTTCTGTCAAAAAGTCAACGACAAAAATTGGCGAGGTCGGAACCAAAATGGAAACAAGATCTTAAAATCATAAACTTTCCAAACCTTATTCCCATTCCGACTCCGCGTCCGACAACTAAAAACAAAAACAAAAGTTAAGTAAAAGACCAACCTAATAAAACAAAACACAAAAACCGAGACAAATAAACATTAAAAAGGGAGCAGAGTCGGGATCGGAATTGAATTTGATTTTGCAAATTTTGAATAGAACCATCCCAATTCCCACTCCTGCTCCGCTTCCGCTAAAGAGCAAAAACAAAGGCAAAGAAAAGACCATCGGGATCAGAACCAAAAATGCACCTCAAAAGACCTTTCAAAACCCGATTCAGCTCCGGTTCCACTTCCGACAGAGAAAACAAAGAAAAACAAAATATTTGGCAAAACTATACTCCAAATTTTGTTCCAAAAACAACTAAGTACAAAAACACAAAGGGGGACCCATTTTGACCAAGACAAAAGATGGGGTGGTTATGCAAGGCATAACAATGTGATGTTTGATTAAAGATATATGTTAAAGCTTGTGTGAAATTGATTATCAATTTGAAATTACTTGGTTGTGCAAAAGATGTAAATTATTCGATCATTTTTTAGGATGAAGATGATTTTTATATAGATTTTATGATTTGAAATGAATGATCGAGATCGCGTAGTAGAATATCCTGATCAACGATTCAAAACCATTGAGAGGAATTAACTGGGAAGAATCGGTGGATTTTGATTATATAATCGATGTGATTGATGAAATCAAATTGAGTGTTCAATGGAATTGAGGAAATAGATTTCCTAATTTGTGGAATTGAGGAAATCAAGTTGAGCCTTCAGTGAGATTGAAGAATAGATGAATCATAGATGGATCAGTCAACCAATCAAAGTGAGAAATCAGTGGACCGTATTTGTTAAATCATAAAAGTGCACGAGGGTAATTAATTAATTTGCATTAATTAATTAATTAATTAAGCCTTTTGAGTTGAATGTGCAATTCATGTTTGAATTTTCCAAACAAAGTTGTATTTGTTTGTTTTGACCTTTTTGAATGATGTTTGAATAATTTATTTAATTATTCAAGTTTAGGGGAAAGTGATTTAATTAAACTATTAAGTGGTAATAATTTAATTAATTTAGGGGAATGAGGTGAATTAGTGACATAATTAAATAATTGACATTATTTAATTAATCGGGAGGAATAAAGCTTAGATTAGGAATTTATCAAATAAATGAAATTTATTCAATTAGTCAAAAATGATGAAAAAGTGAATTAATTAAATAATGTGATATTATTCAATTAATAGAGGAAATTAGGGTTTTTGATGTAATTGAAGTGAAATGCAGTGATATTATAGGATAATGGTGTCGATGATGAGAAAATGTCATTCAAGATGTGTGATAAGTGTTAGGTCATTTTTACATATCTACATTTTTCCCCTCTTTGAGACAAAGTACTGGTTGCTTTGTTTCAAAGAATTCAATGTTAAAATCAAGACTTGAAAAAAATTGTATTCCCCAGTGTGCCCTGACGGTCAATGGAAATATGTTAGGGCACTGGGCTGCCCCCTTGAGAGGTTGACCAAAAAAATAATTTTTTAGGCCAGGCTCGCGAAAATGTTTTATTTCTATTCAAATGTGTAGAGGATGAAAAATTAAGTTTATATGACCTTCATTGATAATTCATATGTTCCTAAGAGCTCCTAATTTCAACCTAGGAGGATTTTCTAGGTAACAAATTAGGTTTTTGGAGGTTAAAATAGGTAATTAGGGTTTAATTTATCTCATTTGCATTATGAGCCTATAGTAATTTCCTACCTCTGGATTTCGTGAATTTGTGATTTCCAAGGTTCTATGGCAAGGATTCGAGGATCCCCACATCATGCGGATGCAGTTCATGAGTTCAAGAGGCCTGCTAGTGTTGGTGCACTGGTATGTACCCTTTCCTTTCCTATTTTCGACTTTCTATTTTTGAGTAATTAATCCATGAAAATATTTTAGGCATAAGCGATAATTTTATGATTTTTTCGCTTTTGAATCATTTATGCCACTTTTGATATTTGTGAATGTATCGCTCTTGAGTTTTTGTTTGGACTTGATTTATTTGTTCACTTTTGACTCAAATATTCACCTTTTTTTCGCCTTTGATTTAAATGTTTGCTTTTGACTTACTTCATGTAAAATAACTGCCTTTGAGAAAATTGTTCGCTATTGAGAAAAAAATTTATTTTCATGTTTGGATCGCTTTTGATTTTCTTTACTACTTTTGTGAGAAATAGGTCCGCTTTTGATTGGTTTGACTGCTTTTTTCCAGAAAGATGATGCTTTTTCTATTTTTAGAACTTTGAGCCAATTTTTTTGCAATCTAAGGTTTGTTTCATGTTTTTGTAGAAAATTTTGAATTTCGTGAGTTGAATGGTTGCAGATGATTCTCAAACCACTGTACTCAAGGGAGTGATGATCATGCAAGCTATTTGATTTGATCACTGGTTTCCATGAGCTAGAGTGAGATGTGCTAGACATTGTTGAGTTAGGACATACATGCTACATGCTAGTGATTAGGTGCCATAGAGCAATTATGACCACTCTCGTTGAGATGTGGCACTCTAAGTCATTGTCCTTTCATTTTCTAACCAATGAGGCCACCATTGCCTTAGACGATGTATGGAGGATACTTCGTGTACTAATTCATGGAGAGCTAGTGACCTATTCTGTATGAAAGGGTACATGTGCTATGTGTTGAGTCCTTAGTGTTAGGCATATTTGAGTTTGTGAGTCAAAGATAGACCTATCTCTATTCGTGGGTAATGCAGATCCTATTTCACTAATTTTATGTGCTTTGGTCTCAAGGCTCATCATTCCTGATTGGTGAGGTAGACAATTTCTTATTGGTTGGGGTGTATGTATCGAGTGTATGTTTGAGCATGGCACTAGGTATGTATGGGGTTCATGTCTCCTTTCTCATATTTACAAAGGCATGCATGAGATTTCCTATCGAGGAGGCAGTTCCATTTCTACTAGTATGACATTGCTTCATGTATGGGCCTAGGAGCACATCCCAATTACTAGGCCTGATGGTATCTTGGATCAAGATCTAGAGGATTTGTACTCCTATAAATATGGTGATTTTCTTCATTATACTTGGATTGGGAAGCTACATTACTGGTGTTATGTGATAGATGATATGATGGGAATTTTTTGGAGGCCATGGTTGGATTGTGATGCATGGCATGACAATCAGGAGTAGCTTCCATTTTGTAGACAAACTCGATGGTTGATTAGACATGTACCTTATTTGCTTGAGAGATATCTACTTGATCGGGTACTTCACCAGTTCAGTGAGAGACATAGCCATTTTTTATGATTACCAAGCTTGATTTGGCAAGACCACCTGAGAGCTTTGGGTGTGGGGACTGTAGGTAGACCATGATGCAGTTGTTGTCGAGTTTAGAGAACTTATTCCATTTGGATGGGGTGGCCTATTAGACTAGTCGATGTAGGGACCACACCAAATTATGATCAGTGGTGGGCTCAATAGATTTCGCTTAGGTTTACAGATCCTACTAGCGCTTCGACCAACCGTTGGGAGAGAAGGTATTACCAGGCATAGAGGGGAGAGATAGTGAATCAGGATTTCTATGGAGTGGTTGGATAGAGCTAGACAAGATGGGCATGAGGATCAGTAGAATGACCCCATGCAATAGGATTAGGCATAGGTTTTGGGTCCTCCTCCACCACTTGGGGATGGAATGATTTAGTTAGCACATATGACAATTGTGAGAGATGCAGAGGTTGTGTAATGATAGGCTACCAAGGCACAGGTTGTTGTTTTGACTATCAAACATGACATTGCCAGACAAGAGAGAGATGGTTTTAGGGCTGAGAAGGACACTAAGAGTGGGGGATGTCATGTTGCTGAGGCATAGATGCAAGTTATTACAGCTGATAGGGATACCCTTAGGGTAAAGCGTGATGCTCTCAGAGTAGAGCAAGACCAATATATGAGAGAGGTTACTTATTATCAGACTCTATATGAGGTATCAATTCCCAAAGAATGAAGAAGTCCTCAGTTTGGTGAGCCTAGTATAGGTATTGGTGTAGCCAATTCAAGTGATCAGTCAATGAGGCAGCCCAATCAGCCTATAGTTATGCCACAACCTTCTCCACACCAGATTCATGATCATTAGATATCCACACCTCAATTCAGGTAGTAGGACTATTTGTACTTGATCATTATGATGTTTTTTTATTCAAACTTATTTTGTAGACATGATTTTTTTGTATATACATTCATCAGCCCAATTGAGGCCTCGTATATATGTATATTATTATTTTTTTGTATATGGTATTACACATGTTACATTATGATGTCTATGAAATTCTCAATTTTGATGATATATGAGATATACCATGTTTTTATTTGGCTTTATTATGCATTATGTGATGACTATGGATGACGATATATGCATGTTCACATTTTTTGTACACTTTTCTGACATATGCATATGATGTGGATGGATGGATGTTTTATATATCTATATGATATATGATTTTTTATTATGTATATGATGGATTATGATATATTATATATGTGATGTATGATTATACTTGATACATTATGTTTTTATTACTTTATTATGATCATGATATGTATTGATGATATTGTGGATGTAGGATGGATGTGGTACTAATGATATTTTGATGCGAGATGGAGTTGTTAGTTAGAAGAAATATTTGATGATGGATAGAAATTTGATGTTGTTAGTTATTGATGAGTTGATTTTTATTTGCATAGAGGCTTTGTATCTTTAACAATAATTTTTCATGTAGCAAACAGACACGATGCACCGGGGTATTAATAACTAAGGTGGATTTGTACCCATTGTGTGGACTTTGACTCAGCATATAAAGAATATTCTTGCTCATACCAAACATATGGAAACCATGTTAGAATATATGGTTGAGTTTTCTTTTAAAAAATTGGATTAGTTACACAAAAAGGTATGAAATACCTAACATGCAACTGCTACACCAATTGTCTCAAAACAACTTCCATACATAAAATAAAGCAAGTACTTGTCATGGTAGTATCACAAAAACATCTTACAAACAAAACTAACAAAAATCGATAGTTGATACCACACTTTCTTCTTCTCTAAATCCGTATGGACATCCTCAATAGATCTTGGGAATGTGGTATTACAATAAATCAAAAAAATAAGACTTTAAAAAGATAAAGAATGTTGTAATATTACTTGCCATATATGTTTTGAGGTTTCAGGTTGTTATCTGGTGTTGATGATGTCTATTCACTACAACAAATCCCTATCATTAGCTCCCTTTTTTGCTTCATTTTCTGCTTCCATCCACTATTTTAATGTATTTTTCTCCATTTTTTTTGAAAAGTCGGCATTATTTATCGGGATGGCACTATTTTCGGCATTTTTGCACCATTCAAAACAAGTAGGCACTAAATTAGCACCTACATTAGCACCTACATTAGCACCTAATTTAACACCTAATTTAGCACCTACTTTAGAGCCTGCTTTAGCACATAATTTAGTGCCTAATTATTCTGATCTAGCAGGGATTACGGGTTAAAGGATTAGGGGTGTTAGAACAAAAAATCCTTCCCCAATATTCATTGTCATTCAATTACTTGCCTACATTTCACTTACATCAAAATATCCCTCAACCATCAACCCTCAACCCTCAACCTTAAACCCTAAACCCTCAACCCCTATACCCTCTACCCTATACATTAGACCCTCAACCCTAATCCTTCAACCATATACCCTCAAAACTATACCCTAAATTCTCTACCATCAACCCTTAACCATCAACCCTAAACCCTTAAACCCTAAACCCTAAACCCTTAAACCTTCTACCCTCTACCCTCTACCTTCAACCCTAATCCCTCAACCCTATACCCTCAACCCAATACCCTAAACCATCATCCCTATAGGTCCTCAACTCTATACCATCAATTCTCAACCCTTTACCCTATACATTGGATCCTCAACCCTCATGTATATTTGTCCCTCCATCCTCTTCTCTCCTTCTCTCTATCTCACTTCTCCCTCCATCTCTCACTCCATCCATCCCTTCCTCTCTACCATAATCTCTCAACCCTAAACCATCAACCCTTAAACCATTAAACACTCAACCCTCAACCCTCAACCCTCAACCCTCAACCCTTAAACCCTAAACCCTAAACCCTTAAACTGACCTCTACCCTCTACCCTCTACCCTCAAACCTCAACCCTTAAACCCCAGATAACTCTCTACCTTAATCCCTCAACCCTTATTCCCTCAACATTTAAACCCTCAACCCTCAACCCTTAAACCCTAATCCCTCAACCCCTATACCCTCTACCCTATACATTAGACCCTCAACTCTATACCCTCAAATCTCTACCCTCAACCTTAAACTCTCAACCCTTAAACCCTAAACCCTCTACCCTATATATTAAACCCTCAACCTTCAATTCTCAACCCTCAACCCTTAAACCCTAAACCCTCTAACCCTATACCCTCTACCCTATGCATTGGAACCTCAACCTAATCCTTCAACCATATGCATTTTTGACACAACTGCCCCACACATGCCCTTCTAGAAACTTCTAGTCAGATGCAGAAAAAAAGAAGCTTCCAAAATTCCTCCAAAGTGAATAAAATTAAAGCTATAACCCAACCCATACCAAAATCATGACAAAATTGACTCCAAAATATCTCATTCCCACCAAAATCTCAGTCAAAAATAGCCCACATACTTTCCACATGTTGGTCAATCTCCAAACTACCCACATGCCTGACACAAGCTTGGCATGAGTCATCATTTTTCAACCATTCCTCCCAACTGCTTTGACTCCTACCCTTGGTGTGACTGCAAGGGCATAAAAATTCAACTATATCCCTTTTCTACATTTAAAATAACATTTTGATATAAGCTATTTTATAAACATATCACTTAATCATGGTTTTACATTTTCAAACAAATGCAAAGGCATTGACTTACACCTAGTTTTCTTCAAAAATCAGAAGATAACTAAGGCATAAAGCCTAAGTTAGAAAAATACATAGGAAGCCAATAATTATATGATTTCTTGAAAATCATAAGAAAAAGTAAAGGCACATAATTCAAATGATTTAATCAAGGAATAATAAAATGGATCTAAGGCACCGTAAATGTTGTATTTCTCCCTCCAAATATAGTGAAATTCCTCCAAGGTATCAAAGCAATATGATTTCTCAAAATCATAAAAATTGGAATAAGGCATAAAGGCTAGGCATGAAGGCAATCATATGCAAAGGAAAATAAAATACCACAAAGGTATTAATGGGGCATTGAATTTTAACTCAATGTGATAAAAATCTAAGCTTGAATTAGGGCACATGAGAAAACCCCTAGCCACAAAATAGTTTGATCCCAAATCCTTTGATCTCATTTTGCTCCTTCACATTTGGGTTTCTTGGCTCTGCATAAGCATCACCATGATGAGTTAGGGTTTTTTATTTTGAGCTCGATCCTCCACCATTTTTCGTTGTTTCTAGGTGATTTTCCTGAGAAATCTCACAAGAGAAAATAAGGTAAGTCCTCCTTAGGCGTCGACCTTCATTTTTTATGCATTCTCAGGCTTTTAAGTCACGGTCATGATTGTATTTTCTGATGTATTCTATTTTTCTCACTTGTTGATACTTCTTCATCACCTCTGGCTGCCATTGGATATCTTGGCTTGAGTTTTTTGGAAGCCATACCTGCAAGTTTTTGGAGAACACTTTTTGAACAAAAAATTAGGTTAGTTCTTCACCATGAGTCTTGTATTTCCCTCTTAAATATCTATGAGGAGAAGCTTGATTCGAGCTCATTTGAATGCAAAATGATGCAAATTCATGTTTTTTTGTATTTCAAATGCAATCTTATGTGTGTTAGGTTTATGATCCTTTCATTTATGAGGCCCCTCTTGCATTTGTGGCCACTACTCCATACTTGGTTCTCCTCATTTTTCCTATTGATTCTATGAATTTATGTACATTTCATGCATTTTCAAAAAGATGGGTTTTAAAAACCCTTAGTCATGACATTCTATTTCATGGAGAAAACACAAAGTTAGGTTATTCCTTACCATAAAGCTACAGGAGTTTTATCTATTTCTATCCTGAATAAGAGCCTTGAAGGGGTTGGAACTTTAATCTTTCTTCATTTATTTAGTCCCACACCATTTAAAGGATGGTATTTTTGTTTTGTGATCTGAATATGTTTATATACTTGCTCATTGAACTGCATGTACCCATTTCATATTCTCATGCCTAGTATTAATCTTCCTTACTTGCATCGAATTAAATTTGTTTGCCCATATTTGTAAATGGTAAATCATTATCCCAGTGACCTGCATGACCTAATTCTAGATCTCCAAATGCTTTTCTCTTTACTCATGACCTACAGACATTTTTTTAGTTTGCACGGTTTGGTTTGGTCACTGTTTAACCTACATCAATATGTTAACCTTATTTTGAAGTTTCTTTTTTATATGATTTGCAACTTTTCTTTCTATATAAACCACAAGATCTCTTTCTTTCTCTTCACACAACATTTTGATGCTTCATTTATTGTTGGGCATGGGCTTTCCTTACCATATACCATACTTGTATTTGGAAATCTTGATATGCTATGTTATCTAGCAATGCATGTGGAGGTCATGAATTACTTTTTTCTTTTGCATGCTCATTACCAGGGCAGTTGCCTTCAGTTTTTATTTGGACATAGGTCAGGGAGTAGACTATAATACTAAATTGATTTAGTTAAATTACTCTATGGTTTATTGGATAAATGTGTATTATATGTATATGAATAGTTAGACTATCATGTTTGAATTTTATTATTTTATATAGTACTTTTAATAGTGTTAATGTTATGGTGAAATTTCATTTCACCATCTTTATATAATATTGTTGATAGAGTTATCAACTTCTTCGTATGAATATTTTGACATTTTGATATAATAATGCATTTATAATATCTAGGCATATAATTTTACTATTGGGTACAAACATGACTCTTATAATAGAAGTATTGAGTGTATGTTAACTATAAATCATACATACACATACACACACACATACATACATACATATATGTATATGCATACATACATATGTATATGCATACATATATATATATGTATATATGTACTAAATATATGTATATATGTATGTATGTACATATATGTAACATACACACACATATATATAAATATATGCATATATACATTGTTTGACACAATATCTTGATATTTCATCAATAATTTTGTGACTTCCTTTTGCTATGGTTCTATCTCATGTGGGTCAAGTAGACCAAATAATCCATGCATGAACCAATAAACAACCTCCACGATGCCTCAACATGTGTGCAAGGGTGCTATGTCATCTCTATCATGCCTCAACATATGTGCCAATTCTAAATCAAGTCCCATGTGTGGTGATGACAAGGTCGATCTATTTCAAAAAGTGATGAACGAACATGTGTGAGTCAATGGAGACCAAGTGCTCCATGATCTAATCTCATATAATTTGTACTAGAAACTTATACATAATATTTCAATGTCTTAAGAAAATAGGCATCACAATATATCACCATGGATCTTGTAATGATTCTATCGTTCATAAAAAATGGTAAATCACATTCACTATATACATAATCTCTAGTTAAAAGCTCAATATCCTTGATCTAATCTCTAGTTAAAATCATAATAAAATTTGACTTTCAATATTGACTCTAAAATACGGGGACATATAGACTAGTTAATTCTCAAAGAACCTTTGAAGCATATTATAGTGCCAAAATGTCCTAGAAAAATATCCCTTTTTGAAATATAGGAAAAGAAGATATATAGACCATTTAACTCTCAAAGGATCTTTGAGGAAAACATAATCATATATAGCACAAAATTCAGAGCATTGGCACTTAAGGTTATGTAATAGAATTTACAGTTGATAGTTAAATTGTATAAAAAATTCTTTTATGATCTTTACTAACATTTATTAGAATCGTTGCATGTTTTACATCATTGGAATGACATATTAGTTGTAAATTTTTTGAAATTTTATTATGGTATGTGCACTTTGATATGATGTAATATGATTATGGTTTCATTTCATATGCTGTAATATTAGATATATAATAGAAAAATAAATTATTGCATGAAATAAGTAATAACTTTTCATTTTAAATGCTTTTTTGCATAACACGGGTCTTCCAGAATATCAAGATGATCCTCATGATATAGATACAGAATATGTTGGTTCTAGTACAAATCAAATGGCAGAGGATGATGATGGCACAGATACAAAAGACACCGAGGCCAATGAAAATGATGATCATGATGGTGCTAATGATGATGAGGTAGTTGCCAGTAGTAGCCAGTGACATTCATGATCATATAGACTGCATCATGGATCATTACTGATATATCGTTATGATTCCTCTTTTCATGGTTACTATCATATGTATCATTTTCACAGCTTGCAGTACCATATTATTGAGTTGTATCATTTTGGCATGTATCATTTTGACTTATATAATTTGGACATGTATCATCTTGACTTGTATCATTTTGAGTTACATAATTTATCATTTTTACTTATATCATTTGTACATGTATCATTTTGACTTATGTCGACTATTGGACGTGTATCATTTTGACATGTTATTGATCTACTAGAATATTTGGCTTTCACTTGTTTTATTTATATATGATGATGATCTTATCAATATTGACTTGTCAATTTATATATATTGAACGTGGTCGATGATTTTTGGATGGATATTTATAACATATGATGATTTTGATTTACTGCTTAGGATGGATGTTGTCAAATTCAATTAAATTATAGATATTTGACTCACTTGTTTTAATTATAGATGATGATCATGTTATAATAATTATCTTGTTATTTAATCATATGAGTTAAATAATTAAATTACTTACTCTATAATCATATGATTTATTTAAGATGCATGATATATTTAACTAATTAAATTAAAATAAAAAATATTATTTAATTTACTTACTCTATAATCATATGAGTTATTTAAGAGGCATGATATATTTAACTAATTAAATTGAGATAAAACATATTAAATTAATAAATGGAAGCAAAACAAGAAGCATTTTTAGAAGCAAAAAAGGAAGCAACAATGGAATCCAAACTAGAAACAAACCAAAAGTAATCTTGGAAGTAAAACTTGGCATTATCTAGGAAGCAAAAATAGAAGCAATTTAGGTAGCAAACAAAGAAGTAATAATGGAATCAATTTTAGAAGCAACAAAAGATGCAATAATAGAAGCCATATTAGAAGCAAAAAAAGATGTAAAAATGGAAGTAAAGCTAGATGAAACAAGCAACGTTATATTGGAAGCAAAATTGGAAGAAAAACTGGAAGCAAAACTGGAAGCAAAATTGGAAGCAAAACCGGAAGAAAACCTAGAAGCAAAACTAGAAGAAAAACTAGAAGCAAACCTGGAAGCAAAACTAGAAGCAGAATCGGAATTCAAACTGGAAGCAACAAAATTCGGTGCAAAATCCAATGCAAATCTAGCTTAAAAAATGGCGTTGAATTGAACATGCAATTTGGCACCAAGTTTTGTGCTGGTATAAGTGTCCAATTCATGAACTCAAATGCACTAAATTTTGATGCTATTTTAGGTGCTAATTACATGTTTTTTTGTAGTGATTGTAGGAACGTTTTATCCGTTAAGACATATCTCAAGATGTTGTTGGTGAGTTTTCAATACATAGGTAGTTAACACATTGGCATTTTTTTCACTTGATAGTTGTCTAATTGTTTCAATCTTCACTTTGGAAATTTTGATTTTGATGTTTTTTTTGTTTTCTATTTACATTTTCAAAGGGTGAGTGTGACGATTTGTTTATTATGCATTAAAATTTTATTGTGGTTGGTGATGATGAAGGTAGGAATTTTTTATTTTCTAAAGTTATATGATGTTGTTTTTGTTGTTTTTAGGGGACTAACCTAGGGCCTCGAGGGCTCATCAGAGATAAGCCTTGCCTACATTGTACACACAGAGGCTCATAGTTCACTTGGTTTGATAAGAACATGTTTTTGACTTTTTTATTTTTGGATTGTTTTTGGATTTGGAATTTTTCACTAAGTTAAAAGAAAGCATGAACACCTGGACTGACCTAAGGCCTTGGGGGCTAATAAGCCTTGCCTACATCATACAAGTAGATACCACATAGCTCGAGTAGTTTTGACTCAAAGCATAACATGTTTTTAGGATTTTGATTATTTTGAATTTGTTTTGATTTTTGTTTTTTTTTTTAGATGTTTTTTTATTTTGATAGTTTTCGACCATGATGGATGTACAATGATCCAATCTACTACCAATTTTGGTAAGTTTCCCCCAATTTGAGATGAGATTACCTTCACTATGGGAGACAGGTGTTGATGGTGCAGCAAGGTTCAACACTTCAATCATCAAGCCACGGTTGGTGTGCGTGTTTTATTATGGGATGAATGGGTGGATGCTTTAAATAGTACTGATAGATAATGATATGAGTCTTATTCAAATGTAGCACCTATTCTAAAGCACCATAAAGTGGTTTTCACTTGAAGAATGTTTTATTTCTCTTTACTTCTTTTCTTGTTTTTTTTATTTTTTTTAGTTTTTTGGATATTTATCCTTTTTTCTTGGGGTACTCTAATGTGTTTCAATCATATAAATTTTTAATATGGCTACTATTTAGCAATTTGACTAAATATTCTCCTTCAAGAGTAGCCAATTCATAAGCTCCAGATCCATAGCTTACTGTGATGATGAATGGACCTAACTAGTTTGGTTAAAACTTACCTTAGTCATATTGATTTAGTTGTACCTTCTAATTCTATTTGAGTACCAAGTCACCAACCTGAAAGTTTATGTTTTTGATCTTTTTATTGTAGCTTTGTTTAAGTTGATTTTGATAAACTTGAAGATGGTTTAACATGCTCAAATTCATTTCATCGAGGATTTCCAACTCATATAATCTAGACACCCGATACTCTTCATTGTTGACCATGTCTTTTAGTGATATTCATAGAAAGGGAATTTCAACTTCGATAGGTAAGATAGCTTCAGATCTGTAGACCAAGGAAAAATGTGTGGCACCTATAGGTGCAAAAATACTGGTTCAATAAGCCCATAGGGATGGGCTCAGTTGCAAATTCCAACCATGACTAGCATCAATAATAATCTTTTTTAGTATCTTCAAAATGGTTTTGTTAGACACTTCAACCTAACTGTTTCCTTGGGGGTAGTAAGGCATGGAGACTCTATGTTGGATAGAGAACTTGGAACAAAGATCTTTGGCATCTTGGTTTTTGAATTGGGTTCCATTGTCTATTATAATGGTTTGGGGAATTCCATATCTACAGATCAAATAAATCAAGATGAACTTGGATATCTATTTTCCTATGATGTAGGTTAATGGAATTTATTCTATCCATTTTGTGAAGTATTCAGTTATGATGATAATGAACTTATGCCCATTGGAGGAAGTGGGAGAGATCTTACCTACCAAGTCTAATCCCCACTATGAAAAATTCCATGGTGTTGTGATAGGTCTCAGTTCTTGTGTTGGTGCGCAAAAAAGGTCACTATGTTGTTGACAATGATGGCATTTTCTTGAGAACCAAATGCATTCATATTCCATGGAGGGCCAATAGTACCCTATTCTTAGAAATTTGTGTACTAGGTCAAGGCCGCTATAGTGGGACCCACAAACACCTTCATGTGCCTCTTGTAGGGTAGTTTGTGATTCTTCTGCATTAAGATATCAGAGTAACATATCGTCTAAACTTTGACGATATAAGGTGTCTCCTAGGATTGTGAATTAGGAAGTCCTACAGGCAAAGGTTTTCTTTTGGGTTGTTTTCAATTCAAGAGGTATGATACCATGTTGGATATAGTTGTATTTATCTTGGTACCATGGTGAATTAGGACCAAAAATAATGCACACTAGTTCTCATTTCAGGATATTGAATGTCAGTATGAGAAGTTTCTCCACAAGTAATTCATACTTAGAAATGTTTTTTGAAATATCGAGAAGCAACCCTATCGTTTCCATAGCATCGACAGCTTTTTTGTTGATCTGTGGAACTTTTTCAAAGGTTATGGTGACAAAATATTGTTTAAAACTATCCACCATCCTTTTATATGGCATCAGGTTGTCATATTTTGTTTAATACTCATCATTTACTTGCCTAATTACTAGTTGAGAGTCTCCATAAACCTACAGTTATTTTATCCTCCATTCGATGACCATTTTGAGTCTTTCGATTAGTGCTTCATACTCTGAGATGTTATTTTTACATGAGAAAACAATTTTGTAAGCCTTCGGTATGTTATCTTCTTGTGGTGTGAGAAATAAGATACCTACTCTTGAGATGTGTTGAGTGTGGGACCTGTCAAAGTACAAGGTTCAATATCTTGTTATTATGTGAGAAGTATTCTTTCTTCTAGGAAGGTTGTTGTGCAAGGTTGGTGATATTCCATTAGTGTTTCTACTATTTTATCTACTATGATATGTCCTTTGATGGCTTTCCTATCTATGTAATCTATGTCAAACTCACACAATATCATCACCCATTTAGTAATCATGCTTGTTAGAGTCGCTTTTTCTAATAGGTACTTTAGTGGATCTACTTTTGAGATCAGCTTTACTTGTCTATTCAAGATATAGCGTCTCAACCTTTTTGTTGCAAAGACAACAAAGAGATATGCTCTTTTTATGGGTGAATAATTCAATTTGTATCCCACCAATGTTTGATTAATATAGTAGACCACTCTTTCCTTATTATTATCATCTAGTTGTGCTAAGAGAGCTCCTAATGATGCTTGTGTTGTAGATACATGGAGTATCATTTCTATATCTAGAATAGGTGGAATTAATACTAGAGGAGTGAGTAGATACTCCTTGACTTGTTGGAATTCTTGATCACATCTACCATCCCACTTGAATGTGATGTTTTTGTGTATGAGATGGGTGAACAGATAACACTTATCTACCAATTGCATGATGAATCACCTGATGGACTGTAGTTTCCCTTGTAGAATTCTTAGTTGCTTCAATATCTTTGGAGAAGGAATTTATAATATGGCTTTTATCTTTGCAGGATCTAATTTGATGCCTCTTCTTGATACTATGTATCCTAGCAGTTTTCTAGATGTTACTTCAAATACACATTTTTTCGGATTGAGCCTCAAAGTTATACTATTCGAGCCTAGCAAACACTTTTGTAAGGTTGGTAAAATGGTCTTCTTTTTTGATGGACTTCACTAGTATTTCATCCCTATAATCTTCCATAATTGTATGTAGCATATCATGAAATATTATAGTCATTGCTCCTTGATAGGTTGCCCCTACATTCTTTAGACTGAATGGCATGATGTTCCAGAAAATGGTGCCCCATGCACAATTGAATGTTGTTTTATGTTGATCATCATGGGATATCTTTATCTGATTATATCCAAAGAAACCATTTATTAGTGACAACATTTCATGTCCTACGATTAGGTCTATAATCATATCAATGCTCCAAACAAGGAAGTCATCTTTTGGGAAAAATTTGTTTAGATCTTAGAATTTTGTGTAGATTCTTATGCCCCCAGTGGGCTTTGATACTAGTACTAGGTTTTATATCCATTATGGATGATCAATTGGTCTGATGAAGCCTACATCTAGAAATTTCTTTAGTTCTACTTTTACCAAAAGTGCTATCTGGGGATGGATCTTTCATAGCTTCTTCTTAATGGGTTTTACTCTAGGAAATATGGCTAGGTGGTGTACGAACAATGCTAGATCTATCCCTAGTATGTTTGCATATTTCCATGCAAATTTTATCTTCCTTTCATTGGTGAACACTAAGAAGTTTACTTTCTCTTCAGGATCAAGTGATGTTGCATGATATGTGATCTTGGGTGTTTCTACTATGACAACATTGATAGGTTCAACTTCTTTAACCATGAGTGTTTACTTCTCTTGATATTCATAAATAGGGAGATTGAATCATCCATCTTCGGGTTCCTTAGAGAGGTTTTCACCCTTAGATTTGTTCTTTATTTTCCTCTTTTTAAGATCCAATGGAGCCACATCATGGTTTTCCCTATGGGATCTCATGTTGATTTTTAAATTGTCTTTTTCAATTTTGTAACTAGAAGATACAATATCCCCTCCAAAATATGCTTCTTGTTTGAGTTCCATGAAAAACCTTACTTTATGATCTCATGATGGTATATCAATTTGAAGCCCCATAAACTTTGCAATTGCTTCATCATTCTGGAATTGATCCAAAATAGGCTTATGGTGTTGTTGGTCCGAATCTATTAACTATGGATAGCAAAGGGGTAGGTTGTCATCATTATCTGTAAAGCTTCAAAAAAAATTTGAAATGGTCAATATAGTTGTGGCATCATTCACCATTGAGTATCTAGGTCATCGTTGCTAGAAGCGAGGGAATCCCATTCATAGCATTGGTTTGTTTCATAAGTATAGTCTTTAAATATAGGTTTACGAGGTTGGGTAGGGACTATACTTATTCTAAATCTTTCAAATAGGTCCTCGATTGGTAATTCATTATTTATACGATGGTAGGTATCCAATGTCTTAACATCAGTAGAAGAAGATCCTTTCTTAAAAGAGGTATATCCAGTGTTTGGAGTAACCATGTCTATCGAACCATAGCCTAGTCCCATGTTCTTCTTTCTTTGTTTGAATAAAATAGGTTCCCATCTATCTGGTTTTTGTCGCCCAAGGCCACCTTTTCCAGTGTATCCCATTTGTTTAGCTAGTTGATACCCTTTACTGCTAGGATCAATGAGAAGGGGTTGTAGCTAGTATTGCTCTTCTTGTTCTTCTTTGTAGATCATTAACGAGAGGTATTCTTTGAATATTTTCTCATCCTTCATATCTCCCCACTTGGTAAAGATCATGGTTTTGGCTACCATTGTGACTGTTTGAACATGTTTTATCTCCTTAGGCCCTTCGTAAACCTTTGGTTTTGGGCCGAGAAGCATTCAATTGCTAAAATCTTGATTGAAATGATAGTTTCTATTACCCTTTTCAAGTACTGGGACCTTAGTATTAGATTTAGGTACCTCATTTGGTGAGGGTTTAGTTGAGTTTGATGGGTCAACATATGAGAAGGAATAGAATGATATATCATTACTAGGTACTCATTGAATTTTGTTGTATTTCTCCTCTAATTTTTTACAGTAATGGAAGGTTTCGGGATCAGTGTATACTATAACATCCTTTCCTTCATGAGGAAATCATAGACATTGGTGAAATTTTTAAGGAACTACTTGTATTGCATGAATCCATGGGAGTCGTAGAAGAAGGTTATATGGTATCCCAAGATCCAATACCAAACATGTTTCTATTGTTGTTGGTCCTATCTATATAGGAATCCCAATGGTTCCGTCTGAATTTCTTTCGAAGTTGTCATAAGCCCTTATATTGATGTTTTTTCCCTTGCCAATTACATCATCAGAATACCCCAACTATTTAAAAACTTTCAAGGTACAAATGTTTATACATGCACCATTATCTATCAATACTCTTTTGATCTTATGTTTGTGGACACCAACCTGTATATAAAGGGCTTGGTTGTGGAATGATTTCTATGGGATGTATTTCTCATAAAATACTAAATTATGAGTGGTTGTGATTTTTCCAACCATGGCTTGAAACTGATCAAGATTGAGGTCATTAGGGACCAATGTTTCCAAAGCTTTCTCTACTATTTTCTTATGTGCGGGTGATAATCTCAACAGCTCTAGGATGGAGATCAAAGCAAGGGTTTTCTTCCATTGTTCCACAATACTATAGTCATTGGATGACTTAGTTGTGGGTTTAGGTGGGGCTCCTTGTATCGTGACTTTCCCTTGATGAGTAGTTACGTTACATTCAGGGTCCCTACCTCGTATAGTTAACACATTGACCCTATCATCATCTACTTAGGAAAGGGTTCCTAGGATGGTGTCACCATAGGTGTGGATAGCGTTGTGACATTCTTGTTTTTTTCGTTTGTCATTTTTCTTAGCATGGTTAGGAATTTGGTTCATGTAGATTTGGAGGTCTTTGTTTCCAGACCAGTGTTCTACATCAACTTCTTCTTTGTTGATTAAATAATGCTCTATATGTTTAAGTCTCATGCAGTTATTTTCTATATGTCCTTTGATCTTTTGGAATTCACATTAGTATTTTTCATCATATCATGATGTTTTAAAACTTGGCTCTTCATAGTTTTTATTCTCTTTGACTTTGATGAGGTTTTGTTGAACTAATTTACACATTATTTTCTCAAGTGGTTCTCCTAATGCAGTAAATTTCCTCCTTGGTTGTTTATATTGTCTTTGTTATCCTCCCTAATTTGTTTCTTGGTTATTGGATTGATTTTTTTGGGGATAGTTGAGTTGATTGTTTTTTACATTATTGGGAGTGAATCTCGTTTGCAACTTGGGATTTTTTTGTGGTCCATTTGGATTTTAGACGTTCCATACAACTCTAGCATCAACTACTCCATCATTGGTAACATTTTTGTTTTTGGCCCAAATCTTGGGTTTGTCATTCAAACTAGAAGGGTTGTCTTTTGAGCTGTTTAGTTTAATGAGTCCCCTCACTATGAGCACCCTTTCATTGTGTAGTTCCATTTCAATAGTCTCTTTGAAGTTAGTGGGGCATAACATGGTGATTTGGTAATTTATTTTTTCTTGGACATTAGAAACAAAGATATCCACCAGTTCTTTTTCACAAATAGGCCACTTGTATCTACTAGCTTTATGTCTCCATCTTTCTAGGTAGGGTGTAAATGATTCCCCTTGGCTTTGTTTAATCTTGTAGATTTTAGTGATGGTGAAATCTTGTTCTATGTTGTATGAGAAGTGATTCACAAATTTTTTAGTCAATTCATCAAAACTCTTAATACTTGGTGGTAGATGGGAGAACCATTTTATAGTGTGACCAGTAAGACTGCATGGAAAACTCTTTAGGTAGGAATATTTTTTTTGCACCTCCATGAAATCTATCGATAAATCTCACACATGTTCTATTGGATCACCTTTTCCCTTGTACTTGTCAAATTTTGGTATTTCAATTTTTTTTGGGAAGGGGAGCATGGTAATAGAGCAATCAAAAGGGAACAGACATATATCATGTAGAGTGTAAGTCTTCTTTGGTTTTCCAATCTAGATGGCCAATATCTTTTGATTTAGGGCTTGTAGTTGCATTCCTACCTCTGTGTTTGGTATATTTGTTTGTGGACCCTATGTGTAGTAGCCTTGTTGTCCCAAAATGTTTGTTTGGTCATGGGTTGGGCATGTGGAGGTATAGAACCTTGGTAACCATGTGGGGTGGAAGGAGGGTTAATTCCTTGTTATATGAAAGGGAGATTAAGTACTTTTTGATTGTAAGGAGGGTTAAATCCTTGTTGAATTTAAGGAGGATTAAGTCCTTGTTGTGTGAAAGGAGGGTTAAGTCCTTTTTGAATATAAGGAGGGTTAGTTCCTTGTTTTGGGGAAGGAATATTAAGTCCTTGTTGAATGTAAGGAGGGTTAGGTCCTTGTTGTGGGGAAGGAGGGTTAAGCCCTTGTTGTATGGAAGGAGGATTAAGTCCTTGTTGAATGTAAGGAGGGTTAGGTCCTTGTTGTATGGAAGGAGGGTTAGGTCCTTGTTAAATGTAAGGAGGAATAAGTCCTTGTTGTGGGGAAGGAGGATTAAGTCCTTGTTGAATTTTTATAAGAGGATTACCTTAATAGTGTGTTGGTGGTACACCTTGCTATGGTTGATTCTGTTTAAGGGTACCCTGGTAGTGACTTGGTGGTACACCTTGTTTTTGGGATGAATTTTTCTGAAGGTTGCCTTGGTAGCACATTGGCGGTACACCTTGTTGATGGGATAAATTGTTTTGAAGGTTACCCTAGTAGTGTGTTGGTGGTACACCTTGTTGATGGGTCAAATTATATTGAAGGTTACCCTGATAGTGCATTGGTGATACACCTTGTTGTTGGTATGAATTGGTTTGAAGGGTACCCTGGTAGTGTATTGGTGGTACACCTTGTTGGATTAGTATGTTGGTTGAAGGGTCAATATATGATAAAAAATTTGGTATATATTGTCCTTGCGATGGGATGTTACCTTATGGAATGTATTGAAGTGGACCTCCTTGATATTATTGGGCCACTATTGCTTCCTAAATAAAGGCTTGTCCATTGTTTTTTGTTTACATTTATTATTGCTTTGTGAGAATATTGGCAGCATGTTTGGAATCTCCACTAGTTTGGGTAATTTTTGCAAAACTGATTTATCCCCTAAGGGAATGAGTGTTAGGATCCTTAAGACCTTCCACATTAAATTTTGTAGGTATCTTAGCATCACTTTGTGCTAATTTTAAGTAGGCATTTGGATCCTTTCCTAACAGTTTGTCCATTAGTTTAAGTACCTTGGGATTTTTGGAGAGTTGAAGTAATTCTTCCTCATCTAATTCTTCCTCACTATCCACTTCTTATATTACCATGTCCTTTGGGTTTTGGTTTGACTTATCCATCATTTCTTTTTGTCTATGGGTTACTTCCTCCTCACTTGGTGGTTGTTTTGATGTTTCTTTGAATGTTGGTCCTTTCGAGGAGTTATAAGGTCACTTGGTCTACAACCCCATGGGTCACTTCCATCGTTTGTGGTGTTTGTTGGAGGTACACTGGAGATACTTTTTTTTTCTTCCATATTTTTTCTACATTGGGATCTCTTATTTTTCATAAACAAGTGCCAATATTTTATGAAAGTTAGTGATTTATAACTTATGGAATGAACTAATGCTTTGTTTTTGGTATTTTATTTTTTTTGAGTGTTTTGGTATTTTTTGTTTTAAAAGGATGGTATCTATTGCCATGCAGGAGATGGTAATACAGGCCTTTCGACCATAAGATCCACTTTTTGTTCCTCTTTGTATAGGATATTAGTTGCATTTCTCCACTGAGTTGGTGCTTCCTTTTTCTCAAATACAAAAATTCTCAAACTACTAATGATGTTTGTTTGTTCACCTTCAATATGTGTCATGAGATTTGGTTGTTGAACTGGAGCAATTGGACACCAAATGGTCATAAAGTGAGTGGTGTTTTGATATGATTTTTTGTGATACTCAAGACCCTAAAGTTTGAGTGATGTTTTAAGTGACACTATTTTTGGGACTCAAAATGTTGAAAACTTGGATCGATATTTCACTTCATTTTTCTAGAGGATATGTTGTGGGAAATCTACTTGAACTAGCCTTGAGGTTCAAGAAAATGTTGATATCTTAGAATTTTGAGTGAAGGAATGATCCAAAGTTGTGTTTTGATTTTGAATCCTAAAATTAGGATGAGGTGTTTGATTTTACAAATGGATTATGAGATTTTTTAGGTGTCTAACTATTTTTTTCTCAACAAGATTTGTAACCATTTTCAAATTAGTCTTTTCACTTGTACTAGAAAATAAAACAAAAGAGGCAATCTTAGAACAAGAGGAGTAAGTTCTATCAAAAGCGGTTAGTTTTAAGTCGATTGCAACCAAGTCTGAAAAGAAACTATGGTAGGATGTCTCAAAAGTGGCTTTTGTTTCAAGTTTTCTATTTGGTAAATAGTGCAAGAAAAAGTGGTGGTTTTGAGAAAAAGTGGCCAATTTTTAGGTTGACTATAGTCTAAATAATAGGTCAAGTGCAGCAATAATAAGATCAACTACAACAATTTTATGTCAAGTGCGTTCATATTTTCAAAAGCAATAAGATTTTTGACAATCACTATCAAAAAACTAGAGGGGAAAAATGGCCAATTTTAGGTCGACTATGGCAATATTTAGTCAAAAGTGATAGAAACAACAGCAATAGTGGTTTTTTGTGCAAGTTTATTTTCCAATTTCTGTGTTGGCAACAGTTTGGATAAATTTGCATATTTTGATGTTTTTTTTATCTGATTCATTTTGGCAAGTGATACAATTCAACACAACAATCAAAACTATTTGACCCTAAATGTCTATAGCTTTAAGCACGTTTCTTTCCAGAAAAGATCAAAGTTTGTGAAAGTTGAAATGCTAAAGGAATAGTTCCCAATGTTGACTTTGTTCTTAGTGTGACTTGAAATGTAAGCCTAAATATTGAAAACCTTAAGAGATATCTTTTTAAGGAGTGCAAATATAGGGCTCTTTTCAAAGTATTCACACTAAGTCTAAAGGGTTTTAAGTTTTATAACCATGTTCAATGCTTGTTTTGATGTGTTCATTTTAATTCAAGAAAATGTTTCATGTCCAAAGTAATTGAGAATATTTGGAAATTTTGTGAACAATTTACACCCTAGGGATAGACACATTCTTTTAGGTGGGCTTACCTCATGCCCTGAAGGGATGATTTTACATGCAACTTATGGAGAGTGTTTTAATCTCAGCCATAAATTGGACTTGGTAAGTAACTTCTCAGAAGTAAATTCCAATGCACCACTTTCAAATAATGTTTTGGCTAAGAAGGTGGCCTCTAATACATTGGTTCTTATTCATGCTCAGGGAATCCAATTTTTTGCTAGCATCTAGCAATCCACTTAAGGCTTTAACCAACTTACTCGAGGCTCGATATACACAATGGTAGCTCCCCTTTTGTGAATGGAACTGAAAAAAAATTAATTGCCAATGCAAGTCATTTTACGTTTAGCCTTGATCATTATATAGCGGCTCTAGTGAAATACTGCTTTGAGTCACCTTTGAGTTCTCCAACGTGGGATGTGTCTCAAAGGCAAGCCCTCTAAAGGTAGTTCTTTAAATGAAACAAGTGTGAAACTAAAAATTCTTTTCGTCACCCAAGATCGCCAAAAGATGTGAGGGGAGAGGATAGACACTTAGTTTTCCAAACATGGAGAACACAACATACAATTCATTGCAATGTTCCTTTTAAGCCCCTCGAGCGACGCTATTTAAAAAAAGGAAATGAAATGTGTACAAAATAGCAATTAGTTTTTATGTGCACCAAAATGAAGTGTTCTAGATTTCAAGCAAGTAGATAGAAGTATGCAAATCAAAATGTATTTGTCTAGTTTTAAGCACCAGCTTGAGTGTCTCTAACAATCCTTTTCTTAATGTGGTCAACAAAAATAAATCGTTCATTTTGTCAACATATTGAAAGCGTTGATCAAAAGAGAGAATTTCATTTTAATGAGCACCAAAACAAAAGTGTTGTTCTAATCTATGAAAGCTTTTGAAAGATTATTTAAAGCACCAAATCAAAAGTGTATTAGTTTGTGGGGTTCATTTTTATAGCACCAAATTGAAAGATGTTTTAACTAGAAATATTTTTGAAAGATTCATTTTAAAGCATCCAATCAAAATATTTTTGAAAGATTCTTTTTAAAGCACCCAATTGAAAGCATCTGACTTGTGGGGTTCATTTGTTAAGTACCAAATTTAACTTTTTCCTAATCTAGAAATCTTTTGAAAAGTTAGACTTGGACTGTTAGCCTTCTCTGCAATAAAATTGTTAGTTGTTCTTGATGTAAAGTGTACCATATCCTGTGAGCTGCACAAACAAAGTTAGCAAACACAAAACATTCAAAATAAGCACTCGTTAGCATCAAAAATTGAAAAACTACTTTGTAGATTTCATATCAAAAAAATAACAAAGCAAAAGCAAAAATTTAAATCAAAAGAAGCCCTGTTATTTTAGCAAATGTGGCTAGAAAATTCAAAGGTAGCCCCCTGTTTCTGAAGTAGAAGCGGCTAGAATTTTCAAAAGTGGCCATGTTTCCAAAGAAAAATCATTAGAAATGGAAAAAGTGGTTGTAAAATGAGTGACTGCAATAAAAATGAAAGGGAAACTGCATGAGTTTTATGTAGCTTTCATGTAAATATTTTTCAAGTCCATTTTTGGAAAGTGCATCTACATTCTGAAACCTACAACTGCTCAATTAAAACTCATAAAAAAACATTAGTGTTAAGGATCAAGGTCCCATCGTGCATGCTAGAATTTTGTAAGGGGTAAATCAATAGGCATGAAGAAATCAATTTTAAACAAATTAAACAAGATCTAATTCAAAACAATGATTTAGATTCATACCAATTACTCATGAAATGAAATCAAACAATGTAATCAAAGGAGAGAACATAAATTAAATTCATAAAACATAGCGTTACCATCCCATGTTGAAGTGTATTCACAATGATGTTGGATCATTATTGTATCAATTTGAAGCCTCCATTTGTGTGTTGCAAAGGCTCCAAAGTGATGTGATGTTTGATAAAAGATATATGTTAAAGCTTGTGTGAAATTGATTTTCAATTCATTATTACTTCATTGTGAAAAAGATGTTGATTCTTCGATTGTTTTTTAGGATGAAGATGATTGCTATATAGATTTTATGATTTGAAATGAACAATCAATATTGCATACTAGAATATCTTGATTAACACTTCAAAACCATTGAGAGGAATTAGCTAAGAAGAATCAGTGGATTTTGATTACATAATTGGTGTTATTCATGAAACCAATTTGAGTGTTCAGTGGAATTGAGGAAATATATTACCTAATCTGTGGAATTGAGGAAATCAAGTTGAGCCTTCAATGGGACTGAATAATAGATGAATCAATCAAGAAATAGATGGATCAATCAACCAATTAGAGTGAGCAATCAGTGGACCATAATTTTTTCAATCATAATAGAGGGTGAGGGTAATTTATTAATTTGAATTAAGTAATTAAGCCTTTTGAGTTGAATGTGCAAGTCATGTTTGAATTTTGCAAACAAAGTTGTATTTGTTTGTTTTGACCTTTTTGAATGATGTTTGAATAATTTATTTAATTATTCAAGTTTAGGGGTGTAGACACCTAAAAATGTCCTAGCCTACAAACTAGCATTTTTGCACTAATATTTTTCTATTAATTAAGTGATTAACATTATTTAATTAATTCATCCTCAAATCATCATTTTCAATAAACCCTAAATTCCTCTATTAATTGAATAATACAACATTATTTAATTAATTCACTTTTTCATTCATTTTTTACTAATTAAATAAATTCCATTTATTTAACAAAGTCCTAAAACCCTATTTCTACCATTAATTGAATAAAATGATACTATTTAATTAATACATGTTTTTATCATTTCGACCAATTAAATAAATTAAATTTATTTTTAAAAGTCCTAATCTAACACTATTTCATCTTGATTAGTTAAATAACACCAATTATTTAATTACGACACTAAATCATTTTATTCCCCTAAATCGATTGAAATATTAAATCATAAAATTTTAATTAACTCACTTTCCTCCAAATTTGAATAATTTGAATAAACCATTCAAAACATTATCAAAAATCAAACTAATGCAACTTTGTTTGAAAAAGTCAAACTTGATTTGCATGGTCAACTCCAAAAAAAATTAATTAATTAAATCAATTAATTAATCATTCTCAACCACTTTCCTGATTGAGTAAATTATGATCCCCTGATTTCTCAATCTAATTCCTGACTAAACAATCTAATCTCTAACTAACCAATCTATTTCTCAGTCCCACTGATTATTCAATCTATTTCTTCAATCACACAAATTGTGTAATTTATTTTTCATATATTATTCATGTCTAAATCCTCTCAACAACCTTCAACCGTTGATCTTGATTCAACATTGTTTAATCCTAATCGTCCATTTCAAATCATAATTTCTATATAAAAAACCTCTTTCCTCACAAAAAAGGATCAAAGAATCAACTCATTTAGCACAACAAAGTGCTACCAATATTCCTAGTCACCATTGATAGAGCTTCAACATTTCTTCAATCAACCAGCATGCAATGCATCAAAATCTTCTCGCATGCAACAATGGACGCTTCGCAGTGATATGAATAATTTTACATCATGAGAACACAATCCAACATGGGATAGTAACCTCTCTTGTGTTTTTAAATTCATTTGGATAATTATAGGATTTGTTTATGCGTTTTCAATAGCTTAGAAATTCATTTCATGAGTGTATGAATAGAACTAGATTAGTTGTTTTTTATTTAGATTAGAATCTATTTCATTTGCATTTAGCTCATTTATCTTCTATTATTTTCCCCCTCACACATTTTGGCACACCCAATGGGACCTTGGTCCACTACACTAACAATTGTGTGAGCAATTTTTGAAGTTACAGGTCTCGGAGACACTTTTGAAAAATCTTCATGCATAAGTTTCTTGAACTTGTTGCACTGAATTTCACAAAAACCATGCACTTGATCCTAAAACCGGTGCATGTGACCATAAAACTAACACCTTTGTTTTTTTCCAATGCCTTTTTCTATTGACAGAGGGTGCACTTGTTTTTCAGAACTTTTTCTCTCTGAAGGAGGGCGCACTTGTTGTTTTTTCTACGTTTTTTCCCTATCAAACCTATGTCCAAGATCTACAAATTTTAAATTGATTTATAATGCTAACATATTCCTATTTGGAATTTTTAATAGGTATTGATGGTTATGTATGCAGGATTGAGAAAACACTAACACCTTTTTCTATAGGGAAGACAAATGGTCAAAGAACTTCATATTTCAATGCTTTTTAAGTTAGGAATCATTTATTTTGCTGCATAAAAAGAACCTACAACAATTAATTTGTTTTTAAGTGCTCTAAAATGAACAATTTCAATGCTTTTAAGTTAGTAATCTTTCGTTTTGGTGCTTAAAAATAACCTACAACAACGCATTTTTTTTTCAAGTGCTCTAAAATGAACAATTTCAATGCTTGTTAAGTTAGGAATCTTTCATTTGGTGCTTAAAAATAACCTATAATAACACGTTTGTTTTTAAGTGCTCTAAAATGAAAAATTTTAATGATTTCTAAGTTAGGAATCTTTTATTTTGGTGCATAAAAAAGAACACATTTATTTTTTAGTGCTCTAAAATTGAACCATTTCAAAGCTTTTTAAAGTTAGGAATTTTTATTTGGTACATAAAAAGAACATAAAATGACCAAAATTATTTCCTTTTTTTGACACACACTCGCATTTTTTTTTGTTGACCAAGTAAGACCAGGACCAATTTAGAAACACTCAAAATTTGGGCTTAAAAATAAACAAATCATTTGTTTGTTTTGCACCTTTGCTATGATATCGACTGATGTCTAGAACACTTCCATTGGATGCTTGTAAAAATAACCCTTGTTATGATTTTCACACATTATTTTGGGGATAGCACCACTTGAGGAACTTACAAAGAATCAAACTGTTATGAATTATATTTTGTGCATTCAGTGTTTGGCAAGCTAGGTGGTTGTCTTCTCCCCTCACACCTTTTGGTGATCTTGGGTGAGCAAAAAAATCTTGAGCTTCACACTTTTATTTTCAAAGCATACCTTTAGAGGGCTTACCAATTGAGATACATCCCATGCTAGAGAACTCATAGGCAACCCAAGCGGTATTCTTATTTTGGACCACTATATAAATTATTGTGGGTGTGAGGAAATTTCTTACCCACTGGGTGATGTTTTATACCAACGTCTGTCTCCCCTAGTATTCGTGTGATACGTTAAAACCTGAAAGGGATGGGGGACCTCTTAATTGAGTAAAATTCCACATGTATAGACATCTAAAACTATTCACCCCAAAATAGTCATTAAAAACCCTTGTTAGTAGTGGTCATCCAAGTCCAAATCTGAAGCGTATTTTAAAGTAATACATGGGAATAGCACTGTTCCAAGAAGATACTTACCATGTTTGGTTTTTGGTTGAGGCAATAAATCAAATAGGGAAGGGACTCTTTTGTTTGGTGTGTCAAGATAGTACATTTCCTTGAAATAGCCTATTTTTCCATTCCATCTCCACGGATTAATCATCTCTTAGGGGATGACTGGTAGGCCTACTAACAAATACGTACCCACTTGCGCTAAGGTTGTAAATATTTGTGTACGTAAAACTTTCCAAAAATATTTAAAACAAACTTGACATCAAATTTTTTACTTGAAGATTCGAACGGCAAAGGGTTTTGGCAGTGCATGAGCTCTGCTAGGGTTTTGTGCTTCCTGAGGTCATTCGTGGCCCCTCCTGCATCAAACTGTGCTTCTTGCGCAAGAAATTGTTTCCTTCATTGAGTACGGCCACATTTACTATGATTTAGGGGTTTATTATGCCTTCAACCGGCTCTAACCCAGCAATTCTTGCTGGTGTTAGTGGTTCATCGGCGCAGTTTAATGGCTCCCCCACTAAACAAACACCCTTGGAAATTTGTTCTGAAAGTCTTTCACGAGGTAAGCATTCTGACGCCCCTGTTGATGTAGTTTTACCTTTACCTGATTTTGATTATGCATGTCAATGGCTGGAACAACACACCCTTGTGGGTTATTTTGTTGGGAGGACTCCCCCTGAAAGTGTGCTAAAAGACTAGGTTAACAAGGCCTGGGTCCCTCATGGGGTTCGCCTTGATATGGTCCAAAATCTGACCAAGGGTTTTTTCTTGTTTCGCTTTGCGGAAGTCAATCATGTCCAAGCTATTCTGGGTCATGGACCCTGGTATGTCTGTTCCTCCTTGTTGGTTTTCCAGTCTTGGACTCGGGATTTTGCTGTCTCAGAGGACACCAACATGCGTGTTCCGATCTGGATTGAGTTTCCTGAGTTGCCCTTGCCATGTGTGCCCTTCTTGCACCATATTGCTTCCTCTCTGGGGAAGGTTGTTTGCATTGAACCTAATAAGTTCTTTCAAGCCCATCCTCAAAAGAGGGTTTGTGTGGAAGTTGATCTATCCAAGGATTTGAAAGAGTCTGTTGACCTTCAAATTGGGGATATTCGCCACTCCCAGAAAATCATGTATTTTAACCTTCCCAACACGTGCTACTGGTGCCAATCAGCTGATCACAAGATCAGGGACTACCCTTTGTCAGTTTCCCATACTGTTTCTCAGCCACGGGGTGCTAAAAAGCCTCATCAGATAGAGCCTTCAGCTAAGGCGGACACAAAGTGGACCATGGTCACCAGCCAAAAAAATAAGTTGCATGGTTTTGGGTCGGCTCCCAAAGCCCCAAAACTACCCCAGCAGGTTTCAAACCCTTCAGCGAAGGGGATTGCCACTCCCTCAGGAGTGGCTTCTGCTGTTTTACAGCCCAGGCCACGCCCCAGGCTGCTACAGTTTTATGTGCTCAACCAGCTTTGTCCACCACTATGGAAACCCAACGGTGCTCTCGCAGGCGGTCTCCTCCACTGGAAGAAGGTGAATATGTGCCAGAAAAGCAGAGATTTTCTCCCTTTATTCAACTGGGTTCAGTTCTGCAAGAGTTTTGAAGAATAGCTTCTCTTCCCTGGGTGAAGAGGACCAGGATTCTGCAAGTATGGAAGATTTTCTATGAATTTTCTCTCATGGAATGTTCGAGGTCTCACATACCTCTCAAGGAAGTATTCTGTTAGGAATACTTTGAAGAACTATCCAGAGATTGAAGTGCTTTGTCTCCAGGAAATTAAAATTTCAGGTTTTTTGCTTGCTTCGGCTTGTTGCTCTATTTGGCCAGCCAGCACTATGTTTTGTACCCTGCATGAGGCTAGTCATGGTGGAGCTGCTACTCTTTTGGCTCTACGGTTGCTTCCTTATATGATTGACCATGGGGTGGATCCCTCCCAGCAAACTGTCTAGATTCTTCTCAATATTGAGAACCATTCCTTCGAGATTATTAATATTTACGCCTCTAATGATGTTGTGGAGCACTACTTACTTTGGCGTTGGCTTGCCGACTCTTTGCCAGTTGCTACCTGGTTGCTCTATGGGGATTTCAACATGGTTGAAATGGCGTATGATAAAAATGGCACTGTGCCTTTTCGTTGGGCTGTGGGCGAAAGGGAGGCGTGGTTTTACATGCGCAATAAATTGGAGCTTTTTGATCCCAATCTAGGCTACCGTCATTCTCATTCCCTCTGGCACACTTGGTGTAATTATAGGGCTGGTTCTAATAGAGTCTTTAAGCACCTTGATCGTGCCATGATCTTGGCACAATCCTTTTTTTCTTTCAAAAGCTTTGCCTTGCCTGTGAAGCCGTTAATAGATGTGACCCTTTCGGATCACTTCCCCATTCAATTTCGCATTGAGTGGGCATCTTGGCAACCTCGCACGTGTAAGACTCAATTCTTCTTGAACACGTCTCTGCTCTAACGCAAGCCCACCATGGCCCACATTTTTCGAGTGTGGAATTTAAAGTGTCTTCCATCTTGCAATACGGGCTAGATTGTTTGGTGGAATGATGCTATTATTCGTACTACATGCTTCTTGCGCATTTATGGGCGATAGCTTGCTATCTTCCATCGGTGCTCCTACGAGGCCACCACTACTGACTTGCGTGTTGCTACGGAGGCCTTAGCGGCTTGTCCTTTCTCCCCATCGCATCAAGTCTGGGTGGCAGATTTAAGACACCAGAAGCAAGTGGCCGATAGCTATTCTGCCAGGGGTGCTCAAATCAAGGCTCGGTTCCACTAGCTCAAAATTGGGGACTGTGCCTCCAAAGAGTTTTTTTTGGCTCTTCATGCTAGGCACTCTTCCCCAGGCATTAAAGCCATCAAAGATGGTAATCAAGTGCTCTCTGAGCTACCTGACATTCTCCAGGCTTTTATGCATCACTATGAGCAAGTTTCACGTCTCAAGACCCCACACCTGTGCGCCAGCAAGCCCTTCAGAGTTGCCTTGCTGTTGTGCCACATAGGCTTTCTTCAACCCAGATTAATTTTTGTGATCAATTATTAACAATTGATGATCTCAAGGAAGCTGTTTCCTCCATGGCCGATGACAAGGCTCCTGGGATTGATGGTTTCCCCTATGAATTCTATAAAGTGCTCTGGGACTATATTGGGAGTGACCTACATCATGTTTATCTTAAAGCCTTTCACAATAATTCTTTAGGCAATTTAATAAATAAAGGCAATATTAAATTCATACCTAAGTCTGGAGATCCGGAGGATATTTGTAACTAGCGGTCCATCACGCTTCTAAATGTTTCTTATAAAATTATTGCCAAAGCCTTGGCTCTGAAAATCCGCCACCTCTTACCTCAGATTGTGCGTCCCGAGCAGACTAGATTCATCAAATCCAGGTTCATTCTTGACAACATTATTGTTGTTTGGGAAGGCATGGAGTGGGCCCGACATTCGAACCAAAAATTTGTGTTTATTAAAATTGATTTTGCTAAAGCATATGACCGTATTGAACGGCCTTTCATTCTTGCGATGTTACAGGCATTGGGTTTTGGAGCCAATTTTCTTCTGTCTGTTCGTATGATTTTTTTCGATGCCTCGGCTTACATCTCCATTAATGGCTGCCAGTCCTCTGCTTTTGGCCTTTTTCATTCTATTCGCCAGGGATGCCCTCTTGCCCCTACCTTGTATGTTCTAACAGCTGAGGGTTTTGGTTATCTCCTGGCCAATGCTATCTCCCAATAGCGTGTTAAAGGAATCACTCTCTCGGACTCTCAAGAGCAGCTTATGAATGGGCATTTTGCTGATGACTCCTTTCTCACTCTTTTAGAGGACGAAGGATCGATCGCTGCTGCCCTAGAATGTCTTGACACTTTTTGTCTTGCATCTAGTTCTGCAATTCAATGGCACAAAATTTTGTGCTACAGACAATCTGTGCTTCCCACTCCTGCATGGCTTCAACCCTATAACTGGAAATGGATTGGTCAAGGTGAAATCTTTTGCTTCTTGGGCATTCCTTTAGCCTTCCAGGCTTCCCCCCGGGAGCTCTGACAAGCCGTGCTCTCCAGAGTTGAGCAGAAGCTGGCCTATTGGATTACCAAGCCTCTCTTGCTGGCAAGCAAATTCTAGGTGTGCTCTAAAATCTTGGCTACCACCCACGTCTATTATTCTTCCTGTTGGGCTCCTTCTAAAGCAGCCTATAGCAGGCTTGAGAAGTTGCTCCGCGATTTTCTTTTGGTCTCTTCTGAGACCCATAAGGGCTTTCATTAGGTCACTTGGGAATTTTGTTGTCTTCCCAAGGAGTCGGGAGGGCTTGGCTTGCTTTCCACTCAACGATAGGGAACTGCCCTCTGTGTCAAATGGATCATTTGTGCGCTTACTAGGGATGAAGCCTGGAAAGTTCTCCTCAGACATTGTATTCAGTTTGGGTTTCCTGTTCATAGACCCACCTGGAAAGGTGTTGGCTTCCAAACCCTTCTGGTTATGAGGGAGTCGATTCAAATTATAGGCTCCTTTGTGGCTAAAAGCATTTGGCATTCTTGGGAAAATTTCAAGCCTTAGCTCCGTTGGGCTGGGGCCGGGTTTCATGATGGGCTTTCCATCAACCAGCATAATCTCTGGTGGTCTCCCCTTTTGGCCCAAAATGGGCAACCCCTGGCCAAGTCACCTTGGCTCAAAGCTCTCTGATTTCATAAAAAGGGCATTCAGACTTTGCACCATCTCTTCCATCGGCCTACCATGAGTATTGTGCAGTGGGATGTTTTTAAAGCACATTACAGCCTTCAAAACCAGGACTGTCCTACTTTTGACGGACTGGTGAATGCCATTCTGACAGAGATTCTTCACAAAGTTGGTATTCATGGGCACAAACCTTGGTGGAAAGATTGGAAATGGTTTCCAGATACTCCTCTAAGGAGCTACAAGCCATGGCTCGGTTACAGGTGGCTTTCACCCCATTTCCCTATGCTCAGCTCTTTGAACCAGAGGTGGCTTCTTAACTCCTCGGCCTTTACTTGGCACAGGAGGTTTGATGCCATTTGGTCTACAATTGTTAATCCAAAGCTGGCCCACTTTGCTTGGTGTATTCTTTTCCAATGCTTGCCTATGGGTTCTCGGTTGATTCATTTAGGGGTCTCTGACCCTCACTGCCCATTTTGTGGGCAGCCTGAAAGCTTCAAGCACCTTTTTTGGTTTTGTCCCAGAGCTCAACAGTTTTGGACTTGGATTCATGATTTCTTTTGTCCTTTTAGGCCTGAACCCTTTTCATGGCATATGGTTCTGCTAGGGGACCCACATGGAACCCTGGCTAAGTTCACCTAGATTTGGCACACTTTCAGAGTGGAAATCCTTTTCAGTATTTGGAAAGACATAAATGCTTGTATTTTTGCTCATTTGCATTTAGCTATTAATGTATCTCTTTATGCTAAAGTTGTTATATGCTCTAATGTTATGTTATAGATTCAAGTGCAAGCCAACAAGGTTGCACTGGAAGTGGCTCACCTGCAGGTTCTCTTGGACCACTGGGGTAATGCTCCTTGTACTGTGGCTTGGATTCCTGACTCGCCCTCCTCCTCCCACCGCTGGTCGCCCTCTTGGGGCCGGAAGCGGAGTGACTCCACGCGGGCTCGCTCCCAACCTCCTCCTCAGAGGGATTCTCGGCCTCCCAGACGGGCTCATCTCCTCCATCGCATCCTGGTCAAGGCTGGCACTCTAGTGGTGCACCGAGGAGCAGTGGTGGTGGTTCTAGGTGGCCTTTAGATGCTCCTCCTGACTCTAGCTCTGGTTGGCCCTCCACTGGTAAAAGCTTTCCGCGGCTTGCTCTCGCAATCTCGCCTAGGCCCGAGGATAAAGATAAAGAAGATAAGAATGATGATGGTTCGGGTGCTCCTCCTGACGTCACTCCTAACCCCGCTAATGTATGGGGAAAAAATCTGGATGACCAGGATCCCCCAGGATCTACTGGCACTGCTTTAGTTTCTTAATTTTTTTTTTGTTAGTTTATTTTTGGGCTAGGCCCATGTGACTTTAGTTGATTTTTGCTGGGCTGGGCCCATGTGACTTTCAGGGTGTGCTTTCCTACCACCCAACCCTTTTTTGTGAATTTTGTAACTTTATCTCTTTTAATATAGATAGCTGGAAAATTCATCAAAAAAAAAAATTACTTGATCTAAAAAGAATACATCCAAACATACACTAAACATGATGGTTGAACAACAAACCCTTTGACTTAGTTTATTATTTTTAAGAAAGCCCTATATTTGCACTCCTTAAAGGATTTCTTTAAAGTTTTTTGAATTTTTAGGCTACATTGGCTCAAAGTAAATGTTGGAAACTATGGCTTGGGTATCATGATTTCACAGCTTAAAGCCATAGACATGCAAGTCACACAAGTACATTTTTTTTTAGTTGGTCAAAGTTGTATCACTTGCCACATCTAGAAACATATCAAAAACATCCAAAAACTACAAGATAAACATCAACACTACTACCAAAATATTGAAGTTAGAAAACCAATTTGCATAGAGGCCACACTAGCTACTGATTCTAGTGCACTTGACCAAGATTTTCTCGCACTTACCAAAAAAATCCCACTTTTTCTCTCTATCCTAGAAATTTCATTGATGAAAATCAGTTGCATTTTCTAGAAACCACACACTTGATGCAAAACCAAAGCACTTGCTTCTTTTTTCTCATACTTACTCCTTAAAAACTAGCATACTTGCCCATAATCTACTTGCAATTTCCAAGGAAAACTCAATTTTGATTGAGTACACACCACAATTGACAAAAAAATACAGATGTCACACTTGATATTTTCAACTCACACTTGCTTCTCAAAAACCAGCACACTTGACACATTTCAGGCCGCGGTTGATAAATTTGACCACTATTTCTCACAGTCTATTGCTTTTGCTCAAAACACATTGCTTTTGATCTATCTTGCTAGCAATCAAAAAAATGAATCAAATTTTCTTATAGGATCCTTGTTAGAGAAAAACAATAGGAAACCTTGATAATTCATATAGTCCTTCATCCACTCTCAACATCCATCCTACCTTCAGAAATTAGAATCAAAAAAAATAAACCTAGATTATTCCCTCACTCATACTTCTAAGATATGAACAATTACTTGGAACTCACAGATAGTTCGAGTAATATTTTTTTCAACATATCCTCTAGAAGGAGAAGTGAGATATCAATTCAGGCCTTTTAGTATTTTGGCTTCTAAAAATAGTACCACATCCAAAATAGAACTCAAACCTTAGGGTCTTGAGCTTCATAAAAACCTATACCAAAACATCCACACTCTCACCATATGACCATTTGGTGACTCATTGCTCCTGATTAGCAACTGAACCTTATAGCATCGATCCTAAAACCAAATCTCACACACATTGAAGATCAACAAACTAATATCATTAGCAGTTTAAGGACCTTCATATTTAAGAAGAATGAAACACCCAACCATTGGATAAATGCAACGAACATCTTTGAAAAAGAGGAAGAGAAAGTAGACCTAGCAGTCGGAAGAACCGTGTTACCACCTCTCATGTGGAAATAGATATACACCCTTCATGATCTCTAGCAAGAGCAAAATCCTTAAGTAGAAATCCATACTCTGTCTTTCAAAGAACCACCCCACTCTAAATTTTTCCAAAGGGTACATCCTAATAAGATATCGCACCCGTCAAAATTGAATAGAAAATTTCTATTTATGCTTTTCAATGGGCCAGCAACCCCTAGATCTAACGCACTAAAAACAAAAGCAATTAAATTTTCCTTAAAATAGAAAAAATACAAACACTCTTTTCATTGCTAGGAGCCACGAAAATGTTTGTGAAGTCTTGGTAGTTGTTTATGACAACTACAAGATCACAACATAGGAAAAACATGGAAGTGAACAAGAAAAATGTTAGCATCCCACCAAAAAATGCCACGAATGACAAAGGTGTCCAATGGGGATATAGGCCAAGCGAACTTGAAACACCCCAAAAGAGACCCATGTACAAAGATGCATTCATTGAGGAAAAGATAAACCACAAATTACAAGTGATAGAAAGTGTAATCATAGAGGAGGTAGATACTAAGGAGGAGATAAATGATGAGGAACTATTTGAACATTCCAACAACCAAAAGGTGCTCAAACTAATGGATAAATTATTGTGAAAGGACCCAAATTTTACTTCTTCAAGTTAGCCCAAAGTGGGGCTAAGCTACCAGTAGATTTTAACATGGAGGCCCTCAAGGATCCTAATCTTATTCCCTTAGGGGATAACTTAGTTGTGAGACAAATAACTGAACCCCCAGAGATGCCAAACATGTCACCCATGTTCTCACAAGACAGTGTTTAAACCAAGGAAAACCCTTTGTACAAAAAAACAACTCAAATTGAACAAGCGGTAGTGGCACAACAATATCAAGGAGGTCCATCCCAGTATGTACCAAAAAATAAAAATCCACCTCTCAGACAATATGTACCTCAAAACACTTTGAATATCAACCCTTCCCAAAACACGTAGTACCACCACCAAGGTGGACCACAGGGTCCCCTTTCGAACCATTACCACCAACAAAGTGGACCATGCGATCCCCTTCCATATCATTTCCAACAACAAGGTTTTCCATAGGGTACCCTTCTTCAATTTTCCCATCAATAAGGTAACCTGCCAACACACCATCAGGGAAACCTTTAGTATAGTCCATCCCAATAGTAAGGTGTGCCACATGGTACCCTTCCCAATTCATCCTACAAATAAGGTGTCCCACTAACACATCAATAGGGTAACCTTTAGTATAGTCTATCTTAGAAACAAGGTGTGTCACAAGGCACCCTTCTTCATTCATCCCATCAACAAGGTAACCAACCAACACACCATTAGGGAAACCTTCAGTATAGTCCATCTCAGCAGCAAGGTGTGCCATATGGCACCCTTCTTTAGTCAACCCATCAACAAGGTAACCCACCAATACACCATCAGGGTAACCTTCAATATAGTCTATCCTAGCAACAAGGTGTGTCATAGGCCACCCTTCTTCAGTCATCCCATCAACAAGGTAACTCACTAATGCACCATCAAGGAAACCTTTAGTATAGTCTATCTCAGCAATAACGTGTGCCATAGGGCACCCTTCTTCAGTAAGCCCATCAATAAGGTAACCCACCAATGCACCATTAGGGAAACATTCAGTATAGTTTTTCCCAAAAATAACATGTGCCACAGGGAACCCTTCTTCAGTCATCCCATTCAACAAGGTAACTTGTCAACGCACCATCAGGGAAACCTTTAGGATAGTTCATACCAACAACAAGGTGTGCCACATGGAACTCCTCCCAATTCATCCAACCAATAAGGTGTCCCACTAACGCATCAATAGGGTAACCTTTAGTATAATTCATCCCAGCAGCAAGGAGTGAACCCTTCTTACACACAATAAGGACCTAACCCTCTCTATATTCAAAATAGCTACCAAGGTTCGATACCCCCATTATATCCAACTTATGACCAAAGAATGGTAGGACAACAAGGCTATTAAATGCAAGACTTGCAAAAAAAGGTACCAAAAATAGAGATGTAAGTACAACTAGAGGTGATGAATCAAAAAATATCAAAAACATAGGTAGGGAAAACAAAGAAGACCTACACCCTTTAGGAAATATGCCCATTCCCATTTGATCGCTCCATCGCTACCTACCTTTTTCCAAAAAACTTTGAAATACCCAAGTTCGACAAGTACAAAGGAAAATGGCATTCAGTAGATCACATACGAGAATTTTCAGTGTCATGTATGCAGGTACAAAATAATGACACTTACCTCATGAGGCTCTTTCCACACAACCTTATAGGTCATGATATGAAGTGATTTCCCATCTGTCAGTGGGAATTAAAACCTTCGATGAAATATCTAGCAAGTTCATAAGCCACTTTTCATTCAACATAGAGAAAGATTTCACCATCATAATTTTATCCATAATCAAACAGAGTCAAGAATATTCCTTTACCTCTTACTTACAGAGATGGAGGCACAAAGCTAGTTGATATAAATAGCCCATTCCCAACAAGGAATTGGTAGATATCTTCATCTCCAATATCCTACCTAAGATTAACTACCAACTTACTATGTTATGTCTCGCAAATTTGAAGAAACAATCGAAAAGGGATTACATATTGAGAGATCCCTCATAGCAAGGGGAGTCCTTAAATTGAATAGTTCAAAAGACAGTCCCTTTAGTTCAAATGATAAACCGAAGATCTAGGAAAAGAACAAGAATGTTACAAATGATGGATTGGTTGATGTGAGAATTTTATGGCATGCACAAAACATACCTCAAAAAAAACCATAAGTGGCACAAATGACCTACATTCCAAATAGTACACAAAACAACCACCTTGCCTATCCCAAGAACAATCAAGTATTCAACCAACAAATGAATCAAGGAGGGAAAAAGATGCAATATGATTAACCCAAGAGGTAGTTCATGGTACTAAGAGAGTCACTTGAAATAGTCATGCATAAACTAGTACAACAAAACCTCATCAAGGTGAATGATCACCTGAACTATGAGTAACCTAGCTTCAAGACACCATGGTATAACGAGAAAGACTTGTGTGAATTCCATAAGATCAAAGGACACACAACCAACAATTGCATGAGACTCAAACACATCATCCAAGAATTGATAGACAAAGGAGAAGTAGATGTTGAAAATCATCCCGAGAACAAGGACCTTCAAATATACACCAACCCAATCCCAAACCACACTAAAATAAATGACAAAGGAAAACACCAAGATTATCATAATGCTAACTATACCTACAACGATACAGTTTTAGGAACCCTCTCTCAAGCTTATAAAAATAGGGCAAACATAGTGACTATATGAGATGGATACAATAACTACAATATCACTACCCATCAAGGGAGAGTTACAATACAAGGAGCCCCACCCAAACCTACAACTAAGTCATCAAATGACTACAACATTGTGGAATAGCTGAAGAAAACTCCTGTCCTAATCTCAATCCTAGAGTTTCTAAAACTGTCACCCGCACATAGGGAAATATTGAAAAAGCATTGGAAGCATCAGTCCCTAATGACCTCGATCCTAATCAGGTCCAAGCCATGATTTGAAAAATCACGGCCAGCAATCATTTAGTCTTTTTCAAGAAAGACCTTCCACTAAATACATTTCACAATCAAGCCCTCTACATAGAGGTTGATGTCCACAAAAACATGGCCAAGCAGGTGTTGATAGATAATGGTGTACGTCTAAACATTTGTACCTTGAAATTCATCAAACAATTGGGGCATTCTCAAAATATGATAGATAAAGCAAGGAGTATTACCATAAGGGACTATGATGACCTTGAAAGGAATTTTGAAGGAACAGTCAAGCTACTAGTGTAGATATGACCAACCACCATGGAAACCACATGTCAAGTACTTGACCTTGAATTTCCATGTAACGTACTCCTGGGATGCCCTTGGATTCACTCATTACAAACAATCCCTTCCACCTTCCACCAATGCCTAAAGTTTCCTCATGAAGGAAAAGAAGTGATATTATATGTCGATCCCAAACCCTTCCACTTTTGTGCAAAGTTGGAAGAGAAGTATAATAAGATCTAATGCATACCTAGAAATGACATATCCTTCCATTCATTATCATATGTTGACCCTTCCACTCTACCATCAACCTCGACCAAGATCATTTCAAGTGAGCAACCAAAAATAGAAACCAAGGTTCAAGTACTTGACAGGGGTAATGGTAATTACCACTTTAACCAAGAATTTTGTATTAGTATGCTCCCACCAACACCTAAAATCTATGAAGGTCTAAAATAAATCAAGCCTACTCAAACAGTGTAAATGATAGCCAAACCCACAATTTTCACCAAGTCGGGAGAGATGAAAGACGAAGAGATATTCAAAGAGGACTTCTCATCCATGATTTACAAAGATGACTAAAAAGAGCTAGAATGACCACACACCCTTCTAATAGACCCTAGCAATAAAGGCTACTAGCTAGTTAAATAGATGGGATACAGTGGAACAGGCGGCCTCAGGCTACACAAAAAAGGTAGATGGGAACCTATCATAGTGGAAAAAAGAAAGCAAAATATGGGACTAGGTTATGAGCCAAAAGACATGGTTACTCCAAAAATTGGGCAAACCTCTTTTAAGAAACAAGAAGCTTTTTCTAGCATTAAGGAACTAGATATCTACCATATCATGGACAACAATTTACTCGTCGAAGACTTATTCGACAACTTTAGCAATGATAGGTTCCATTTCTAGTTTATCAAAACCATTTCCAATATGTATAATCAGTCTGGAACAAAATCTAATGAATATGAATGGGACTCTCCTTCATTTGTCACTGGATATAGTTCCCCCACTTCTAGTAATGATGACCTAAACACCCAATGCGAAAAAGATACCAGAGCCATACTGACCATTTTGGAAACCTCCATAAGCTTTATAGACAATGATGATAGCCTCCCACTCTGTTACCCACAATTGATATATTGGGACAAACAACATACACCTATTTTGGATCAATTCTAGAATGATGAGGCAATCACGGAGTTCATGGAACTTTGAATAGACATACCAGTAGGGGATCACAAAGCAAGGTTCATCATGGAGCTCGAACAGGATGCATAATTTTGTGGAGAGATTGAACCTTCTAGTTGCAAAAATGAAAAGGAAAATATAAATATCAAAGTGAGGTCCCCTAGAGAAAACCACAATGTGCCTCTATCAGATCTAGAAAAGGAGAAAATAAAGGATGCATCTAAAGGTGAAAACCTCCAATAGGCACCTAAGGATGGAGGGTTCAATCTTCCCATATTTGAGTACCAAGAAAGATCAACACTCCTAGTAGAAGAAGCAGAGTCTATAAATGTTGGCACCGTAGAGAATCCAAAAATCACATACCACAAAGCATCACTTGATTCTAAAGAGAAAGAAAATTTCATAGAATTCATCAATGAAAAAAAGGTAAATTTTGCCTAGACCTATGCTGACATGCCTGGATTGGATCCGAAATTAGTGGTACATCATTTAGCTATAGTCCTTGGAGCAAATCTTGTCAAGCAAAAACTCAAAAAAATGCATCCCTAGATAACATTACTGGTAAAGGTAGAGATAAAGAAACTACTAGATGTGGGTTTTATCAGACCCATTGATTATCCACAATGGATATCAAATTTAGTACTAGTGTCAAAACCTATTGGGGGCATAAGGATCTGCACATATTTCAGAGACCTAAACAAGGCCTATCCAAAGGATGAATTTCCATTGCCAAGTATAGACATGATCGTGGATCTGATAGCAGGGCATGAGATGATATCCTTAGTGGATGGTTTATCTAGATATAACCAGATAAAAATCTCTCTAGATGATCAACACGAAATAGCCTTTACTTGTGCTTCGGGGATCTTTTGCTGGAATGCAATACCCTTTGGCCTAAAGAACTCAAGAGCAACATATCAAAGAGAAATGAAAACCATATTCCATGATATGCTACACACCATCATGGAATATTATGTGGATTATATTCTAGCAAAATCCATTAAAAGTTAAAATCACTTGTCAAATCTTGCAAGGGTGTTTGATCAGCTTGAACAATATAATTTGAGACTCAACCCTAAGAAGTGCATGTTCGGAGTAACATCCAAAAATTTGTTAGGAAAAATAGTGTCAAGAAGGGGGATTGAAGTGGATCCATAAAAATTAAAATCTAAACTAGAGATGCCTCCACCAAAAACAATAAGACAATCAAGGAGTTTACAAGGAAAGTTGCAATCCATCAGGGAATTTATCGCACAATTGACAGACAAATGTCACCCTTTCATTCATCTTATACACAAGGATATCACCTTCAAGTGCGATGGGAGATGTGACCAAGCATTCCAACAAGTCAAGGAGTACCTACTTACTCCTCTTGTACTCATGCCACCTATCTCAGACAAGGAAATGGTGCTCTACGTGTCTACCACACAAGTAGTGTTGGGAGATCTCCTAGTCCAACTAGATGATAACAACAAAGAAAGAGTGGTCTACAACATCAGTCAAACGCTGGTGGGCTACGAGTTGAACTCCTCACCCATAGAAAGAGTCTTCCTCTTAGTTGTATTTGTGACACAAAATTTGAGGCACTATATCTTAAACAAGAAGCTAAAGTTGATTTCAAAAGTAGACCCACTCAAGTAGCTACTAGCAAAATCAGCCCTAACAAGCCGAATTTCCAAATGGGTGATGATCCTGAGTGAATTTGATATAGAGTATTTGGATAGAAGAGCCATCAAGGGACAAATCATGGTAGACCAATTGGTCAAAGCACCCATAGATGATAACAAGCCTCTCATAGTGGACTTTCCAAATGAGAGTATCTTGATGATAGAACAGATAGGCCGTTGGATTCTATACTTTGACGTGTCCCATACTCAACATGGCTTTGGAACAGGTGTTCTATTTCTCACACTATGGATATTAAATATATCCCATGCTCCCTTTAGGTTGTCTTGATGTTTTTCTCAATTTTTTACCACACTCGATGATTTTAAAGTTTGCATGCCACCCTTTCTTCGACCACACCCAATGCTTCCACATGTCATACAATCGCTCATTGAAGGGGAGCTTCCCTTCCCTTATCCTTCGGGCTCCGATCTCATGCCATGTTGCCTCCTCCTGAGTGCACTTTTGAGTGGGCCCCACAATGATGTTGATATGCTAAATATTTTTCCACGTGTCCTCAGAATGAGCATTTCATTCATAGAAAGGATGGAATGAAGTTCAGGTCCCGATGTCCTACCATGCATCCTGATTAACTCTACAAAGTTGTGACACATGATCGCTCGAGCCTTATCTGTTTTCAAAGGCTAGGACCACCACCATCATTCGCAGGGAATGCACCTAGATCATGGGTGATTGGGTTCATGCTCGGGAATCTTTTTGTTACAACGGCCATGATGAGTCATTGTTGCGAACATCATCACTCATAATGGGGGATATTTTTTGCTACGAGATTTCAAGCGGTGGAAGCCTCTGGCTATATATGCTACTTCTTTTATTCAAAAAAAGGATTCAAAATACCTACAAAAGGATTAGGAATACATCAGAATTTTTGTTTTGTTAGATAATTTGAAAATCTCACAAACTGTGCCCTGTAATTTTGCCTCTATGTTTCTTAGCTATTTGAAAATAGTATATTGTGTTGTTACTAAATAGATTGTTTGCAACTTCAATGATTTGAATAGAATGTTGATTTAGAACCATGCCTCTGATTCTTTCTTTTCAGTAAAGCTCTATACAAATTATTTTATGTTATGAAATGAATTATTCAGGTCTTTCTCTTTGATGTTTGTTATTTCTAGACAACAGATTGTTGAACGGGCCCTTAAATCCTATCCAAAAGATAGATTTATCGTGTCTTACATCTAAATCTTGGTGCATCACCCTAGTTAGATCTTTTACTTTTATATATACTTCATTTTCCCATTCAAAACTCCAATTATAGAATAAGTTGACTTCTTTAAAATCTAGAGGTTACTCAATTTAGCGCAATAAGTCCCCCCTTTAATTGAGTTTCCCACAAAGGGTTGTTACCTTGTCAAATTTTGGCATCAACAATTTTTCTTTTTCCTGGCACGCCCGGTGGGACCTTCTAAATGTGCTTCAGCCTTGAGCAATTATATGAGCCATCACCCTGTCACAAGATCCCAAACAACCAACAACCCTGGTTTGTTGGTATCACCATTAGGAACGATACCAACTAGAACCCATCACGTGAATGTTTTGACTCCTCCACCAACCATGTTACCTAACTAAAATTATGTGGCATGGGGTGTCAAAAGTCACCTTATAGCCCCAATTACACCCACCTTTTGGGATCCTATCCCAATCTCTACTCTCAAATTTATTCCTAATTTTATTGGAGATGGCTCAAGAACACCATCCAAACGTCTGCAAGATGTGGCAGATGTATGTTTGGTGCACAAGGTAATAGATCAGAACATAGCGCTAAGGTTTTTCATAGCTTCTTTTAGAGGAAAAGCATTAGATTGGTATCGCACTCTTTCGGCTAACACTATCGATACTTGGGATCAACTCGGAGATCCTTTTTATGAAAGATTCTTGAATGACGGAGATAGGTCTTCCCACTATCACCAACTAGAGATCATCAAGCGGGCTCCACATGAGACCCTAATTGACTTCAATACCCAGTTCCACATAACTTGGAAAAGAATTCAATTTGCAATCCACCCGCTACCCAACCTGGCATTTATGTTCTACATGAATTCCATCAACGTCGACATCTTAATAATGATCCAGGCACTCGGCGAGACCAGTCTACCAGATGCATATAGAATCATAATTAAAGTAGAAAACAATCTAATTGACACTAAAAAATTTCCACCTTGGCCAATCATGCCTATATTCCCTGAGCTACCAGTTCTTTCCCCAAGTGATGTCGCCTACAACTACAACCGCTCCTCCTCAATCCATGTACACATATGCAAGCGTACCATAGAACATCACATCTCATACCTCAAAGGATGAGATGAGCAACATAAAGGAGATGTTGTGAGCTATGGCCAACGAGATAACGGTCATCAAGTACAACCAGGCCACTCCTCCAAAGTTGACCTATCAAAATTATCAGGGTGGAAGGTCCTCTTACCAATAGAACTAGTTCCAAGGAGGCAATTGCACAAATCCTCAGGCATAAACAACAAATCAAATAGTATCGGTACCCACTTCATTGCAAAATTCCAACCTAAGCTCAAACAAAGAGCAGACCATGGGGAAAAACAATTTGTTTGACAACGAAAACCCTTGGTGTTTCCCTTGCGACGATTCACATATGATTTGAAACTACCCATGAGGCAATCTACAATAGAAGGTGGCAGAGTAGCGCAGCCAAGGCACAACGTCAAGCAATGGGATTTATGTATATGGCTCTCCACAAATGGAGAACGTGGTACTCACCACTCATATGAAAGGGATGTCTCTGGAACAGTAAAATGACATAGCTCTCGACCATGCCCTCTTCTCATGGATGGAAGGAGAGGAAGCAGTGTTCACAATTGAGACACCCACTTCAGAAACCCCGCAAGTGTAATCTGATTACAAAACTCACTCCAAGAGGAGATTCACGGGAAAAATGGTCATCCCACAATTAGTCAGTCCGTAGCCTAAAAATGCTCCCAACCACAAACCCAATGCCTTTGCAGTGGTACCATATTTTTTTCCGCAAAGAGAAATTGTAAAAACAAGAGCTAAGGAACGAAAGCCTTGAAATCTGCCATCATTTGATGTTGTGGAACAATTGAAAAAATCATCCGCTAACATGTCCCTATGGGATATCTTAGCTATTATAGAGAGAGGAAATTGCTATAGAGGCCTCTCCAAGAAGACCCGATCACAGAACCAAAGGAGCAATCACTTCAAGGGGAGGCTATTGATCAATCACCTTCGGAAAAATTTCTCACGAATATCGAAGAAGAGGCCTCTATTGAGAACAAAGAGGAAGAATCCATAGTCAAAGTTGGCGAAGGTAAACCAAAACTAAAGCCATTTTTCTTAAACCTTATTATGGGTAAGAAATTACTGCATAACTCCATCATTCACTCTGGTGCCAATACCACAAGCATGCCCAAGAAAATAGTTTAAGCCCTAGGACTGAGCTATGAACCTTTGAATAAAGGGGTTACGAAATTAAATGGAAATATGGTTAGTACTGTGGGAATCATTAAGGACCTTCCATTAACTTTGTTTTCCTTCCCCAATATCATGGTCAAGTAGGATACCATGATCATTGATATTCCTCTAATATTCGGTATGTGATTGTCTAGGCAGTTCACTTCTAAACTGGGTGGATACCTTTCCTTAGATTGGTCACATCTAATTATAAGGACCAAACATGGATCCAAAATGAATCTAGTGTCTGAACCTTTGCATTCGGGACATGTTGTGGATGAAGCTAAGATAGTCTTTGAGCCCACTCACACCTCCATCACTAAGGAGGAGATGCACTGCACTGAGCTTCTAGAAGATAAGGAAATCACTGGAGATCGGACATATCAAGAGGAGGTTCTCCTAAGAGAGTTCATTGACAAAGACCCCTTTGGAAATTATCATGCCATTGGACTAGGAACTTATGTTATTTATGACACAAACCAAGCCATCCCAAAGGTGACACAAGAGCTCGAAGGCATTTCAACCATAGAACTATGGTCACCGCACTTCAATGGTTCCAAATACAAGGTCGGCACAGGAGTCGAGATATGCCTAACTACCCCAAGTGAGAAGGAAGTCAAATATTTTTTATTCCAATTTTCCTATTCAAGCAACGAAGATAAATACAAAGGCCTCGTACTAGGTTTAAGCCTAGTTGAACGAATGGGCATCAAGCAAATAATGGTGTTCAGAGTTTCTGAGCTAATTTTCTATCAAGTTTGGGGTACCAGAACAAAAAAGAATGTTTGTATGAGATCCTATAAAGACAAATTTTGGAACCTAATTAAGAGCTTTGAAGCTTTCAATATTCAAATTATTCCTCGAGAATAGAATGTTGATGTGAATCGCATGGCCAAAATCAGATCCTGATTTGAACTAGCCTCTCACCTAATGCATAATCGACACTCTGTGCAAATGATATTCTGACCAGCAATTCTAGATGATGGTTGGAGCTGGCAAGTATTTGATAGTGATGAACACATTGCCTCATTTAGTTCATAGTCAAGAGAATTTACAAACCAACTCCAATCAAGGGTCACCAAAAATGATGGCAGACAATACATTCAACTAAGATCCCATAAGCTTTCAAAGATTTTGGTCACCCCCAAAAGCCCTTTTTCTAGCAATGCAAGAAATAACAAGAGGAAGTCCATAGCAAATGAAGGCGATTATACAGATTTTCAGATCAAGGATGCAAGCAAGCTTAAAGTCAAAAAAGATGTCCTGCATCAAGGTAAAGAAAGGTTCGTCCATTTTTCAAAAGAAAATAATGAAGGGAAGGTGGCCTAGTCATATCATAACCTCAGAGGATATGATCCTGGCATCATCTAGCCTCCAATAAAGCAGAAAGGATAGGTTGAATCATCATGCCAAAAATAGAGGCCAATGAGTCCCAAGATTGAAGTGTTGATGGTGCAAAGGTTAACAAAGCTAGTTCAGTCATAGATTGTCTTCTTAGTCGAGCCTAATGCATGGGTGTTCAGCCTGATCCTAGTCCAAAAGAAGAATGGAGATATCCACCTATGTATCATTTTCCGCAACCTAAATCAAGCATCACTAAAAAATCGTTACCCACTACCCTCCATGGGATCATTCGTGCAAAATGTAGCATGTTCAGGCATGTTTTCTTTGTTGGATGGCTTTTTGGACCAAGGCCTGGATGGTGCAGACCTAATGTTACAATTCAATGAATGGTTAGCAAGACCCGATCAACACAAAAAATCTGGCAGCCTGTGGGAGGGTTCATTCATGGTAATTCAATGCAGGTGATATGAAGCATTTGAATCAGAAAGCATAGAAAGAAAAGTGATAGGGGTTCCTGTTAGGGGAATTCACCTTAAAACTTCTATGAAGCTCAATTGAACAATCCTACCATGTAAACATGTAATTATTGTGGTTATTTTCCTTTGGGTTCCTTTGTTTGTTCGGTCGGTCTTCTTAATCCATGATGCAACAGAAATTTACATTATGATGTAGTGAATAACACATATGCCAGAAAAGACAAGAAATATGCAACAAAGCAAAAAAAATTAAATATAAGCCATATCTTCATTATATTTATATACTTCAATAAAAATAGTATCAAAATGGCTTAGAGGCCACACTTTTAAAGTATATACTTATATATATATTTGTATTATAAGGCCTTTTCCAGGCTATATACAAAAGGGCTAACGAGTTTTAGTCTTAAAAGCATGAAAAGGGAGGAAATATTTAGTCATGGGAGAAAGTAGCAGCAACGATAACGTTTGAAACCATATCATCCTCATCAAAAACAACTAGTCCAGTGACACCATTCAGAGAAGCAATGGCAGGTGGTGGAGGGAACACTAGGTTCCTGAAATTGGTATACCAGACAATGTCATAGAATGGCACCATGTTGTATATTTGAAAGAGGAAGTGGTAGGCATGGGTGACCCTTTGGCGATGTACTTCCTATGATTGAAGGATAAAACCGCTCAAGAATGGAAACCAAGGGATGATTGCATCTTCTTCAATAAACTTGTGAAGGTCACTCACAGTCAGGATTCCTCCACCAAATGCAGCATTCACCACCACCTTCCCAAGGCTATTCAAATACTTCTTTGGAAAATTTTCTTTTACCAGGTGGATGATAAGTGGCTTAGGAATTTGGATGTTGAGCATCGATGCCACAAAGTGGGAGCACACATCAAATTTTACTCTATACTTGTCCTCATATTCGAGGCAGTCACATCCTAGAACCCATTTCATGGCTATGATGGCCTAAGAATGCTTATTTTTGGTCATCCTCTTAAGACGCCTAGTCGAAATCTCACCTTGAAAGGTCGTTTGAGATTTGTGGGAGGTCAGTGTAATTGGGGTGTTCATAGCATCAAACTCTATACGACTATCAGACAACAATACTATACAAGACATCTAAATTTAAACCCTATGCAAATACTATGTGAACTGTAATTACCAAAGGCTAAACCAATCACCTAATGTTAATTCTGCTAAAAATTGCTAAGTTTGATTTCACTACTGCCTAAGCACCTATTTATAGAAGCGGCAAGGATAAGTGTGGTAATTCGCATACCATAAGCATGAGGTTAAGTAGGTACCACCTTGAACATTGTACCAAGGCTCGCACGAGACTCTCACCCAGTTGTGTCTACAAGTATGAGTTGCTACATACAAAATTAAGGCAAGCTAATTAATTAGCACAAGCTAGTGGTAGTATCTGGTGGTAATCTATTGGGTTGAACGTTGAGGTGTCATCCTGCAAGTGTTCCTCAAACTCCAAGAAAGGATGCAAATCTATTTGATGCTTATCACATACTTTGGCGTAATCATTATGTTTGGGATATTCATTACCACTGCATACAATGCCTAGTCTGCCTTCAAATCACCAAGGAAAATTCCAAGGAAAATTGTGCCATGGGTTGTAGGTACTTGGGGTCATTATGAATTCTTGTCATTTCAAAATGGCAAGTAATTCACTTCGCACGAACAAAAATCTAGTAGTACATGCTGAATTTAATGCATAAAAAACAATTGTCATCTACCACTTGAAGGAGGATAGAAAAGGCTAAGTATTGCATGCGGTTGTTTAAACAAAGTAAAGAAAGCTCTTTGAATACGCAGTTAGTGTAGAAAATTTTTGGAGTGCCAAATTATTGAAGGACACGTAGAAAATTTTAGAAGTTTGAGGAAAAATGGAATCCACTGACCCTGAAGTAGCTCAAAATCCATAGATAAATGAGCCAGGTGAAACTTCCCAAACCGTGGCTGATGTGATGCTCATAGCACCCATGGTCAATATTTTTTAGGATGAGTCCTACGCTACACCTAGAATCTCAGAAAGGCTGGACTGGTTTCACATGCGATCAGCTAAGAAAGAGACCCTCAGAGACTCAAGTTTGATAAAGGAGGAGTGGGATAACATTTATGACCTTGTCCTCAAGACTAACCCTAAGGGCCTAAGGGAAGTTTCTTTCACCAGAATGAGAAAAGCCTTCGACAATCAACTATCATACAAGCAATGGCTATGTGGGCTTCCGCAATATATGGTCCCTTATGTGCACCACTACCCAAAAATAATTCATGAAAGCATTTGGTGCTTCAATCCAGTGATTGGCACCATTGAGGGAAGAAGTTTGAGAGTCATGATATCTGCGGAGGCTCTTAGGGACATGTTGTATGTTCCCATGAATAGCACCAAAATGCTGCCAATGGAGTTGTTCAACTAGACAAAGGGTTTAGAATTCTGGAGAGGCAAAAGGAATTCCCTTGAATTTTATAATACGAAGACCAGAAGGCCCCAGGATTTCCAGCAGCCGTTAAAAAATTTGAATCGTTGTGTTGACTTCATACATGCGGACTTGCAAGATGCCTTCTCCATGATGGCTTTTGTGTTCGGCTTGGATGATGACATGATCATGTACGAATCTCAGTTGGGCCTAGGTTTTCAACTAAGGAGGCAACACAACCCTTTCTAGTATGATTTCTTAGACATGATTGTCAAAATATATGCAGAAACAGATTGTTGCGTTTGAAACTATTGGTAAGTTCATATATCCTTCTCTTCTTGCCTATATGTTTCTACATCAGAACCCAAATTTCTTCAAAGAAAAAATAGAGTTATCAATATTTGATGAGAAGAACCATCGGAAGCCAGTTTTGGTATGGACTCACATCCTCTCTTCCACCTATGATTATTATGCATTTTCAGCAAAAATTTTTATTCCAAATTTGCGCAATCTAAGCGAGGATGATGACTACTATCACCTGTTAGCCAACCAAACCGGCTATATGCAATCCCTCTTCCCCAAGTGTGATTGGTTGCTCGAGGAGGAATTCACATGTGTTCGAGTGCATGGCTTTTTTGAAGATCCAATCTGACTCCCCGCATCCGTCACTGATTAGGTATTGGCCCTTGAAGTGTTTTGACAATTGGCTATTATGGACTAGACCTTTTGCTCTAACCCAAAGAAGAAGAGGGGATTTTTTCGAATGCCCGCTAAGCTACAAAATAGTGGTCAAGGTAAAGAAGAAATCAGCAAAGCTACTGGAGGAAAATTTGGAACACCTCGGGCTAGTTTTTTTCATTTGCAATAGGTGGGACTACAACCCCAAGGATGATTTGGTTGATACACTTACTAAGGTAAAACATAGCCCTCAACCTTACTAGGAAGCGCGGAAAAATCCTCTAGAGGATATTAGTAGATTTTTGGTGGACTTAGTGCGCATTTCGATGGATAATCAAAGGACGTCATGGCTCGGGTTTTATCTCCCTAAAGGGAAGGCCAAAAAAAATTGTTGCATGAGCGCTCCACTCCATAATAGTCTGATAAGGGAATATGGATGGAAGGTGGAAAAGGTTAATGCTTTATGGATCTATCACCAAGAGATCAAGGGTACTCTCACCCCATTCCAAGACCCATCAGTCTTTGACACTGATGATCAGTTTCATACTCTTTGGAATGGGGAGCATGCTGACTCTAATGCGAGTGATGCGGAAGAGGCCAACCCTAAAGATGCCACACCATGCTCTAACAAGGGGAAGAAAAAATAGAGAATAGGAATGTAACCTAGCATAGTTGTTAGGAGTGTGCAGATGAATATTTCATTGTCAGAATCCTCACAATCTTGAACTTGGACCACAGGAAATCCTAGAGGAATGTAGTAATCAACAAAAGAAGTAGATGTGGAGAACCCTCCACCAAGAAAAAGCCAACACACTGATGTTGCTTCAGGAGATGGTTCACAAGAGGTTGTGGTTGGCCAAGGGTCAAAGATGGAATCCACCACTCAGGTAACTTTCTCTCTCTCTTCTCGGCTCCCAGTCTCTTGTTTCTTCCACCATCTCTATGGTACCCATCACTCCAAGTGTGAGCCTATCTTTCTCTGTCCTCACTACAATGGTTATGAGAGATTTCTCCTAGTTTTCTCATATTGAACAAATGGCTTTCGCTTCCCCACGAGCTACTTTTTCTTTTGTCGGAGCCCCATCAACCTCCTCAATTACATCCCTGCCTACATCCATGGCTACCACCCCCTTGGTATCTAAAGCTTCCATCCCTTTTTCCTCCTTTGATTCAACCCTGACCCAACCTTTGCAGCAGTCAGAGCCCATTGCATCTCCATTTCCACCATCATTCCCCATGCATCCCTCCACGCCTTTGTCACCTAGGATTTGGAATATTCCTCCCTTCTCTTTGCTCATGGTTTCCCTTCCAAAGAAGAAAACATTTGAGGTCACCTGCCTCTCATTCCCTTTCATTTTCCCTCTCGATGCACCCTTTGCAGGCAAACACATCAGATCACTAGCTCAATTCGTGTTAAAAAGTTATTCAACAAAGCAAGCTCAAGCTCTTCGACTCTAGAAGCAAAAAGAAAAGGATGCCAGGAAACCAGAAGAGCCCAGAGTCTAGATAGTTTATAATGAGGCTCAATAGTCATTGCATTTCATAACCATGCATTCTAATGTTACCAAATTATAGGGAGAAACGTAGTCTGATGACTATGATGTCCATGCCATCGGACTGGACTTGCGTGTTTCTCTACCATAGGATAAAGTTGAGCTACTCAAGGAGAGACAATGGGTGGTGACCACTGAATTTCTCAAGTTTGGTCACAAGTTGAAGAAGGTGGAGGATGAGCTCAAGGCCATTCAAGAAAGGATATAAGTCTTATTGGCCAAGGACAAAGCATGAGAAATAGAAAGGGCACGCTTCTCATAGAATGTGCAGGAAAAGCGAGCTAACCTATAAAGGGAGCTTGAGAGGTTCCAATCCCAAGATTCAAACCAAGTGACTAAGTTGCGGTGAAGGAATCAAGAATTATAGAACCGGTTGGCCCAATCAAAAGGGGAAGTTCAGCAAAAGAATGAAGAGTTACAGCGACTGCGCACTCAATTGGAGCAAGCAGTACAAGAAAAAGAGACAAATCAAGCAAGCGTGTAGGCTCAATTTTAGGAAGACCTTCAAAAGATCAAGCTTTCCTTGGAGGAAGAGTTTGCGACCCGAAGCTAGGCTAAGGAAAGGTGGTTGGTCGCATAGAGAACCTTGCAGGAGCACTCTCCTCTGCCACAGAACAAATTGTAGGGCTAATGCAAGAGATTGGGATGAAGGATGTAGAGATTAATCTTTTGAATAAAATCATTCAAACTCCTGCTCCACAAGCAAACCTCCACTTAGTAGCCCAACAACTGTATGCTTCCAACTGGGAGAGAGTCGAGGCTTTATGTCCAACTCTCCAACCCACACTTTACTTTATGGCAGAGGTGACAGATTTATGCAGGGAGGTTTGTGACACAATGGAACAATTCCCACAATTCATAGGGGAAAAGGTTCCCAAAGCAGAAAGGATGCTAGATAGGCTATACACCGTGCCAAGTGAGGATCTAGTATGAGAAGGGATTGAAAATTGGAGGTCACTTGCTAGGATCACGAAAGAGTTTATGCACTGGCACAAGGCCACCCTTCATGCTCAGTGCTACTCAATCACATTGGGGCAAATTATGGATAGCATATGGGAAATATTTTCCAAACTGACCTAGATGGGATTGCCCTCTCCTTTTCTTTCTAATGAATCGATGGCCACCACAAAGCAAATTGCAGCCAAAATTGAGGAGAGGAAGCAGGATTTATCCATTTCAAGAGCTTCAGCCAGCCTCCTACCACCAAGGACATCGAAGGTATAACTCATCAAATCACACGACTTCTTTTTCAGCTCGAGATCAGGCCCAGAATATCTGTGATGCTTCCTTAAAAGGAAGTAATTGATCTGCACAAGGCACATGAAAATCTGCACACCATATCAACACCTTCCAAGGCTAACTGGCTACCCTTGTAGATCTCCCTTTCTAAGCTTTGACTCTAATGCTCAATGAATAGGACCATAGTCATGAAACCAGAGATTTTTTAGGTTCATCGTTCCGCAAGCGAAACACCCCTACTAGTCACCAAAAGCTATGGATATTAAATATATCTCATGCTCCCTTCGGGTTGTTTTAATTTTTTTCTCAATTTCTGACCATGCCCGATGATTTTAAAGTCTGCATGCCACCCTTTCTTTCGACTGCACCTAATGCTTCCACATGTCATATAATCACTCATTGAAGGGGAGCATCCCTTCCCTTCTCCTTTGGGCTCCGATCTCATGCCACATCACCTCGTCCCAAGCACACTTTTGAGCGGGCCCCACAATGATTTTGATATGCTAAAAAAATTCCACGTGTCCTCAAAATAGGAATTCCATTCACAGAAAGGATGGAATGAAGTTCAGGCCCCGATGTCCTACCACGCATCTTGATTAACTCTATAAAGCTGCGACACCTGCTCACTCGAGCCTTAGCTATTTTCAAAGGTTGGGACCACCGCCATCATTCATAGTGAATGCACCTGGCTCACGGATGACTGGGTTCATGCTTGAGAATATTTCTGTTACAACAGCCATGATGAGTCATTGCTGTGAACATCATCACTCATAATGGGGGATCTTTTTTGTTATGGGCTTTCAAGCAGTGGAAGCCTCTAGCTATATATGTTGCTTCTTTTATTCAGAAAAAGGGTTTGGAATACCTACATAAGGATTACAAAGACACCAAGCCTTTTTTTTTTGTTAGATAATTGTAAATTCTCATAGACTGTGCCCTTGTAATTTGGCTTCTTTGTTTCTTAGCTATTTGAAAACATTATACTGTGTTGTTACTGAATAGCTTGTTTGTAACTTCAATGATTTGAATAGAATGTTGATTTAGAACCATGTCTCTGAATCTTTCTTTTCAATAAAGCTCTATGCAAATTCTTTTATGTTATGAAATGAATTATTCAGGTCTTTCTCTTTGATGTTTGTTATTTCGAGACATAGCAGATTGGTGAACGGGCCCTTAAATCGTATCCATAAGATAGATTTACTGTGTCTTACATCTAATTCTTGGTGCATCACCCTAGTTAGATCTTTTACTTTTATATCTATTTATTTTTCTCATTCAAAACCCTAATTATAGAAGAAGTCGACTTCTTTAAAATTTGGAGGTTACTCAGTTTAGTGCAATACGTCCCCCCTTTAACTAATTTTCTCGCAAAGGGTTGTTACCTTGTCAAATTTTGGCATCAACACACACCACAAGGAGATAGTATACCCAAGGCATATAGGATTGTTTTTCCATGCATGAAAAATATCTTAGAATATGAAGCTCTTATCACAGGGCTCAAAATGGCTATTGAATGGATAATAAAAGAGCTATAGGTCTTCAGAGATTCTTAGCTAGTGATCAGACAAGTGAATGGTGAGTACCAAACAAAAGACGATAATTGGATGTTGTATAAAAGGATGGTGGACAACTTCAAGGAATAATTTGTCACAATAACCTTTGAGAAAATTCCTTGGATCAACAATAGAGCTACTGATGCAATGAAAACAATAGGCTCACTGCTTGATATTCCATAGAATGTTCCTAAGTATGAGTTCCTCATCGAATAATTTCTCAAACTTGCCTTCAACATCCCAGAATTACAACTGGTATTTTTTTTGTTGGTTCTAACTCCCCATGGTACCAAGACACCTTTGACTACATCTAGCATGGTATTAGACCACTTGACCTAATGACCACTCAAAAGAAAACCTTCACCCGTAGGACTTCCCAATCTATAATCCTAGGATATACCCTATATTTTGGTAGTCTAGATGGTATGTTACTCTAGTGTCTTAACGTAGAAGAATCACAAATCGCCTTACTAGAGGTGCATGAAGTTGTTTTTGGGTCCCACTCTAGCATACCTAACCTAGTCCAAAAATTGCTCAAAATGGGGTACTATTGGCCCTCCATGGAATAGGAATGCATTCAGTATTCTAGAAAGTGTTGTCAATGCCAGCAGTACAATGACCTAGTTCATGCACCAACACAGGAATTGAGACCCATCACAACACCATGGCCTTTCTCGCAATGGGGACTAGACCTGGTAGGTAAGATTTTTCCTACTTCATCTAATGGGCACAGGTTCATTATCATAGCAACAGAGTATTTCACTAAATGGATAGAGGCAATTCCATTAACCTATATCACTGGAAAGTAGATATCAAATTTTATTTTGAACTATCTAATTTATAGGTATGAAATTCCTGAGATAATCATAACGGACAATGGAACCCCATTCAAGAATCAAGATGTCCAAGAAATTTGTTCCAAATTCTTTATCCAACATAGGCTCTCCATGCCCTACTATGCTCAAGAAAATAGTCAAGTTGAAGCATCTAACAAAACCATCTTGAAAATATTAAAGAATATTGTTAATGAAGCCAACCGTGATTGGCATTTGTAGCTAAACCCAGCTCTATGGGCTTATTGAACCAACATCTAAAAACCTACAGGTGCCACACCATTTTCATTAGTCTATAGATCAGAGGTTGTCTTACCTATCAAGGTTGAAATCCCCTAATTGTGAATCTCATTAAAAGGAATGGTCAACAATGAAGAATATCGGGTATCCAGGTTAAATGAATTGGAGCTCCTAGACAAAATGTGTTTGAGAATGTTAAACCATCTTCAAGTTTATTAGAATTGGCTCAAACAAAGCTATGATAAGAAAATAAAATATAGAAACTTTTAGGTTGGTAACTTGGTCCTCAAGGAGAATTAGAAGGTACAACTAAATTAGGATGGCAAAGGAAAATTTTAACCCAACTGGTTATGCCCATTTATCATCATAACAAGCTACAGTTTTGGGGCTTATCAATTGAGTACTCCTGAAGGAGAACCTTTAGTTAAACCACTAAACAATAGTCACCTCAAGAATTTCTACACATGAAGCACGTCAGAATACCCCAGGCAAAAGGGTAAAAATCCAAAAAAATCAAAAAGATAAAAAAGAGGAAAAAAAAGAGCAAGAAAATCAAAAAGCAAGAAAAATGGTAAAGAGAAATAAAATGTTCCTTGAGTGAAAACCACTTTGTGGATCTCATAGAATAGGTACAGTAGTGAAAACCTAGCAAATGGGCACTATGTTTGAATAAGACTCGCATCATTATCTATCAGTACTATCCACAATATTCACCCATTCATCCCATAATAAAACATGTGTCCAACCATGATTTAGGAAAGTCATCTTGTCTCAAACTGGGGGAAACTTCCCAAAGATGGTTGTGGATTAGATCTTTGTACGTCCTATCATGGTCAAAAACAACAAAAAAAACATACAATAAATAACAAAATTAAAAACATACAAAAAATAACAAAAATCAAAAACATTTGAAAAAAAATAAAAAGAAATGAAACATCATTGGATTATTCCTTCACTCAAAAAAATATAAGATATCAACATTTGCTTGAACCCCACAACTAGTTCAAGAGGATTTCCTATAACATATCCTCTAGATATACAAGTGGAATATCAATCCAAGTTATAAATATTGTTTATCCCAAAAACAAGTTTATGCTTTGAGTCAAACAGTCGAACTACGTGGTCTCTACATGTAAAACATACATAACGATTAACATCCCCCAAGGCCTTAGGTCATTCCCCTTAGGTTTTTATCATGCTTTATTCAACTTAGTCAAAAAATTCAAAATCAAAAAACATTTACAAAATAAAAACATTCAAAAACAAGTGCGTCTCAAAACAAGTGAACTATGAGTAAAGCTCCTAGAAATAGTAATCAAGTCAAAAACATCATGTGATCATCGCTCCCTCGAATGGAATGGATTAAGGACCACCTACAATAATTCCACACACAATGTTAAGGACTCACTCTAAACATGCAAACAAACCTAAAACAATGAATAAATTGACTTAGGGTTCCAAAAAACTCAAAAGCAAAAAAAACTTTTGTCGAAAGGGATAATTTTTTTAGCAAAGGTGATAGATACAAGCAAAAGCAAGCAACTAAGTGTCAAAAGAAATGAACAATTCCAAAAGTGATAAAATCAAAAGTAAAGAAGCTTTTCAAAAGTGAAGATGTACACTAAATGCGCCCAAAACTATGACAAGCAATCAAAAGTGAAAATTAAGAGCAAGTGCGCAAACAAAGAGAAAAAGCGACCATTTCACAATATCAAAAGCACCAAAATCGAGGCAAAAGTGCAAGATTCCTAAATCTCATGCATTGGACTACTTCATCTTTGTGCATTAAATACACAAAATAAGAAGATGGCAACAGGAAAGGAGACGAAACATACTATGGCACCTACGCCAGCAGGCCTCCCAAACTCACTGACCACCAAAAACAACATTAGATAACATCAAAAGGCACAAAAATATTCAAAAAAACATTAAAAAATCCTATTTTTGCCATCACCTATAAAGGTTCACCCATAATAAAAATATCGTCATCCTCACCCTTTGACAAAACAAACAACAAACAAAGCAACATCAAAAAGTTAGAACTTTCAAAAAAACAATCATAAAGATTTGATCACAATTGGAGAAAAAAAAATCCAGCATATCAACTACATATCTTTTGAAAAATTTACCAACAACATTCTAAGATATGTCTTAGTGGATTTGTTCCTACGATAGACATGATCAACACCAGATAATAGCCCTACCCCCAACAAATATGGCAAGTGATATAACAACATTGATTTATCTTTTTGTTATCTTATCTTTTTTTTATTATTGACTCATTCCCAGGATCTCTTGAGGATGTCCATAAGGATTTAGTGAGGAAGGAATGAGGGAAATTGAGCATCATTTTATTTTACTATGCTTGTGGATATTTTTGTTATACTACATAGCCAATACTTTCTTTGTTCAATGTATGGAAGTTGTTTTGAATCATTTCGTGTAGTGGTGGCATATTAGGTTCTTAATACCTCTTGTGTTATTGATCCAATAGGTTTTAAGCTTCTCACCCATACACTCTAACAGGGTTTTATATGTCTAGTATGAGCAAGAATACTTCTTGTTTGTAGATTCAAAGTCCATGCAATAGATACAAAGCCACCTTGGTCATTAATACCCCGGTGCATCATGTCTATTTGCTACATCAATAAGGATTGTTCTAAATGTGAAGCCTCCAAGTGAAGTGAAAGCAAAACTCGTCAGTAACTAGCACCGTAAAATTCCAACTATTCTTCACTTCTTATTAACATTTTCTTCTTGTCACCATTTCTTTTGTGAGTCCTTGCACTTAAACGCATCACATCAACTTATCAAAAAAATTGGTCCATTATCCATAATTTTCACCAAATTTCTCAAGGGGGCACCATGCATGCTATCCCATTTGGGGCATAGTGGGGAAACTCTGGGGCATATTGGGGCACTGTGGGGCATATAAAAAAATGTAAGTCTTGATCTAAATATCAAGTTCTTTAAAACAAGGCAACCAATACTTTTTCTCAAAGAGGGGCAAAATGTAGACACCTAAAAATGTCCTAACTTGCAAACTAGCATTTTTGCACTAATATTCATCTATTAATTAAGTGATTTAACATTATTTAATTAATTCATCCTCAAATCATCATTTTCATCAAAAACCCTAAATTCTTCTATTAATTGAATAATACAACATTATTTAATTAATTCACTTTTTCATTCATTTTTGACTAATTAAATAAATTTCATTTATTTAACAAAGTCCTAAAACCCTATATCTGCTAGTAATTGAATAAAACAACATTATTAATTAATTCATGTTTTTATCATTTCGACCAATTAAATAAATTACATTTGTTTAATAAATTCCTAATCTAACGTTATTTCGTCTTGATTAGTTAAATAACACCAATTATTTAATTGTACATCACTAAATCATTTTATTCCCCTAAATCGATTGAAATATTAAATCATAATAATTTAACTAACTCACTTTCCCTCCAAATTTGAATAATTTGAATAAACTATTCAAAACATTATCAAAAATCAAATCGAACTAATGCAAATTTGTTTGCAAAAGTTAAACTTGATTTGCACTTTCAACTCCAAAATGAATTAATTAATTAATCATTCTCAACCACTTTCCTGATTGAGTAAATTATGATCCCTTGATTTCTCAATCTAATTTCTAAATGATCAATCTAATCTCTAACTAACCAATCTATTTCTCAATCCCATAGATTATTCAATCTATTTCTTCAATCACAAAAACTGTGTAATCTATTTTGCATAGATTATTCATGTCTAAATCCTCTCACAACCTTCAATCGTCGATCTTCATTCAACATTGTTTAATCCTGGTTGTCTATTTCAAATCACAATTTCTATATAACAAACCTCTTTCCTCGCCAAAAAGAATTGAAAAATCAACTCATTTTACACAATAAAGTACTGCCAATATTCCTAATCACCATTGATAGAGCTTCAACATTTCTTTGATCAACCAACATGCAAGCATCAAAAGCTTTTTGCATGCAAAAACGGAGGCTTCACAGTGATATTGAACAATCCAATATCATGCAAATACACTCTAACATGGGATGGTAACCTCTCTTGTGTTTTTGAATTCATTTGGATAATCGTAGGATTTCTTTATGTGTTTTCAATAGCTTAGAAAGTCATTTCATGAGTGCAGGAATAGATCTAGATTAGTTGATTTTTATTTAGATTAGAATCTATTTCATTTGCATTTAGCTCGTTTACCTTCTATGATTTTCCCCTCAGACAAGGGGAAAGTGATTTAAATGAACTATTAAGTGGTAATAATTTAATTAATTTAAGGGAATAACGTGAACTAGCGACATAATTAAATAATTGACGTTATTTAATTAATCAAGAGGAATAAATCTTAGATTAGGACTTTATCAAATAAATGAAATTTATTTAATTAGTCAAAATTGATGAAAATGTGAATTAATTAAATAATGTGATATTATTCAATTAATAGAGGAAAATAGGGTTTTTGATGTAATTGATGTGAAATATTATAATATTACATGATAATGATGTCGATGATGAGAAAATTTCATTTAGGATGTGTGATAAGTGTTAGATCATTTTTATATGTCTACAATGGGAAATTGGTTGTCCCAGACTAAGATAGTGATGTAATAGAGCATTAGTTTTGTGGTTCATATTGCTCCACAATACAATATCCTATCATAAAATTTTGAGGTAATAATGGTATGTATTGAAGTTGTTTATATCCAAAGTTTTAGAGTTCTAAGCCTTCTACAGCTAAAGATATTGATGGAAAAGTATCGAACTAAGCAGAGATATAGTTATAGTTGTAGAGTTCATATTGGAATACTTCGCATTCCATCGTAGATGATCATTATGATTTGTGGTTTTGAGGAATTTCTTGAAGATGTCAAATGAGTGTGTACTCCAAGTTTTAGGTAGTTTGGTGGTTTGCATGTCAAGTTGTGAATTTATAATTGGTTTATAAAATTGTTGCTTCACTTTTTTTATTGTGTGGTGCCAACCTAAGGGTTTTGGGATCGTGCAGTATTAAGTTATGTATGAAGTGGATTCATAGGAGTTATTATCTGTCATAATTACCTATTTTGGTGAAGAACATGTTTTGGTTTCTTTTGCAAGGTATGTATGATGGAGTTTTGAGTCAACATGTTATGGTGTTACACGGTTCAGCTAATTAGGCCAACCTAATTGATGATATTAGTGTTTGTAGAATATATATATGTATAGAAGGTCAATTTAGTTTCTATAATATAATTAATGATAATGTGCAAGTGAGAGAGTGATCGTGAGAAGTGAAAAGTGTGATAGTGGTGTGAAGGATGAAGTGTGTAAAGTAAATTTTCTAAGCATAACTGGAATTGTATCTTCAACATATTGTAGATGCATTGTTACTAGTTTAAAATCCGGTAGTGAGCCACTCTTTTCTATATCTTTTGTAATTCTTGAAGAAGTGATCTTCCTTGGGCAATGATCCCTTCTATTTTTTAGACAATGAGTCCTTCGGGCAGTGAGCCCTTCTAGTAGTGAGCCTCATGTAATATGGTGTAACCATTTATGATATATTGTGAGCTAATCTTCACTATGGTTTTTCTCTTTCAATGGTTTTCCACTTAAATCTAGTGTTCTTGTTTTGATTGTTGTGATTCATGGTTTAATTTTTTCTTTCCATTTCTACAAGTTTAATGAGATTCTTGGAATACACTTTTAAGTTAATAAATTTTAGGGAATATTGATTCACCCCCCCTCTCAGTATTTTAGGTGTTCAATAGGAAAGTACCTCCAAGATTTAACACCTCTCTCCAAACACATTAATTTTCCACTTTAACCCCTATGTATGTGAAACATGTATATTTTTTTATGAATATGCATTATATCCATATTAATTAAAAAGATATAGATACATATTCACAAAAAAAAGATGGGTGGTAAGAAGGTACAACAAGACTCAAATGGGAAGCACCCATAAATCCAAAGTCACATGGGTCGAACCCAAAAAGAAAGAAATATTACAAACATAACAAAAAAAAGGTCATCAAGTGGTCATATTAGTGCTAGCAAATAGTGTAGGGTCCCTCTCATCCAATTTCTTCCCCCATACATTAGCAAGGTCTAGATTAATGTCAGGGGGAGCCCAACTATCATCATCTTTTTCTTTATCTTTGTCCTCCCAACAAGGTGAGATTGCTATATCCAACCGTGAGAGCCATTTATTAGTATCTGGCCAACCAAAACCACCACCAGGAGCACTAAAAAAAGGCCACCCATAAGTGAAACCATCGCTCCTTGTCCTCCCTCTAGAAGGCCACCCTAGGTCAACCCATGAAGGAGGAGAAGGTGACTGTCGAGGAGGGTGAGAACCACATCAAGGAGGATCCTGAGAGTGAGGGTGAGAGTCTCTGGTAGAGCCACTTTTTCATCAAACCCATGAAGGTGAATGACCCTGAGGAGAAGTGGGTGAGGGAGGCACACGTGCCACAATACAAGGGGCATTTCCCCAATTGTCCAAGAGCTCCTAAAGGTAAGAAAATGTAAGCACAACTTTGTTTTCTTGCACTTGAATCTGTAAAAGAACATTCGAGCAAATCATTGCTTTAGAATATAAATAAATAAATTTATTAATCTGGCTATGAGAAAATATGCAAGCATTTCTATCTTTCCAAATATTGAAGAGGATTTCCACCTTGAAAGTGTGCCAAATCTAGGCATATTTAGTGGGAAGCCTGGGAGAGTCACCTAGGAAAACCATATGCTAGGAAAAGGGCTCTGGCTTGAACGTTTGAAAGAAGTCATGAATCTAATTCCACTACTATTAAACTTTGGTACAAAACTAGAAGAGGAGCTTAAAAGACTCAGCCTGCCAACAAAAAGGGAAACAAGGGTCCTAGACCCCCAAGTCGACAACAAGAGACCCCACAAGTAATCCTTGGAAAATAATACACCAAGCAAAGTGGGCAAGTTTTGGCTCAATACTTGCAGACCAAATAGAAAAATATATTTTACACGAAAAAGACACTAAAGTTTGAGGTGTTATCTCTGGTTTGAACTGTCAATCATAGGAAAGTGAGATGATAGCCACTGACAACCAAGCCAAGGCTTTCAGTTCTAGAATGGTGTGTCTAGGTACCACTTCTAGTCCTTCCACTAGGGCTTAGTGGCATGAACACCCACTTTATGAAGCATCTCAGCCAAAATAGTATTCACCAAGCCGTCGCAAGTTTCACGGTCATGGTTTTGAAACCCATAATGGGCTTTGAAATCCTCCCAAGGAAAAATACACATAGTGGGCCTGTGAAATAATTTTTGAAGGGTTTGGATACCCTTCTTATGAAATATGAGAGCCTTAAGCCAGGAAAGCTTGGCCAAGGGTTGACCAACACTGGAATATAAAGAGGAGACCACCACACATTCTGTTGATTGAGCAAGAGCCCATCACGAAAGCTAGAGCTAGGTCTTAAATGCCTCCTAGGCTCTCTAAATTCTCTTGGCCACAAAATTTCCCACAATCTGGACTAGTTCCCTCATAACAAGGAGGATTTGAAATCCAATTCCATTCCAAGAAGGTTTGTGCATAAGAAAGTTGGACTAAATACAATGTCTAAGTAATATTTTTTAGACCTCATCACTAGTAAGCACTCTGATAATCCACTTGACACAAAGATAAATCCCTTACCATTAAGTGAAGAGAAGGCCAAGCCCACAAAAATCTCTAGGTAGATAGCAAAAATCTCAGACAACATGGTGAAACCCTCGATGAGTCTAAAAAGAGGACCATAAAAAATCACACAACAGCTTCTCCAGTTTAGCATATGAGGCCTTCGAAGGGGCCCAACATGAAGAATAATACACATGTGTCGATGCAAGGACCTTAAAACAAATTTAAAACTTACCAACCATAGAAAGTGGCTTGGTAATCCAAAAAGCAAGTTTCTACTCAATTCAAGAAAGAACCACTTGCTAGAGATCAACGGAAGAAGCCTGAAAGGCAAAAGGAATGCTTAGAAATCAAAATATTTCATGAGTAATCCACTTCTAGCCATAATTTTGAATCTAGTGAGGACTAGGCAAAACAAACTATCTAAAGCACAAGATTTTGTGCCACTAGATGGAAGAACCAAAAGCTAGGAAAAAATTCTCAAGATAGTCAAGAGCAGCTTTGACATTATTTTCCTCTTCCAAAAGAGAGAAGAATCATCAGCAAAGTGTCCATTGACTAGCTAGGCTAGTGAATTATGCAAAGAAATGCCACAAACCTACCTCTAGGAAACAATAGAGCTAACAAATATCCAAACACCTCAACAACAAGCACATATAGCGAGGGGGAAAGCAAGAAAACCTAGCGAATGGAATGAAAGAAACCAAAGGAAGGGAAATGGCATCCATTAATGGTGAAACAAGTGGAGGCATCAAAGAACAACATTTTCATAGCCTATATAAATTGAGGACCAAAACCTAGGGAAGGTAGCATGACAAGTATGAAAGGCCATTAAATGTGATCATAAGCTTTAGCAAAATCAATTTTAATAAAATTTGGGTTTTGATTGGAGCATTGTGCCCATTCCATGCCTTCCCAGACAACAATAATGTTGTCTAATATGAACTTCGATTTAATGAATCCAATTTTCTCTGGGTACATAATTTGATGTAAAAGATGGCAGATTTTCAAGGCAAGGGATTTGGCAATGATTTTATAGGAGACATTGAGGAGCGTGATGGGACATTAATTACAAATATCCTCGGGATCACTAAATTTAGGTATGAATTTAATATTTCCCTTATTAATAAGATTTCCTAGAGTTTTAGAATGAAAATCTTCAAGGTAGACCTTATGCAGATCTTTCCTAACACGGTCCCAAAGGGCTTTGTAAAACTCACACAGGAAACCATCAATGCCTGGGGCCTTATCATCGACCATAGTGTTGACAACTTCTTTAAGAAATTCAATTATGAGAAATTTCTCACAAAAGGATTTCTGAGCTAAGGAGAGCCTATTTGGCACAACATCAAGACAATCCTGAAGCACCTGATGTTGCTCTGGAGTGTAATCTTTAGCTATGAACACCTACTCATAATGCCTAACAAAATCTTGGAGAATTTCAAGAAATTAGGAAAGCACAACGTTGCCTTCTTTGATTCATTTAATACCAAGTTATGAGTACCTATCTTGGAGATCCAGCAAGAATTCATTTGAGGCATGTTCTCTAATTTTAATCCAGTGCAACCTAGCCTTGATTTTTGCTCCTTTGGCAACATAGTTGTCAACAATTTATTTTTCATGCCTTAAATTTGTAACCTTAACTTGTAGAGAAGGGGAAAAGAGGTTATTCGCCAAGGCCTCGATGGTAGTACAGAGGTTAGACATGGTCACTTCATAAGACTATCTACGAAAGATGGCCAGATGGTGCCCATAAATATGGAGAAACCTTGTAGTGTGTGACATCATTCCACCAAACAATCTAGCATGTATTGTGAGGTGGCCTGCATTCCAAATTTCAAATGGTACGGATTTGGGCCAGCATGGGTTGGTGACTCAGCAAGGAAGTGTTCAAAAAGAATTGGGTCTTGCTAGCTTGAGGCTACTTTAATTTCCATTCAATGCAAAATATAATAGAATAGTGGTCTGACAATGTCACATCCACTAACGACCTTACTAGAAGTGGTGAAGAGCTAGAAAAAGAGAAAAAATATTAAGCCGATATCATAGCATGATTAAGGCATTTAAATATCCTATCAAACCCTTCTCGATAATTGCACCAAGTGTGCTAGAGAGAATGAGAGTGGTGGTTTCCAATATTGGGGTCAAAAAGATCCATTTTATTGTGCATGTAGTACCAAGCCTCTCTTTTTCCAACTACCCACCAAAATGGTAGAGTACCATATTTGTCGTATGCCATCTCAACCATATTGAAATCCCCACAAAGTAGCCAAGTTGTAACTGCCAATGAATCAACAATCCATCGCCAAAGAAAAGATCTTTCAGTAGCATCATTATAGGTATAAACATTAATAATTCCAAAGGAATGATTATAAATGTTAAGAAGAATACAAATGAGTCAATGTGTGGGGTCAAACCCATGATCAACCATGCAAGTGTGCCACTGTGGGGATAGAAGGGTGACCGCTCCACCACGTTCAGCCTCGTATTTAGTACAATACATTTTACTGGCTGGCCAAATAGAATGACAAGCCAAAGCAAGCAAAAAACTAGGAACTTTCATTTCTTGAAGACATGGAACATCAAAACCAGCATACTTTTGAAGAGTATCCCTAACAGAATACTTCCTAGAGAGGTCTGTCAAACCTCAAACATTCCATGAGAGGAAAATCAAGAATGAAACTCCTTCATATCATTGAATTCTAGCTCCTCGTCTAGAGTAGAGAAGCCATTATGTAAAAATTCAAGTGGAAATGAACCAATTTGAATAGTTGGAGATGAATTTATTTCTTTCTCCTGCATATATTTTCCTTCTTCTAGAGGTCGAGAAGGACTTCGAGATCTCCTATGAACTCTCGACACATGAGGAGACTCATTTGGTTGTGCTATCATAACTGAGGTAGGTTGAGGCATAGCCTTAGGCCTTGGTCACACTGAAGTGTTATTTTGGAATTCCTTCCCCTTTGTAGAATGATTTGAAACTTTTTTCATCGACTTGGGGGTTTTGGAAACCGTCTTGGAGCTATTGGACTTATTTTTTTGATTGGTAATTGTTGTCCCTTTTTCCTATGGTTTGGTGATGACACATTCCACCTAACAAGGCTTATCAGAATCCCATGGTGGTGAGGGAGTATGAGGAATTTCCAGAGGGAAATTCTTAATCTTTTGGTCAACAAATTGACATCTACAATAGGTATTCGACAGATTAAATAAGTGACCTTCTGGGTATGCCGAAAAGAGCCAACTTGAATATCAATGGACTCTTTCAAATCCTATGAAAGGTCCACTTCAACACATACTTTCCTTTTAGGGAGAGCTTGAAATAACCTATCTAGTTCAACATAAATAACCCTCCCCAAAGAGGAATCAATATGCTACAAGAAATGCACACAAGAAAATGAAAAACTAGGAAACTCAATCCAGACTAGGACCCGCAACTTGGTGTCATTTGAGATAGTGAAGTCTCAGGTCCATAGCTAGAAAACCAGCAAAGAGGATCAAACATACCAAGGACCATGGTTTAGGATTTCCTAAACATGACTGACCTCCACAAAGCAAAAAAGAGAAAAACCCTTAGTCAAATTTTGGATCATATCAAGGCGAACCCCATGAGGGACCCAAACCTTTTGAACCCACTCTTTAAGCACACTTTCAGGGGGAGTCCTCCCAACAAAATAACCAACAAGAGTATGTTTCTCTAACCATTGACATGCAGAATCAAAATCCAACATGGGTAAACCCACATTAGCCAAGGATTCAAAATACTTACCTTGTGGAACACTTTTGGAATGAATTTTTGGGGATGCTTGTTAGAAGGGGGGGCCATTGAGCAAAGTCGCCAAACCACCAACACGAGCAAGAACTATTGGGTTAGAGCTAGTTGAAGGCATAAAAAACCAAGAACACGACAGCAAATATGGTCGTACACACATTAAATGAGAAAATTCTATGCCTAAGACACGGTATGATGCAAGAGGGTCCAAGAATGACTACAAACACAAGAAACCCTAGCAGATATAATTAACCAATGATCGAACCTCTCTTCAATAAACATGTATATTTTAAAGGTAGTATCCAATCACACTTGCTAAGAGGAGAATCAAGTAACCATATGTACTCCTAAAAACTAATAAAATTTTCACCACCCTACTCCCGTCTTACACCTTTATGAACAATGGACTTGTTGTCAAAAATATTTTTCCAAAGATAGGATCTAAATGGTAAGTCATAGTTTAAACAAGCCCATGTATTACCATGGTGATACCAAAATTTCCTCTTGATAATATCTATCCATTACTTATGTTAAGAAACCAACCTATATGTGATTTTTGCATTCAATGTTAGATTGAAAGTCCTTAATTTTTCAAAGTCCTAAAGCACCTTGTTTCTTCGATCTACAAACCCCATCCCATGCCACCATCATAATTCTTTTTCTAAGTTCTTCAATGCTTCCCTAAATATTTTTTATTTATATTTGTCTAATCTTCTCTACAATCTTGGAAGGAAATTTAATAATAATCATACCATAAATAGGAAGATTATGCAAAGTAGCTTTAATTAGCTATATTTTCCTAGTTTGGCTTAGCACGGTTCCCTTCCACCTAGCCAATTTAACTTGGAGTCTATTAATAGGCTTCAACTAGCAATATTATAGAAATTTTACATAAAAAGAGGTATTCCTAAATAATTGGATGGAAACTTCCCCACTTAACATTAGAGAATACTATAAATCTAATTCTAAAAATAAGTTCAGGAGTATTCATGAAAATGATAGTGCTTTTAGAAAATTTGATCATGTGGCTTGAAACATGCTCATAGTTCAGCAAGACAGTCTTAAGATATCTATCTTCTCTAACTAGAGATTTTCCTATGATGATTCTATCATCCAAAAAATTGTTGATGTGAACATGGAGGGCTAGAAGAAGCAGGTAACATACCTTTTATTTTACCAACATTGATAGCCTTAAGAAGATTTTTTTTAGAGCTTTAGCCATAATGATAAATGTGAATGGGGAAATGGAATCCCTTACCGAATTCTCTTGGAGCTTCTAAAGAAACTTGAAGGAGTATCATTGACCAAAATAGAGAATTTATAAGTTGATATTATCTCAAAAATTATATCCATAAATTTGGTCCTAAGACTAAATTTTACGTTAGCCTTCAATAAAAATCTCATAACACTCTATCATAATCTTTCATTAGGTCCAATTTAAGAATTAAACCTTATTCTTTATTGATGGATAGTGAGTGAAGGACTTCATAATGGAAATTAAGTCCAAAATATACCTTTTCACAAAGCCAATTTATTAATTAGAAATTAGTTTGGGAAGAAAGAATTTCAATATCAAGGCAATAAACTTAGGGAAGAATTTTTAGATTGAATTAAAAAGGCTAATCAATCTAAAGTCAAAAAAAGAGCTTGCACCTAGATTTTTATGAATAAGAACAATGATAGTAGAGTTCAATTCCTTTAGAACTCTCCTACCACCAAAACATTTTCTTAGTTGTGTTTATGACATCCTTGGAAATGATCTTCTAGTAAGTTTTAAAAAAGAAGTGTAAATCCATAAGGCCCCAACTTTTTTTGCTTTCAATAAAAATAAAACTCCAATCTCCTCATATTTTTGGATTTTACTCAAATCCCTATTATCCTCACCATTTAAAATCCTAAGAATCTCATTCAAGATGATATGCTATATATTTAGATTAGTAGAGATATAAAGAAAAAAGTTTGTCACTTGCCTTCTAATCTCATTTTAATCTGATAAATGTTGATCACCCACCTGAATCTCCTTGATCTTATTAGCTAAGTGTTTCTTAATGGTGGTAATATGAAATAATTTGATGTCTCCACTCTTCAACCAAATATCCCTAGATCGTTTCGTCCATAATTCCTCTTCCTTGGAGATGATATAATGTAGTTTTGTTAAAAATTCCTTTTTGTAGGCTAAAAAGGTTGAATCCAAACTCCTATCTTGGATAGATTTCTAGGTAGAATCTAAAAGGATCTTAACTTTCTCTTTCCTCTTAAATATGTATTTAAAGGATTGTTTATTCCAAGCCCAAATATTAATTTATATAGATAAGTAGATATAGAATGACTCAAAAGAATGGTGGCATTAGATTGAGTATAAGTGAAATGAGAAGCCATATGATCACATGCTAAAGATCCAACCTCCTAAATATTATTTTAGGCCTATCAAGGAAAAACATAGTGGTAGGAGGTAAAATTGGTGGAGGTGGTGGTATTAAACCATAATTTGAAGTATCCTATAATGCACATGTATCCTAATGAGATGTAGAAGGTGGAACATTTAGTGAGAAAGAAAAAGAAAATGTAGAATATGACAATGGAAAAGACTCATCAAACTAGACATCTTTGAAAAAGTAGACATATCTCATGGTAGGATCAAACAATTGATAAGCCTTCACATCCTCATAATAGTAAAGAAAAATGAATGATTGAATCTTCTTCTCCATTATTTTAGACCAAACATTCAATATTAATGACCAAGCCTTGCTATAAAATATCTTAAATAAGGAAACATTAAACTTGATATTGGACTAAGCCTCGTCTAAAGTGATATCTCAAATTTCCTTGTGGAGAATGTGGTTCTAAATACAATTAGCACAATTGATTGCCTCAACCCAAAAGGATGGATCCATAGACCAAGACTAAAGCATATAATTGGCCATCTCTTTGAATGGTCTATTATTTCATTCAACAACATCATTCTCCTAAGGAGTACATGGAATTAAAAATTGATGATGAATACCATGCTCTATGCAATAGTCCTGAAATTTTTGGTTCACATATTCCCCCATTATTTTTTCACAACTACCAAATATAATAACTTGGTTGCTACTCGGAAAAAAATATTTAATTTCCAAAAGTAGTGAAGGCATCACTCTTGTACTTGAGAAAGCACACTCATTTATGACAAGAGTAATCATTAATAAAGGTAAGCACATACATGGCTCCTAAAAAGGAGTGGAAAAAGACATCATTATGTACCAACTCCAACAAGGTAGAAGCACAATGGGCCTCACCTTTGGAAAGTGCTCTTGATATGTTTGTCAAGAACACAACCTTGATTGTGCATGAAAACTTAGGAAGACCAAGTACCATATACTATGCACTCAACTATTGTCAATACTTGTAGTTGACATGAAGAAATATTATGCCAAATTTTATTCAAGAAATCTATACAATAAATGTGTGATGAACCACTAGATGACTCAAAATAATGAAACCTATACAATTTGGACTCATTTTCAACTCCACTTGAGCAATAACTATCTCTAGATGATGAGGATCACAAATGAAAAAATAATCTATTGAAACCTCAATTTTCTTAACCTACTAGTGTAAAAAATTTGGTAAATAGAGAGAAGATTTGTATAAATCCCAATAACAAGGAAAACACCCTCAATATAACCATCAATCATATGTATATTCCATGACCCTAAAACTAAAATCTTTGAAGAGTTATCCACTACAATATGATAATTATTGCTATTAAAAATAAACTCAAGTATATTAGATAAACGAGTCATGTGATACGAGGCTCCAAAGTCTATAATACAACCATTTTTTGAAGATAAAGATTATGTTGAAAGTACATGGCCCTTAACTGTGCTAGTGGAAGAAGATAGATCATAAAATCATTTGCTACTACACGGTCTACTCTAATTCCTCTAGTCTCTTCCAACATATGGTAATTGCATAATCCTCCTTGCCACAAAAACTATAAGGATATCTTGATTTTCACCTTAGAGGTAGACTCATTAGGATTATAATATTTGTCATTTTTAGGTGTGGATTGGCATTTATGATCTAACTTATGCTTAAAGGCTTGGAGTAACTCTCACTTCCAAATGTAAATTCTATATTAGGATTCTTGTCTTCTTATCTTTTTCCCTTATATGATTAGGTGACCAATTCATAAGTTTTAGAATTGGAAACTGACTCTAACTATGTCAATTTAGCCCATTCCCATGTAAAGTGATCATAAAAAACCTCAAATGAATGAAAGATGAATGTATCTCCCAATTCATCCATAGTGGAATTGAAAGTAGAAGATAACAATGAAAATAGTCCTCAAATATTCGATAAAATAAAAGAAATACATGGTTTGTCATCTTTGTCCTCTCCATAATGATATAAAGTGATTCTATTGACTTGTGTTTTACTAGAAAGTTATTAATAGAGGGAAATGAATTAGGTTCTAGTGTAGTCAACTCTACGTCAATCTACAATGCCCAAAACTCATTAGTTGTACTAAAAAAATCCTTATAATTATCCTATATTGACTTAGGAGTCCTACAAGAATCTATGTGAAATAATAGGCTATCTAAAACATGAAGTGCAATAAGATCCATGGCTTCATTCATCTTATTTTTATAATAAAATCTCCCATATTCCTAAGTAGTCCAGGTGCAATATCATCCAATTTAGACCATATTCCATTGGAAATGATAAATTTGGTCATCTAAAGTTTCCAAGTGTGATAATTTTTGTGTAAGGTGCTCAATAAAATATGTTTATGCTTTTTGTATGTCGGGTTTTGAGTTTTGAAAAAATAATTAAATTCTAGTGTTGAATATTTTTCAATCCTTAAAGGCATTGTAAGAAGGAAATTTACCCATCCACAACAAGAAAAACCAAACCTGTTTACAAATTTGACAACTAAAAATAAGAAAATGAAAGATTTCACTTTAGATTTGATCTCTATATACTTGTTAAAAAATTTAACAAATCAAGTTCGAGAATTGTGCAAAGCACTAAACCAGCTTTCCAATATCATAAGAATCACAAAAATGGAGATTTGAGTCCAAATTTATGACATTGGAAGAGAAAATAGGTATATCTCACTTCAATAAAAAGTAAATCTCACCAATAGAAAAAAATTGGAAAGAAGAGTAGCACCACTTGAAAGTGCTCGAAACCATTTTTTCAATGATATCTTGTTTGCAAAATTTTGACTCTATATGCCCAAGATACACCCAATTCATAAAATTGGCCCAAAAAAGCCACAAAAGTAAGGCAAGGGGCTAAATGGCCTAGGCCCCAAGTAATTTGAGCACCTAACCATTGGATGCTAGGAGCTAGGCCTAGGTGCTAGCTTGGTCCCACACATGAATTCCAACATTTTTTTCGAAATGCTTGAAAAAAATTGATCATGGCAAAGGTTGACATCAACCTTGTGTGAGGTTAGAAGAAAAATCTATACAGTATACAAAAAAGTAGTGGTCATTATAAAAATTTAAACTCGTTGATTTTCTACAAAAAAAATTATACATAGTTGATGTGGTGCATAATACAAAGCTATACATTGTACGATTTGGTATGAATTAGTATAATTGCACAAAATCAATACAAGTGTACAAATTTTTCATATAAAATTCTAGTACCCTACAAAAAAATACCTCAAAAAAATTGACCTTCAATTTTGATGATTTGATAGTCAAACCCGAGGTTTTTGGATGTTTTAAGCATAATAGTAAGACCCATTTTACTTCAAGGTGCACCATTTAAATACTCAAAGTTGAATCTCTGAATAAAAAGAATAGGGAATTACAAATCTGGTGCTTTGATACCATGCTGTATTCAATACTTGAACCCCACAATTGTTAGAAATTACCTACAATTAAAATACCTATCACAAAAGAGAGAAAAATAACATATTTTTTATGAAACTTTTATGTATTCTATTGATCTAATAATGAATGAATAATATAATATACAATGAATTACCCTTGGTAAAGGATAAAGATGCCTTAAATAAAACCCTTGTGAAGATAAATTAGATCATGACATGTGACATAATCTTATGACTTGATACAAAAAATCACATGATCTAAGTAAGCTTAAGCATGCTAGTGTAAAAAGAGCCTAATAATTAATTAATTAATCAAGTATTTACCTTTTTACTCTAATATTCATCCCTTGCATGAGGAAAATATTCAACAACATAATTCAACATGGGTTTCTACAAGATTAGATGTCCAACACAACAATACTTTTTTTTATGAGTGGAGATGTTAATAATGCTTCAAACTATATGACCATCATGATCGAATTTTTTTACAAAGTTGTTTGAAAGTATCGTTGAATACATAATTAGCAAGTGGGTAGACGAAAAAGATAATAGGACAAAAAGGTAAGCAAATTTAATATCAAAACACTCAACAATAGATCATAGAATTTCTTTGAGGCATATCATTAAAAAATTTAGAATGAAAAGAAGAATATTGTTGTTGTTTTGTTGAATTCAAGAAATATTTTGATAGGGCTCCCAAGAATAACTTATGGTGTAGAATGATGGATCTTGGTGTCCTGGAGTTGTATAAAGTATTTTTTTGTAGGCTTCACAAAAAAGGTTCAAGTAAAACTAAAAATTCATGTAGGGATTATAGAAAGTTTTAGGAGTGACATTGGAGTTAAGAAGTGATGCTCTTTATCACCTACAATTTTTAGCATATATATTGATGAACATGGAGAATGATAAATTTGTAAGGTAGAGATGATGTTCTTTTATTTGTGTATGTTGTGAGACTTCTTTTATACATTGATGATCTCATTTTCGATGCTAGATTTGTTCATGTTTTACATGAGAATTTATATACTCTTTAGACACTTTTTCAAGGATGTACGTGTGTAGGTTAACACTAGTGAGAACAAGATCATCATCTTCTCCAACATAAAGAAAAAAATAGTTTTAGATTTTATTTTCAAGGGAGTATTCTACAAGTAGTGGAGTACAATACCTTGGGATTAACTTCAACAACAAACCCAATTGGAAAACTTGCAAGAGGAAGATATTTTTGAGAGGTTAGAGAATATTTAATACTTTGCAAAATAGAATTAGAGCTGAATTTATGGGATTAGAACAATATTCAAAATATTTTTTGGATATTAGTAATTTGGGTGGTGCTCTAGGGTGTGAATTATGGGCTAGGAGATCACTCCTAACTTAAAATGAAATTAAATACAAAGAATCAAAAAATGCATTATTATAAGTAAATTCAAAATAAAAACTTCAGTTCCATGTGATACTCTTCTTGTTAAAGTTGGTATATTTCATATTGAAGCTAATTCTATGGAGCATTTGTTGGAAGTTTGAGGAGATTGTCATTGATGATGTTGCTTGGAAACATGAGCATGGACTGTACATAATGTTGTATTACAGTGTTTTCATAGATGCCAACATTTTTGTGAATCATTTTGATTAATCGTAACATGTTTTGAGGTGCTAAGGAAATCATTTGTGCAAGAATATTTGGTCTAGAAAGCTTAGTTGTGTGAAAATTTAACTGTCATAACTGCCAATTCAGAGTTATAGTGTATCAATTTTTGGGTCCACACTACTACGCAAAGGAATATTTTTCTCTATGCTTCTAACCTAATTTTTGTGGTTTTTAAAATTATCTAAATCTAATATTTTATCTTGTTTGACAAATTAGTTTTGGATATATGAATGATAGGGTCTAGTCTGGCATTTCACAGTCATTTCTTATACATTATGTCAGTGTGGGAGATTTTGCACTTCTCTAAAAATGAGTCTTTGATGTTGTGGTGTTAAAGATAAGCTGCTAGATGTTAGGTGAGCATGAATTCTAGATGGTATTGTGTTTTGAGGTCCACGTGTTGTGAATTGGATGAATAGTTGAAGGATTTTTGGTTTAGGTCCTATGATGTGTCAACCTAACATGTTTGATGAGTATGCAAAGGAAAAATATGTGTTTTGCTTTTATATGGGATCTATTTTAGGTCCATCTTGACCTAGCTTAAGGAGTTTTGAATTTTTAATCATGGTGTGAAGGTTGGTTGAAATGTTTTGGAGCTGACAAGTTGAATTTTGTGTGTGACATCCAATTAGGCCGACCTAATTAATGCTACACTTAATATAGGTATATATGAAGGATTGATTTTGGTTTTTTTTATATGATGAAAAGTATTAGGTGTAATCTATGGGAGGGTGATGTGAATTTTATCAAAATTATGTGAATGTAGAGTAGAGAAGACCATTGATCTAGATTAGTGCAAAGAATGATATTGTACTTCATTGGAGTTGTAATCTTGCATATTGTAGATGTAATTTGTACCAATTTAAAATAGGTTGTGAGCCACCCCTCTTTTCTATCTTTTCTTTGTGAACAGTGAGTCCACCTATAGTGAGCACTTCTATAATATACTATAACCAGTTATAATATATTGTGAGCTAACCCTCATCGTAGTTTTTCTCATTTTGGGTTTTCCACCTAAAAATCATGGTGTTCATGTGTTATGTGATCTTGTGGATGTTTCATGCTTTCTTTCCTTATATAGTTGAATTTTTTTTGTAATTGGATGGCTAATGTTTGAATGGTTTAATAGAATATTTATTTGCTCCCCCCTCTTAGTATTCTAGTTTTCAACAATTGGTATCAAAGCTTGGATCCTTGGAAGGATCTTAACCGCCTTGGGAAGATCTTAGAGATTGAGCACATGGTTGATAGGAAGTTCCCTATTCTTCTGGAAGAGATTAATGCTATTGGATACATAGAAGAATATTATGCTTGACAAAGATGGAGAACTCAAATTTTCTCTTGAATATCTTGACAAAGTTGAAGGTGAAAACAAAGATCTGAAGGAGAATTTCAAAGAAGAAAATGAATGTATTAGAAATCTGAGAGAGAAAATCAAGAAGTTCAAATAAATTCATAAGGAATTCAAAAAATAATTGAAGTAAGCAAATGAAAACATAAAATTACAAGTTGAAGAAAAGAAAAGAGTTGAGGAATGTCTAAATACAATGGTGAAAAGAAAATATAATGAATGCATGAGACCTGAACAAGAAATGGTAAATCTAAGATCAGATCTGGAGAAAGCAAGAAGTCATGAAGATAAATTCAAGATAAGTTCTACAATGCTTGATGAGTTGATTGCAGGTCAAAAAGCATCCAAAAACAAAGATGGTTTAGGATTTGAAAAAGGTGAAAGCTCAAAAGCAGATCATACACCTAATGTAAAAAAGAAGATCAATGAACCAAAGAAGATTGAAGACAAGAAGAAAAATGCCAAGATCAAGAATGAACCGGAAAAGAAAGATAATCTAATAAAGAGGAATGAACCGATCAAAAAGGTTGATCTAGTTGAAGTAAAGAAGGAAATGGAAAAGATATAGAGAAAGAAGTAAGAAATAGATGACAAGGAATAATATGTACCATCCTCTGATGTAGATGTTTCCTCTGAAAACTAAGCCAAGAGCTATGGCTTAGGGGGATATTTAATGCATATCTTTTATCCCCCACTAGAAAAGAGGTGTTGAAGCCATAACATGAAGATATGTGATGAAGAATAACATGCTAGATCTATTGGTGAAAATTGTGGAATAAAAATGTCAATGAGGAGATTTGTGGAGCTTGAGAAGTTGTTTGTGTATACAAAAAATATGTTTCCATCTTTACTGCTTGAAGAATTTGCTACTAAATTTTGGTAGATGAAAGGGTTATAAACAAATTTTCCAAGTAAAATTCATTTCACAAAGTATTTGAAGAGAAGTAGAGCAGTGAGAAGTGAATTTGGAGTGTAAAAGGTGATTCAAAGTTTAGTACATTGAAACCCTAGATCTACAAAGTGAAGTAAAAAGGTATTTAACAAATCTTGTGTACTCTGTTTCTCTAAAATGCTTATTTTAAAGTAGTTTAAATACACTTTGCAATCGCTACACTGAAGGTTGTAGAGGTTTTAGTGAAACCTCAACCTAAGTTCAAGAGATATCATGTTAGATCCATATAAAATGACCCATTAGGCACACTCTCACACATACTATATGGGGTTTTACCAACTAAGGACATTAGGGCTTATATTCATGCTAAGATGGAAGAGCAATTTCCCACCAAAATAGGAGATGTTTGGGTGAATCAATTTGTGACCAACGTCTTAGTATAGGCTGACTACACTTGATCCATGAGGATCCGAAGCATATTCAAGCCACTAAACATCAGTCCAATAAGATCATCCAATACAAAACTAAACTAAGCATCCATTAAAACTAACATATTAAAATATGAGATCTTCAAAAATACCTATTCTAATCCATTGAAACTTATCCTGTTGGGGGAGTGGTGTCGCAGTGATTTTGAATGGTAACCCCTTCCTAATCTTGTGGATAAATGAGCCTATTTTTTATCGATTCTATTGAAGAGAATCGATGAAACCGATGATAGATGTGTATGAAAACATGATTTAAAGCCAAATTAACATGATGCAAGCTATTTTAACATGATTTATGCTAAGATGATTGATATGGGTGTGTGCAAATCTAATCTAAATGGATTTTAAGCTAAAAATATTTAAACCCTAATTACCAAATAAGCTAAATGGATGCATCTATGTTACCATGGAAGCTAAGCTAATAATGCAAGTAAATTAAGCTAAAAGGATGCTAAATAAGTGCTACATATGAGTGCAAGTGAAAGTTATTTTAATAGCATAAGTTTTCTCTTAAAAGGTGGGTCCATTTGTCTCCAAATAGTGACCTATTTATAGGAGGAAAATGAGAAATGAAGGGTTGAGATTAAAAAGGTTAATCAATGGAAAAAATTGGAAGAAAGATGAAACATGGATCATGGATTCTCATCAATGGATAAGAATCAATGATTACATGGATCAAGGAAAGAATCAAGGGTCCATATTCTTCCAAACAAACACACTTTCAAAACTTGCACAAGAAGTCATGTTGAAAGTTTGTTATAAGGAAGAATATTCTCATGGGTGAGGGAAATTAGATATTTAGTTAATTAAAACCAAATTTAATTGTGCAAAAGAATATTCTATGGGAATATTCCCTTTTTGGAGGAATGTGCAAAGGGGGATACTCCCTTGAAAGTGGGAGATTAGATTTAATTAGTAATTTGATAATTAAATAAAGTTTTAATTATGCAAATTAGGGGAATTTGGATATTCATTAAATGATTAATTTATTTAATGAAAAGGGGGAAAGTGATATGAAATTTAATTAAATAACTTAGGATTATTTAATTAAATAAGAGGACTTTAGGGATTTAAATTAAATAACTTGATGTATTTAATTTAATAAGACAAAATGTTAGGATAAAAGTGGGTGAATTTACTCGATTAGATTAATTAGATCAATAGATGAAAATGACATAATTAATTAAATGGCTAGGCTAATTTAATAAATTAAGTGAAAAGAGGATGGATTTTAGGGAAAAATGTTAATATATCTAATTTGATTGCATGATATCATTTAGGACATTTTTAAGTGTCTACATTTTTTCGATCTTTGAAGTGAGGTACTTGTTACGTTGGTTTAAAGACTAACGCTTTTCATATTTAAATTGTTGCTCAAATCAAAAAAAATCAAAAAATTAATTTTTTGGATGCCCTACTATTGCCCCAATAGAAGGAATAAGCTGGTTCCTTGCCCCCTCCAAAAATCAAGCCAAAATTTTGAATTTTGGCTTGATTTCTCAACAAAAGTATAATATAGGTTCAGGCACTAAAACAAGCCTCGAGATTCCAAAAATGGCCTCAAAAATGCAAAAAATGGCTCAAAATAGGTGAAAACCCTAGCTTTTGGCTCAAATTAGGGCAAAAACCCTAATTTTTAGGCTTAAATAGGTGAGGAAGGGTCACTTTCAATTCATTTGTGCATTCACACCTTAGAGATTTGCTACAGTTTGAGCTCTGGCCTCCTAAAAAAATGGCACAATGAGTACTCCCACGACACATTTTTGACCGGGTTCGAGAGTACCAAAGGCCTCCAGGCATAGGACCAGTAGTACACAATTTGAAACTTTCCTTGCATTTTGACTTTTTAGTGCATTTATTATGCTTTGAAATTTGGATTAGGGTGATGTTGTATTGTGGTGTTATTTTGAGATACAACGACGCTTTTCACCTTTTAGAAAAATTTGACATCGTGCATTTCATGGGTGTAGTAAGCTATCCTACCTTTGATGTCCCGTGAGCAACGGCCTACTGTTCTATCTAGACTTGATGATTTGTCTAAGCTTTAACAGGAGCACCTTGGAGAGATCAAATTGTGGTACATCACCTACATGCCCATTGTGTGGACCCACCTGGTGATGATGACAGCGACACTATAGGATGTATGGTGGATTTTGTGATTGCCCATACATGGAGAGTGGGTGATTTAAGATAGCAATGCAGGATATGATGTCTATCACAAGGTTCTTGATTAGGAGTCCATTGTCATGGTCAACTCACATATTAACCTCGAGATGTACATAGGTTAGGTGTTGACCTACAAATTGATCATTCTTGTAGTGATTTTGGGGTTGGTTGCCCCATATCAATGGGCCAGAGGATTCAATCCTGGATGGGGGTTGGCTTGGCATAGGATGTTGTTCAGGAGGATCTAATATGCATGGGGTCCAACAATGTTGGCCTCCCTTTATTATGATATGCATGACTTTGTGTGATGGTAGAGAAATTGGTAGAAGGGTCACTCTTTTACATATATGAGCATGTGAGCACATTGTCGTGCTCTGACCAATTGTTCACATGGTAGATGTGGAGCTAGATGATCCAATCATTTGGAGGTATAGAGGATCCATCACCCTTTAGCACACAGGGTAGCTTGATATCCCTTATTGGAGGAGAGTGATTGATGAGATGACAATGTTTTGATGGCGACCATGGCTTCAGATGTCAGCTTGGTACGATGATGTAAAATAGCTATTCTTTTCTCGTCAAACCCAGTATATGTAGGGTCATGAGCACACTATGATCGAGAGGTACCTACCAAATAGAGTGGCCAAATAGTTTGCCAAGAGGCAAGACAATCTCGATGATTAGTACACTGCCATTTTTGTGAGATCGACACGAGAGGTGACTTGGGGACACACTATACCGGCCCTTGAGGTTGTTAAGGGTTTTAGATAGCTAGTTTTTTAGGCCATGGGCTTATGATTAGGGGAAGGTTGATGCTTAGACTATGCTCGCATATGATGCTTGGTTTGTACCCCCTCCCCACCTTACAAATCCAACATGCATACCTCCATGAGGGAGAGAGAGAGAGGGAGGGGAGGAGGTAGAGTATGAGGCGAACCATAGGATGGACATGGAAGAGGGTAGGGCAGAGGGCTAGATGGTCAAGGTAGAGGAGAGGATGGCCAGGATGGCCAACAGCATGATGGACAGGTCTCGGGTGCACCTCCACCACCACCTCCACTACATCAGCATAGTAGCAATAACCACCTATATAGTAGCATTCGATACATCCACCACCATTGGGGCTAGATCCTCATGTTAATCAAATACAATATTTGTAGGTTGTGACTGTTGAGCGAGATCAGTCTTAGTAGTAGGTTCTCACACTCACAGATGAGAGAGGCCAGGCTCAATAGTAGAGAGATCACAAGAGATGGCTTAGGAAAACATCTAATGTTTAGTTGGAACAAGAGGTCGATCGATGACAGGATCTAGAGGTTGTGTCTCAGCAACAGTCTCAATAGGTGGTTGGACAAACGATGTCGACATAGTTGTATGTTATAGTGAGGGAGGAGGTGGCATACTGGTAGACACTATACTATAGAGATGTCCCTCCTTGTCACAGGTAGCCTGATTTTGAGCACTGGAGTCAGGTACAACTAAGTGATTCCACCTTTGTTAGGTAGCTAGATCAGCCATGTCATGGGGATAGAGCCAGCGAGGGATAGACCTCATTTGATTTTGCAGACACCTTTTTGTTACATAGCCTAATTATTTATACAGACATACACTCATAGGCTCATTTTTTATAACCTACATGTACATTCTACATGTTGATGATATTCATAGACAATGATTCAAATATTGTACCATGATAGTCATTTTTTGATATATATACGAGATGATACATATTCATGATGTGATGTGCCTTTATTTTATGCTTTATGGATGTATAGATGCAATGTGATATGTGATGATGATCTATGATGTGATGTACATGAGATGTGATGTTATGGGATGAATGTAATGAAATGCAATGGATATGTCATATTCTTTTTCAGTACATTTCTATGATGTGTTATGGGATGGATGTTATGATATGCAAATGTTTATGTACATGGATGCATTTATTTTCATGTACTTTTCTATGCAATTTATGATGTCATGATGATGTATCCATATGGATGTGGATGATGCTTATAATATGTATGCTATGAATTATTATGCAATGTATTAAGATGCTTAGAATAACAAATCTATTTTATTCAAAACAACTTAAATAATAATGCAATGGATTATGATTTTTGTTATTATGATATGTTGTGATGATGCGAGATCTATGCATGTTTATGATTTATGGATGTAAGATGGATGCTTGATGATGTTTTTATTGGTTTTCATGATACCATGTTAGCGTGGAAAGAAGATAGAAGAATAAATGAATTTTGGCCATTGATTTTGAAGATGGTCCAACAAGTCCTTGATCCATCAAGACTTTATTAGATGTGGTGATGAGAGAGATATAGACATGTGAAATTTACTAAACACCTATCACACACTTTGAACAACATAGAACATCATCAAACAACATCAAACAACATCGAACAGCATCAAACAACATCAAACAACATCAAAGAGGATCAAACAACATCGAACGGCCTAGAAACAACATCAAACAATATTAAACATCATCCCAGAACATCTCATAACATCTCAAAATGACTTGAAATCATCTTGGAACATCCCGTAACATCTCAAAATGACTTAGAATTGTCCTGTAACATCTCAGAATGACTTGGAATTATCCCGTAACATCTTAGAATTACTCATAAGTGTCTCGTAACATCTCGAAATGACTCATAATTGTCCCATAACATCTCGAAATGACTCAAAATTGTCTTGTAACATCTATAAATGACTTGGAATTATCTCGTAACATCTCAGAATAACTCAAAATTGTCCTGAAACATCTTGTAACATCTTGAAACATCTCAAAATAATCTTGAAACAACTCAAAATCATCCCATAATGTCTTGAATCATCTTGAAACATCTCGAAATAATCCCAAAACAACTCAGAATCATCTCATAATGTCACAAAACATCTTGGAATCACCCCGAAGTAGCTCAAAATCATCTCATAATGTCTCAGATCATCTCAGAACCATCTCAAAATAGCTCAGAATCATCCCACAATGTCCCCACATCAAAACGACATCAAAAACCCTAATTCCTCTATTAATTGAATAATACAAGATTATTTAATTAATTCACTTTTTATCATTTCAGACAAATTAAATAAATTTCACTTATTTAATAAAGTCCTAAAAACCCTAATTCTTATATTGATTAAATAAAACAACATTATTTGATTAATTCATGTTTCATCATTTCGACCAATTAAATAAGTCACATTTATTTAATAAAGTCTTAATCTCACTTTATTTTGTCATGATTGATTAAATAATGCCAATTATTTAATTACGTCACTAAATCACCTTATTCCCTTAAGTTGATTAAATAATGCCAATTATTTAATTACATCACTAAATCACCTTATTCCCCTTAGTTCATTAAATTATTAAATAATAATTTGATTACAACACTTTCCCTCCAAAATTTGAATAATTAAATAAAACTATTCAAATCAACTATCAAAAATCAAATCAAACTAATGCAACTTTGTTTGCAAAAGTCAAACTTGATTTGCACGTTCAACTCCAAAAAGGAATTAATTAATTAAATCAATTAATTCATATTCCTCACCCACTTTGTGATTAAGTAAATTACGATTGCTGACTAAGAAATCTAATTTGTTAATTGATCAATCTAAATTGCTAACTGAGCAATCTAATTTGTTAATTGATCAATCACATTTCTAACTAAGCCATCAAAATCCTTACTAATCAATCTAAATTTGTTAACTGATCAATCACATCCCTGACTAGACAATCTATTTTTCAATCACCCAAATTGCGCAATCAACTTTTCATAATTTTCTCATGTCTAAATCCTCTCAACACACTTCGACTGTTGATCTGGATATTCTTCAACACAATCTTGATCGTTCATTTTGAATTTCATTTTCTATATAACAAACCCCTTTCCTCACAAATAAGGATCAAAAAATCAACATACCTTGTGCAACGAAGTCCTATCAAGAAACGCCATTCATAGAGCTTCACCATTTTTTTTATCAACCAACCAAAATAGTCACTCATCAAGTTTTTGCACACGAAATTTGGAGGTTTCACGGTGATAAGAACAACCTAACACCAAGCAAATACACTCCACTATAGGATGGTAAGACTGTGTTATTCTTGTAGATTCATTTCTCTAATCATAGATTCATTTATGTATGTTGAAATAGCTTAGTTTTATTTAGTATGTGTAGGTTTAGATCCTAGATTAATATGTTTAATCTTAGTTTAGATTCCTATATTTGACATGTTTTTTATCCTTGTTACGATCTAACTTTCTCCCCCTCACACATTCTAGCACGCCCATGGGGACCCTTGTCCCCTTCTCTAACGTTCATTTAAGCCATTTTTGAAGTTGTAGGTCCCAAAAATTCATTTGATAGAGTTTTCACGCGCTGCCCAAAAAAATTGTGCGCTTGACTGCCAAGAAAATGGCATTTTTGCAACAAAAACTATGCTATTGACATGGGAATGGAACTTGTGCACCAAGAATTGTGCTTTTGATTCAAGACCTGCATGCTTTCTTTTGACAGTGTTGGCATCTACACGAAGATTTGAGCATTTATTTCTGGAACTGAGCAGTTGCATTTTTTTCTGCACTTTTGCATTTTTTTCTCTGACAGAAAAGTGCACGAATCTTGCACTATTGTAATGGGATTTTCCACTAACATTTTCTTGTTTTTGGATGTGTAAATAGGTATTAATGGATTTGATGCAGGATTCAAGTAACATTAACACATTTGTTGTAGGGAAGATGATTGGTCCTAGTTTTTAGATTTACAACTAATTAACTTAGGAATTTGAATAAGGTGCTCTAAAATGAACAAACACAAACTCACATTTGATTCAGTGTTTTAAATTGAACAAATTCATGCTTTATTAACTTAGGAATGTGATTTTGGTGCTCTAAAATGAACAAACACAAACTCACATTTGATTTAGTGTTTAAAATTGAACCAATAAATCATGTTTTCTTAACTTGGAATTCTCATTTTTGGTGCTCATAAATAGAACAAAAATTTAAAAACACTTCAACTTTGGGATCTAAAAATGAACCAATTTCCTATTTTCTTAACTTAGGAACTTTAAATTAGGTCATAAAAATAGCGCAAATGATTTCCATTTTGTTGACACATGCACGATTTACATTTGTTGACCAATTAGAGACCAGGACTATTCTCTTAGAAACACTCAAATTTGGAGCTTAAAATGAACAATTTATTTATTTTGTATTGCACCATTGCTATTTTTGACAGATATCCTGAATACTTCCTATTGATGCAAATAAAAAGAATAATGTGTTTATGTTATTCACATATTTATGGGGATAACACCGCTCAAGGTGTTTAAAAAGAATCAATTTTGTTCACTATGCATTCATTGATTGGCAAAGCTAAAGTGTTTTATCTTCTCCACTCACACCTTTTTGGCAATCTTGGATGAGCAAAAGAATATTTTTGAGCATTGTACTTTATTTTTTAAGTTTACCTTAAAGAGGGGGCTTGCCTTGAGATACATCCCACACTGGAGAACTCATTACAAGGTCTTGAAGCACGTTTACTGGTAGGCTATATTAAAGGTTGTGAAATCATAAGAAAGTAGCTTCAAGACATGTTGATAATAGACTGCACCTAATCCCATGCCTTAAATGGAATGGGAATGATTAAAGAGCCTTAAGTGACCAGCGGGTGAGTGTCAGATTTCTACCTTCACAGTTATCACTAAGAACCAAATTGTTTTAGAGGCCACCCTATTATCCAAAAACATTCTCTGAAAGTGGTGCATCAGAATTTACTTCTCAAAATTTACTTTTCATGTCCAACTATAGGCCCACACCATAATTTGCATGTAAAATCATCTCTTCAAAGTGTGTGCTTGTAAAATATGTCTTGCAATGTCAGTTATAACAAATCAAACACACCTTCATGAAATGTTTTTCATAAAAAGAAATCAAAATGGCAAAAATAAAAGCTACGACTATCCTCTTAATTCATTCCATGGTTCTCTAAACTCAAGGAACCCTGCAAAATCATGCTCTCGGATCTTATTAGTCTTGCACATGAATCTGCATAAGATTGACAACTTAAGCTATGAGATGCTATAATGAAAGTCTACATGCCTATATTTTTGGATTTTTGATATTTGATGCTTGAAGATTAAATGATCCTATGATGAGATAATGCTAAAATATAGACGCTGAGATTGATGATAATGATCTAATGGAAATGTTAAATGAAAGATGAAATGAACTAAAATATCCAAAGTAAAATTGCCATTATAACACTATATGAACTAAAAATGCAAGACTAAGCTAACTAAATCTCCAAATTCTCTCACAAATACACTAGAATTCAGCAGTATAAGCTTATCCAAATCTTCATGTTGAAAATTTGTAGCAAAGATTCCTATTTATAGATTTTCTAATGCTCAAGGTGATGTGGCAACAATGGACGGTCGGGATTGTGATCCTACGGCATCAACGGCGAAGCATCAGGAGGTTAGAGGGAATCAGGGAGATGGTTCCTTTTAACAAGAAAAATTTCCAAGTGTTAAAGAGAATCATAGAGAAGGAGGAGCCATGTGTCTCAGTTATTTCTGAATTGGTTGCCAATTTGTTGAAGATATTTCATATTTTCCAATTTATAAAATCCATTTTTGTAAGACACATGATGAGGTGGCAAGTGAGTTGGAGGTGGTTACAGGAAGTATGTAGAAATCTACTTAAATTTAATTAAAAATTCAATTTAAAAGAAGATGGTAAATTAGAAAGATGCCAAATTAATTCATTTGTGCATTTTAACCAATTTTAGAAGAATGTGTCAATTTGAATTTAAAAATTCAAATTTAAGTGAAAGAGGGAAAATCAATTAAATAACAAATCGATTTAATTTGTCCATTTAATTAATTTAGAAAGAAAGTGAATTTTGGAAAAGAAGAATATAGGATATGAACCGTATAAATAAATTTAACAATTTATTTATAATAGTAGAGGAATTAAGAACATTAATCAAATAGAAAGTATTTAATTAATATAATTCTCCAAACCATTTTTGTGTGCCTACATTTTTACCCTCTTTGAAGTGATGTACGTAGTCGCATTGCTTCAAAGAATAAATTTTCCTAATCATGATGAAAAAAAAAATCGACATGCCCCAAACTCTGATTTTACAGCGATGATGAAAGGATGCCCCCTCAAGAGGTAAATTAGGGATTTTTGATTTTTTGATGATTTTTGAAAAATTTAATGATTTAAATGATTTTTCGATGATGTGTTGATGATTGATAGATTCGATAAGGATGACTTGATTTATCTCCCAAAAATTAGAAGAGGTTTTCCACACTACTGATTAGTTGATAAAAAGAACCCTTTGAAAAATTAAATAAAATGCCACCATAATTACCCCTTAATTAACCTTTAAAAGGGTAAAAAGGTAAAAGATAAGTTCATTTGTAACCTAAGCATTTTGAAGACTGAGAGCCTATAGAGCAAAGATGGATAGAATTCCATGCCACACACACCAATTCGAGCGAGTTAGCTGCCACTAGCATCCAGACGCATATGGACCTCCGATACGTACCCCGAAAAACCTCGTTTTGAATTTCAAAAATTTGTTTTCTCCCGCTTTATTTCCTTTTCAAAATTTGAATTATTTCCACGTTTTAGCGCATAGGGTAGGAGAATTAGTGCATAGGGTACCTGCTTCAGCGCATAGGAGGCATGTAATAGCGAATCTCATTAGGTTAGGACCCCAAAATTATACTAGCGCATCTGGAACCCGCTTTAGCGCATTAGGTCCATAGATTAGCGCATCCGACAATTAGCACATCCATAGTATAGAGTCGCGCATAGGTTTCATAAAGTAGTGCATCTAAGAAATGGCACACCGAGACTCTGTTCTGGTGCATAAAATCCATTTTCTAGCACATCGATGAAATGGTGCATCAGGACTCTATTCCGGCCATCCAGTAGTTTTTCTAGTGCATCTGGTAAAACAACGCATAGAAACACTGTTTTGGCGCATCCAGCCAAAATTGATGTTTTTGATGAATTCCTCCTAGATTTTGATGATTGATGATCATGCCAGTTGATGATAGGGTGATGTTGATTGATAGGCTGATGATCGTCCTCATGATAGGTGAGCAATGATGAATATGATAGTTTAATTGATTGATTCATTGATGATCGTCCTCATGATAGGCGAGGAACGATGAATAGGATAGGTTGATGGGTCGATCTCATGACAAATGAGAATCGAATAATAAGATAGGTGCTCCTTGATATTTGATCAAAATCTCACGCGATTTGATTTGATTAGATGATGTGCTTGATTGATAGGATAATGAAATGATTTGTTGACTTGATGTTTGATTTGATTCTAGGAGGGTGGCTTAGGGAACCTTCAGGTTCATGAGCACTTTCCAAGGACATGGGACATGATCCTACAGCTGACTCTGGAAGATCCTTCCATTATAGATCAGTGTGGTTTGACTTCTTCGATTGACATGCCCCAGTATCGGATTAACTAAGGGTGACTGATATCACTTGCAGAGAGGTGGCATAGCGACCACAACACCTTTCATTTGCTGACAGGAGAGATGACAGTGACCTCAGAGGATGTTTATCGGATACTAAGGATACCGGTTGTTGGGGAGATTTTTGTCAATGATCAGGAGGAATAGGGTGGCACAGATGCCATATGCCAAATTTTTCATAATGATCAGTTTATCGGGTATGAGATTCTGTGGCAGGAGTTGATTGCTACCGAATGGGCTTTACCTTGTGTTCTTGTTGGATTTATTGGAGGATTTCGCTGCCTCGACCATAGGTCGAAGGGCTTCTTAGTGGGTTGGGGGGCGAATTCTTGATAGCATGATTTCTCACGGAATGAGGTATCCTTGGGGTTCATGTATGCTCACATATTTATATCGTGATTTGCACCAGGTGGTGTATCTTCGGGCAGGCAATCTTGTAGCAGGTTGCACACTGTTACAGCTCTGGGCCTAGGAGCACATTATGATTACATGGCTAGTGGGAGGCAATTCTCGACTAGTAGGATGGCTGTTTGTTTTTGGATACGTAGGGCCACTTGTCCAGCATAAGCTGGGCAAGTTGGAGTATTGGAGATAGGTCCTAGATGACCTAGATACAGTGATCTGGCAGTCGTATTTAGATTGTGAGGCCTGAGCAGAGGATGGTATCGAGATGTCATATGTGTTTACTTTGAGATACTTCATCGGCAGCACGTTGTATATTATTGAGAGATTTCTCCTGAGTCGAGTGTATAGGCAATATGGCAGAGTACAGGGTATACTGTAGGGAGTAGCACATTATGCGCGACACAGGTAGGATATACTAGAGTGGGGGCCAGCCCTTGATTATGATGTCGCATGTACAAAGTGTTATAGCCTGTAGCCCATATTTTGGCAGTATCATCCAGAGGTTGTAGATGCTTAGATGATAATGTACTATGCAGAGTATTTCTACACGCATCATTTTCTATGGATTTCTAGTCCTGATGAGCCTGTACTGATTCTGGAGGTGGGGAGGAGAGTAGGGCCGGCCATGCAGCCTAGAGGCAGAGATAGAGGAGGTGAGGAGGCTGAGGGGGATGTTGGAGGTGATGATGGAGGGGATGGAGGAGGAGGGGGAGGTGGAGATGGGGATGGTGGTAGTGGTGGAGGTGGGCATGTTGCACCAAAATTTGGGGTTATCCCCAAGAGGCGAAGGTTAGGACCAGGTGAGCAACGGTCACTGATAGTGCGGATTCCCTCATAGAGATAGCAGGCATAGATTTTTGAGCTATAGGGTCAGGTTCAGGCATAATAGAAACAAGTCTAGACACTTCAGGGATAGCTTGCCCAAGCCCAGGCACAGATTTAGGTACAAGCTCCGACACAGGTGTAGATCCAGGGGAAAAAGGTATAACTACATGCCCAGGTAGCCACTCTGACTACTGAGAGAGATTTCGCGAGGAGGCAGGAGGCAAAGGTTGTGGTAGTAGCAGATAGGATCCATATCGCTGCTCAAGGTACAGGTACTATCGATCTGGTTAGAGATCTTGGAGAGTCTGCCAAGGAGCGAAATACTACCGAGGTAGATATCATGAGGTTGTGCCACTAGGGCAGAGGGTCGGTTACACCAGATCCACATCCAGACAGTCCCATTCTCACACCACTAGCCGAGTGGTCACATAGCCACTTCCACCAGGTGGACCTCCACTAGAGATAGGACCATCAAGGGTGGGACCATCAGGGGTTGGACAGAGACCAGCCACATCAGGTGGCAGCACCATAGGATCTCTTGGATACAGTTAATTTTATACTTTGATTCAAAGACTTGGCCTTGTGCCACATTTTTTATGTATCTCTTTCTCAGTTTATATCATTGTATACTTGACATATTTATGAGCTTATATGATATACAGCGATGTTCGATGATCTTTATGTGTTGTGATGTTTTATTATGGATGGATGCATTTAATTTGTGTTTTATATGATTATGTCATGTTCTATATGATTATGTTATGGATGCATGTATCGATGATAATTTTTTATTATGTTTATGAATGATGCATTTATGAGATGTATGATATGGATGCAAATGATATGTCATGTGATTTCTTATAATTTTTTCATATGTATATTGATGGATAGATGCAAAATGTTTTATTATGAACTGTAGATCAATGATTATGTGTATGGATATGGATGGTGATATATGAAGATGTGGTACATGTAGATGTACGGATGTATGATTTTATGTTATGATTATGATGAACGTTATGATGCAAATGAACTATAATGCAGTTTTCTATGTTTTTGATATTTTCTATGCAAATATGTGAAATAAATTATTATTAATGTAAATTAAATTAAGATGTTGAATGGTCTTATGATGTTATTATGAATGGATGGATATGGATGAATTATGAATGAATGAAAGAATGTATTTATTATGACCTCAATGTATGATATGGATGATGATGATATTATGAAAAAATGTTTTGTTTTTGGAATTTTTCATGATTCAAATATTATGATGAATGTTTGAATGATTTGTGATAGTGAATTTATGGTAATTCTTTCTAATGAAATGGGATGGAAAGGTCAATGCAAATGAATAATTTTTTTGTTATGTCAAATATACTCAATCTTGTAGAAAGAAATAACATCAACCTTGAGAATGACCAACTTAGAAAACCTATAGTGCAAATGCAGACTAAAATAAAATGCAATTCTATCTATGCAATGTTGTCAATCTTGTTCGTTGTGCATATTGTCATCATTGAGTGTTTTATTGTGTTGAAAGTTAGTACAAACATCAATGGTATAATTTAGACCATGATGACCTGAGTACAACTTCCATACAACTTTTGTTGAGATTTGATAATGCAAGATAATACAAGCATCTAGGCATAAGTAGACCGAGATGACCTGAGAATCACTTGTGTAAACAAACAAGAGTTAATCATGTTCCTATGCAAATTCAAAATGTCATCAATGATACCCTTTTAGAGCATATCCCGTGATAATTTGCACAGTAGTAATGATTGACTCACAGACAGTAGAAAAATAAAATATCATTTTCAATCACAACACCTCTAGTTTGTGACATCATCAAGGTACTCCTGAGAAATGATAGAAACAATCAATATACATCAATCGAACATGTGTGTTAAAATGATCCAACCATGATTCAGAAGATGATCCTTCAGTGAGGATTGATTTGATTTGGGTGTTTTGATTAGTTGATCAAGTGATGTTTGATGTTCAAGTTGATTGTTATGGAAATTTTTGTTTTGATGTTGCAGTTTGTTGATTGTTTGCACATTGTTTCAAGCTCAACAGTGATTTTCCCCCAATAAAAATCATGATATTTGCTCCCAGTGAGAACAAACCAAATTTTATTATGGATATGCACAATGAAAACCAAGCGAGGGTGGGACAACCATGTTATCCAAATATGGACATGAAGCTTGTTGTAAGATATGCATGAATGTGCAATGGTGGCAAAAGCGGGCGGTCAAGACACGCTTGAAAAGACAAAGAAGCCTACCCATCACAAATAGTGCTTGTTTACCAGGTTTTCACCATTTATTTTTATTGCATTTTTTAGTTGTTACCAAGATGCCTATTTGCCAGGTTTTCATCAGGGTAGCCATTTTTTTTATTTTTCTACTTTTTTTTGTATTTTTCTCTTTTTTATCTTTTTTTGTCTTTTTTATTTTTATTTTTATTTTTTTTATGTTGTCACCAAGATGTCTGTTTGCCAGGTTTTCATCAGGGCAACCATTTTTTCAAGACTTTTTCTACTTTTTAGGATTTTTTCAGGACATTTTAACATGCATTGGATGCATCAAGTATAGAACCTCTTTAGGTGAAGTTTGTTCATTGGTTCTTCAAACAAATCCCCCTTGGGTGTAGATAACTGATATGCCCCCGATCTGAATACTGAAACCACAACAAAAGGACCTAACCAATTTGGTTCAAATTTTCCTTTGTTTTCTCAATCCTATTGATTACGAGGATTTTCTTTCAGTACCAGATCACCTACTTAAAATTTCCTAGGTTTGACTTTATGATTGCAGCTTCGAGACATTCTTTGTTGATAGACTTTTAGGTGATCCACTGCCAATTGATGACGTTCATCCAACAACTCTAGCTCCTGCAATCTAGCCACACGATAATCTTCATCTAAGATGAGACCTTTCAAAGACACACGGAGTGATGGTATCTCAACTTCAATTGGCAAGACAACTTTAGATCCATAGACAAGGGCATGTGGTGTGGCTCCTATGGGAGTACGAATGCTTGTAAGTAGGCCCACAAAGCTAGATTCAGTTGAGTATGCCAGTCACATCCAGCATTGTTAATGGTTTTCTTTACGATTTTCAAAATAGTTTTGTTAGAGGCCTCTACTTGGTCATTCCCTTGAGGGTAATAGGGCGTAGAAAACCGATGTTGGATATGAAATTTCTCACAGAGTTCTTGCACGTCCTGATTATTGAAAGGTATACCATTGTCGGTGAGAATGGATTAAGGGATACCATATATGCAAATGATGTAGTTCAGGATGAACGATGAGATATGCTTCCCCGTGATGGTGATTAGAAGCACTACTTCAACCCACTTTGTGAAGTACTCTATGGCTGTGATAACTAACTTGTGTCCATTTGACGAAGATTGGTGAATTTAATCTACAAGATCCAACCCCCATCGACAGAATGGCCATGTTGATGCAAAGGGTTGTAATTCTTGTGTAGGTGCATGAATGAGATTATCGTGGATCTGGAATTTTTGACATGTCTTGAAAAATTGAAAGGCTTCTCTCTCCATAGTCGGCTAGTAATATCCCAGATGAAGGAGTTTCTTAGCAAGGGTTAAACCACTTGAATGAGTGCAGAAAATACCCTCATGGACCTTGCGTAAAGTTGTTTCAAACTCGTCTCTTTCTAGACATTGTAAGAGAGTTCCATCAAGACCTCGTCGGTAAAGAAAATCAATTATAAAGGTATGGCGGGTGGCTTGGTGGATGAAATTTTATTTTTGGTTGTGGGAAAGATCGAGAGGAAGGGTGTTATCTTTTGGGTAAGCGTAGATATTTCTATAGATGGAGGTATTGGCATCATCTAGGTGGAAAATAATTTGGGATTTAGGGTCATCATAGGTGGGGGTAAACAGTTGCTCCACCATGAACTCATAGTGACCGCATTTTTTTAGAATTTGCAACAAAGAAGTGATAGTAGCCATACCATCGGCATCTTTTTTGTCACTCCTTGGGATTTGAGCAAACTTGATGTCGACAAAGTACTTCTTGAAGTCATCAATCATTCTCTTGTAGGGCATCAGTTTATCATCCTTGGTTTGGTAATCATTGTTGACCTAATTAATGAATAGTTGAGAATCCCCATAAACCTGGAGCTCTATAATTTTCCATTCCATAGCTATCTTGATCCCGATAATGAGTGCTTCATATTCGGTTGTATTGTTAGTGTAAGGAAACATCAGGTGATAGTATTTTGGAATAGTGTTCCCTAGGGGAGTGATAAATAGGATTCCTACTCCTGATCCATGCTGAGTGAAGGAACCATCAAAGTATAACACCCATTATTTTTTTCTTACTGTCAGGACATCTACATCTGAGAATTCAATGTGGAGGGGATGATTGTCATGAAGTGGTGCATCAGCTAGTTGATCTGCGATGGATTTCCCTTTGATATATTTCATGTCAATATATTGGATGTCGAACTCATTGAGTACCATTACCCACTTGGCCAACCTTCCTGTCATATTTTCTTTTCTCATGAGATATTTTAGTGGATCTATTTTGGCTATAAGCTTGATTGTATGAGTCAGCATATAATGTCACAATTGTTGAGTAGCAAACACTATAGCTAAGCAAGCTTTCTCAATGGGTGTATAATTGATCTCATAACCATTTAGGGGTTGACTGATGTAATAAATTGCTCTCTCCTTTCCTGCTGAATCTTCTTGCACCAACAAGGCTCCCAAACATTGATCAGTAGTGGCGATGTACATTAGCAGAGGTTTTCCTTCTGTTGGCAGTGCTAGAACAGGTGGACTCATGAGATACTATTTGAGTTGGTTGAAATTTGTTTCACACTTCTCATCCCATCAAAAGGAAACATTCTTATGCAGCAAGTGTGTAAAAGGATGGGTCTTATTGGCCAGTTGCGAGATGAATCTCCTGATTGATTGGAATCTACCTTGAAGGGATCTCAATTGACTGATGTTTTTTGTAGGTGGAATCTCCATAATTGCTTATACTTTTGCAGGATCCACCTCAATACCTTTCTCTGACACTATGTAACCAAGTAGTTTTGTTGATGTTACCCCAAATACATATTTCTTTGGATTGAGACACACATTAAACTTCTCTAGACAGATGAAGAGTTTGTCTAATATCTCTAGATGTCCTTCTCTAGTGTAATATTTTTCCAACAAATCATCCACATAGCCCTCCATGAAAGTATGCATCATGTCATGGAAGATGGTTGTCATAGCTCTCTGATATGTGGCCCCTGCATTTTTCAACCCAAAGGGCATGATGTTCCAACAAAAGGTTCCCCGTGGACACGTGAAGGTTGTCTTATCTTGATCTTCGGGAGCTATCTTGATTTGGTTATGTCCAGAAAATTCATCCATTAGTGATAACATGCCATGTCATGTTGTTAATTCCACAATGATGTCTATGTTATGCAAAGGGAAATCATCTTTCGGGCAAGCCTTGTTGAGATCCCTGAAGTCTGTGCAAATCCTTATGTTGCCATCAGGTTTTGAGATAGGTACAATATTATATATCCACTTTGCATATTCAATAGGCCTGATGAATCTGACATCCAATAATTTTTTAGTTCAACCTTCATCAACAATGCAATATGAGGATGCATCTTTCTCAACTTTTGTTTAACTGGTTTGATTCCTGAAGGAAGGGATAGATGGTGCATGATGAGGTATGGGTCTATCCCTAGAATGTCAACATAGGACCAAGAAAAATTGAATTTTTTCTCCTCAAAGAATTTGACAAAGTTGGGATTTTCATGTTTTGTCAATGATTTTGCCAGATGAAGATTTCTTACTATTTCTACAATGCCTACATTGATGGACTGTGTTGGTTTGATCATAATTTTTGATCTCTCCTAGAAGTGTTCTGGGAGAGTGTAAAATTTCCCATCCTTCGGTGCCTCGGAGAAATTTTCACCGTCAGATGCCCTCTTTATTTTTACTATTTCCTGATCTCATAATGCCATAAAATGGTTTTCACCATCAGATCTTTCTTTTGTTTCATTTATTTTGCAGCTAGGAAATTTGGCACTCTCCTGCTGTGAAGTTCTGCTATGATGTTCAATGGTTGGCACTATTTCAAGATTAACAACACAGAGGAGGTTTAAAATGGCCTCATCATTCAAAAAAGTGGGTATTTCAGTTGGCTTGATTTGGTCCCAATCTATTAGTTTAGGATGCAGTAAAGGTAAGGTGTCGTTAGATGGGTTCAAGTCAAATGTCGTAAGTGTCCTAATGGCTACATCATTATTATACATAACTAGGGCAATATTGAGGTCTATGATGTTATTCTCCTTTGATTGATTTGTATCGCTATGAGTTTGATCATCTTCACTTGAATCATCGATATTGTGCGATCCTAATTCTAGTGGTCTAAGTCCTGAGCCTTGTCCCTCCTCAAGTGTGGGAGTATACTTATGTATTACATCAACATTCATGTCATGAAATGATTCTTCTGACAATGAATCCCATTCATATTTATTGGAATCAGACTCATAGACATCACTTGCTTGTAGTTGTAGAATTTGTTCAACAAAATTTTGTTTCATGTCCTCTTTTGTTTCTTCCTTTTGTTGATGTTCTATGTACCCCAACCCAATTTTATCCTTTGGATTGGTTATGATGGGTTGGATAAGTTCTATGATACCCTCTTTTCTTTTTCCAATAGGTCCCTATTCGTCATATCCCATCTTCTCTAGGATCGAGAATCCTTTTCCATACTGAGTAGTTTGGACATTTGTTGTTGCAGCTTGAGAATCAATTTCATCCTTATAGAGCCAATTCAAAACATCTTTGTCATCAGATTCCTCTACTTGGGAGCTTGCTTTATGAATCAACCATCAAAGAGTGTGGCTGGTTGGGAGGATATTTGGGACGAGGTTGATGGTTGACCATAGGATTTTGGTGACATTAACTACAAAAGACAGAGGGATTTTTCAATGGAATACTCACCGACACCTTTATCTTTGATTTGGACTTTCTCTTCAAATTTTTCGGTCATGGAATTAAGTTGGGCTTCAGACTTGGTAGATGTAGAAGGACTAGGTTCTTCCTTTTTCTCTGTCTGTTTGGAAGATGAACTTGATTGATTTGCTTCATGGGAGGATTTTGATAAAGGATTAGCTAGACTGGAACTATTGGGAGTATCAGGAGTGGAATTAGGAGCTTCACAATTATGAGGCACAAATACATCCTGGACAGCCTTGAGGGCATTGCATTGTTGAGGACTATTTGAATCAGAAAGAATAGTAATTTCCTGGCCATTGCAGGGAAACTTTAGAAATTGATGGTACATTGAAGGTATGGCCTACATTTCATGGATCCAAGGATGACCCAAGAGTATATTATATATTAAATCCTTGTCCAAAACTTAACAAACCACATCTTTCTAAATTGGCCCCACCTGAATAGGTAATACAATCAAGCATTTTCAAGTTGTCTCTTCATCATCATATGCTTTCATTGTGATCTTATTTCTTGGATCTATTGCATTTTTAGAGAACCCAAGTTCACGAACAAGTTTTAAAGTACAGATATTAAGTCCATCTCCTTCGTCTATAAGGATGCGCTTGACACGACTTTTATGGATTAAGACTTTGATATGAAGGGCTGCATTGTGAGGATGAGTGAGGGATACATCATCATTCTCTGAAAAGGATAAGTAGTGAGGAGCGATTAGGTGTCCCACCATGGCCTAGAAAGTACAGACTTCTAGATCATTTGGCACTGTCATGTCGGCAAGGGATTTTTTGAGAATCTCTTTGTGAGTAGGAGAGATTTTTAGAAGCTCCAATATTGATATTTGTGCAGGAATTTTTTGGAGCTGATCAACAACATTGTATTGATGAGATGTAGCAGCAAGTGTTTTGGAAGCACTACCCTTTAGAATATTTTTTTTTTTGAGCCCGTGTGGTTACGTTTACTGGCACACTGTCTTGTTTTCCAATGATTTTGATGACATTTACTTGATTATCTATTACAATCATGTCTTACGGGATATTGAGGATTTTATTGAAAAGGATATTGGTGTTGTTGATTGGATGACTGGTTGCAACAGGATTTGGTGGGTTATGGATTTCAATGTTGTTTGCATGATCTTCGATGGCTGAAATATTAAGGATAACGATATCCTGAACATAGTTTGTGTTCTTTCCTTTGCCATTATTGTTAGAAGATTCTCCTTTGTCATAATTTGGTAAAGGGGTTTTGAATACCCCATGATCAGTGTTCATTTGAGGCTCCTCGATCCTTATGATTTTATTGTCAATCAAATCTTGTATTTTATGCTTCAGTTGCATGCAACTATTGGTGAGGTGACCTTTACATCGATGAAATTCACAATAATGGGCTTCTTTCCACCAGGATGATTTTACTCTGGGCTCAAAACCTCGGGTGTTAGGTAAAGTGATAAATTTTTCTGCAATAAGTTCCCTCAGGGCAGATTCATGTGATTGACCCAAAGGCATAAACTTTTTACGGTTGTTTGATGTTTGATAGGGTAGGGTCTTGGATGATGATGTTTGATTATTTTGATTATTTCGCAGGTTAGCATTTTGATTTTTGGTTTGGTTGGTCATTTGGGTGATCTTTTGATTGGTATCTGAGGAAATTCCTGACAAATTGAAGACCAGTTTAGCATTATGCATTTCAGCAGGGGTATCATTGTCATTATTTTTATACTTTTGCCAAAACTTTGTTTTATCATTATTGGAGGAATTTGATGAATTGTTTTCATTATAGATTTTCAGAATTTCTCGTTTGACCAAAGCCTCCTCAATCTTGATTCCATTTTCGATCAATTTCTCAAAATTTGGAGGACATTGTAATTCAACCCTATAGCTCATGTCATCATTCAAGTTATCAATGAACATCTCTATCTTCTCTTTTTCTAGTATGGTTCAAGGATACCTTGCGAATAACCTTCTCCATCTTTGTAAAAATATGAGGAATGATTCTCCTTTCTTTTGTTTCACATACAAAGATCTTTCATCGTAATCTCATGTTGGATATTGTATGAATATTGGGTAATGAACTTATTTACCAATTCCTCAAAAGATCTAATAACTGTGGTAATTGTGAGAACCATTGCATGCATTTCCCTCCCAAACTATGTGGGAATAATCTCATTAAATATGTATCCTCATGGGAAAATTCAAGACTCATCATTCAGAATTCCCTTACGTGATATATCGGATCAATTTTCCCATTATACTTGTCGTATTTGGGAAATTCACAATGTTTAGGGAATGGTATCATGTTAACGCTTTGATTAAATGGGTAGGGACATATATCTTGTATGGAATATCTCTTAGTAGTCTCGTTTGCATGTTCTGTATTTTTTGTTGAAGAGTTTGGATTTGTTGTTTCAAGACGTCCATGGGATCATAGGTTTTCACTTCACTATTTGATTCGGTTTGTGTCTCAGTTTCTTCTTTCTTAGGATTTCTTTTCAATTTGGTAAAATCAAAATCATTGAGTAACTTGACTCCTTTGTTTGCCAACTTTAAGAGGTATCTTTCTCCATCTTTTTTGAAAACCTTTTCTTAGAATTTATGGAAATTCGGGTCTTGTTGGGCTTGTTGGACATCTTCTTCATTTACCTTATCAGTTTTAGTTGAACATATATTATGAAAGGGATTATCCTCTTGTTTAGCCATGGTATCTGGGGTTTCCATTAGTTTTTCTTGAAGTTTCAACTTTTGAGATCTTGTTTGGATGAGCATATAAGTGATGATGATGTTCAAAATATTTGACCAAGGTTTGAGAGTGCCAAAAGAAATTGGTTAAGAATCTGGTTGAGCAAGCTTTATTTTGGGATAAAGGATGATGAATCCTGATGAAGTATGATAAATCCTTATGCTAAAATGTTGTTGCTAAATTAGAAATTGATGTGATGAGGAAGGCACTTTAAGATGTTTGGTCAAAGATTAGATGAGGTATTTTCACTTCGGAATTCAAGTTTCGACAAGATTGAGCTCTATTGTAGAAATTGGTTGGGATGGAATATTGAATTGTTGGTTGTGGAATGAAGGAATGACGAATTGACTGACTATGATTATGCCTTTGTGAGAGAGACCTTCATTTATAATAAGCTTGTGAAGATAAAGGCTCTAAAGAAAAATCATCGGTGTATCCTCTATCAAATTCATGATACCTATGGATGAAGGTTTGATAATCGAGCAAGACTTTCCTACTTTGATACAAGAAATGTCTCTTTTTCAAAAGTTTCTTATAGCCAAGGTGCTTCTTTGGTTTCTTGATTCTTTTGGTAAGGGATTTCTTGATGAATTTGGTTGATTTCCAATCCCTCAACATAAACCCTTAGGACAATGAAAAGATGTTGTTTAAGAGGGAATATTTGAGCTGGATGTTGATTGGAAGAAAGAAATTCAGATTCGAGTTTTTGTTTGAAAAGTCACCAGATGCGATAAAATAGGGTATGGATGTGTTGAAACTCAGATGCGCTACAGAATGGTTTAGATGCATTGTAGGAAATTTTGGATGTGCGGGAATAGGGTATTGATGCGCTGACGAATGGTTTGAATGTGCTAGAATAGAGTATGAATGTGCTGAAAGAGCATATGTCGGGAAATATAAGTGGGATGTGCTGAAATAGAAAATGAATGCACTAGAGAATGGTAAGAATGCGTTGAAATAAGAGCCAGATGCGCTGAAGTGGAAAGTGTTTTTGGTTTCAAACAGTTTGACAGAATTTTTTGATTTTTGACAGTGAATTTGAACTAATTGAGTTGGAATTTCTTCTGAATCAGTGATTGAAAACATTTACATGATGTTTTCTTTCGAAATTGGTTTAAAAACAAATTGGTAAAACACATAAAGCAAGCACGTTCCCTAGGTTGTGAAAGACAATATTCTTTTGTATTCCACGCAGATTTTACTCCAACCACATATTCTTAGTGAATGAATTCAGAAGTGAAAGCAAAGACAACAAGTGCGGAAAATGTCTTCCTAATGCAAAATCCTCAGAGGAGAAGTGAAAAAACCTTACTTAACAAATTTCATACATTTGAGATGCACATTCATAGAACAACAAGAGAGACAAAAATTAAAAACACACACACAAAGATAACACCAGATATACATGGGAAAACCCTTATGGGAGAAAAACCCACCACACCAAGTAAAGTCACTTTGTATTATAGTAAATCAATTACATACAGAGCTATAGACTTCTCTCAGATGTTAGCTCACAGCAGTATCCCCTTGGTTAACCTCCAATCATAGACAGTAGTTCATTACCTACACTCACTGTTACAATTCTTGTAAAGCATACAATGAATTCACTCCTTACACTCTCTAACAACCATTAGGGTATATTAATTACTTGCTTCACCGAAAATATTCCTTCATCTCTGATTACACTGCCTTGTAGCTCACATCAAGCCACCTAGCATTAAATTTTGTTGCAGAAAAATATTGCTATATTTTCATTCTGTCAACCCTCAAGTCATTTAGTGCAAATATATCGCCACTAGAAAAACAATCTTTCATCCATTGATTGTTGACTTAAAAAATGATGTAAAATCAACAAATGATATCGTGCCACATGTCAACACATCATTTTTCCATCGCTTTGACTATCGCTCCATAATTGTCAGTTGAGCCTCCTTCCACCGCGCCACCGCTAGCCATACAGCAGACCCTCGCAGTAAGGTGGTACACCGCACTACTGCTCAATGGGTGTGAAGCCCTCAATATGGTGGTATACACCACACTACTGCTCAAGAGAATGAAGACACCCGCGGTATGGCGGTGCCACTGCGCTACTGCCAGGCAACCAAGAGACCTTTGTGGTATGGCAGTATAGCACACTACCACCAAGGAGTTAAGAGACTCCCGTGGTAAGGAGGTAAACTGCACTACCGCGCCTCTTCCATAGACACCTAATAGTATGAAGGTAAAGACATGAACACAAAGGGGAAGTTTTCCAAATTTTTAACAGAGGTTCAAATCAGCAAGTTGAGGCATATTTTCCAACAAGGTCCCACTTGACGAAGATTTACTGGCTTCCTCCAAACTCAAACTTAATGAAGATCATAGGCCCTAAGACCCATTAAACTGGCACACCACCTGTACTTGTTTGTTCTCACAAGATTTTTCAATGCATCAACAACATTCTTCAGAGTATCAACCTTTTACAAATTAACCTTTCCATCATCCACCATATCATGAACGAAATGATACTAAACATCAATGTACTTCGTTCTGGCATGGAATGTGGGATTTTTCTCCAAATAAATAGCACTCTGACTGTCACAGCAAATCATAATTTTCCCTACATTAAACCCAATATCTTAACATAAATGCCTAAGCCAAATGGCTTCTTTGCAAGCATGTGTTTTTGCCATATACTCTTCCTCAATAGTAGATAAAGTGACTATAGCTTGTCGCTTGCTCATCCAACTCATTGCTCCACCAAATAACATGAAGATGTATCCACTGGTGAATTTTTTGTTTTCAATGTCCCCTGCCCAATTAGAATCCACATACCCATGAATGCTAAGATATATTTGTGATCTTAGCGAGTTTCCATGATAACATAAAGCAAACTCTGAGGTACCCTTCAAATATTTGAAAACCCTCTTCATAGCATCCCAATGCGGCCTTCCTGGGTTAGCCATAAACTAACTAAGAACTCCCACTACTTGGGAAATGTCTAGCCTAGTACAGACAATTGCATACATTAAACTGCCAACAACACTTGCATACAGTACCCTGGTCATGTCCTCCATCTCAGCATAAGACTTTGGACAGTCTTCAATAGATAGCTTTGTTCCTTGTAACATGGGAACAACTAGTTGCTTGCACTAAGTCATTCCAAATCTCTCAAGGATAGTATTGATATACTTACTCTGGCTGAGCCAAAGCTTTCCACTTACTCTATCCCTTTTTATTTCCATCCCCAAAATGTACCTTGTTGCACCTAGATCTTTCATTTCAAACTTTACAGACAACTGAGACTCAAGATCAGAAATCATAGTCTTGCTCTTTCCTATGAACAACATATCATCCACATATAGGGTAATAATAAGCACATGATCACTTTCAATTTTTTAATACACACAACGATCAGATTTTGATCTCTCAAATCCCAACGACAACACAAAGGTGTCAAACTTTTGGTACCACATTCTAGGTGATTGTTTCAAACCATACAAAGATTTCTTTAATTTGCAAACCAAGATTTCTTTACCTTTTTCAACAAAGTGCTCAAGCTAGGACATATAAATTTCTTCTTCTACCTCTCCATGGAGAAATGTTGTCTTCACATCCATCTGCTCGATCTCTAAGTCATACGCGGCTGCAAGTGACAACAAAAATCTAATAGATGTCAGCTTAGCTACAGGAGAAAATATTTCTCCATAATCAATTCCCTCCACCTGGGAATACCCTTTCGTGACCAACCGAGCTTTATTCAATGATGTCATTTCTTCATTCATGGCTTCCAACCAAGAATTTTAATCAAACATATTAATTGCCTCTTTCGCAGTCCTAGGCTCATCAGTGCTAGTAATCAAAGCATAAGCATAGTTCGAATCCAACATAGAAAATCCATCCCTATTAGGTTGACGCTTTTTAACGTGTAGACCTCCTCACAAGCTAAAGATGAGGTTGTGGTTCTTCTTCTTCAAAACTCTCAGAGTTGCTTGAACTCTCCTTAGTTTCAGGTACACTATGTAGTTCCTCTTTTTTTGGATTTTGAGGAATTTCAACTACATCATTCTTCTTTTCCATTTTATCTGTCTCTAACTACGGATCAACTACTGAAGGCTTCAGCTCACAAAAGATTACACTTCTATTGTACACAACCTTCTTAGTTTTTGGATTCCAAAGCTTGTATCCTTTCACACCAATGCCATAGTTGATGAAGATACATTTAACAACCTTGTTCTCCAACTTTGATCTTTTCTCATTCAACACATGTGCATATGCCTCACAGCCAAAAACATGAATATGTCTCAGAGAGGGCTTCTTACCAGACCATGCTTCCAAAGGTGTTTTAGCAATAAGCGTCGAACAAGGTGAATGGTTTACCAAGTAACATGTTGTAGCCATAGCCTTAGCCCAGAACTTCTAGTCTAGACCAGCACCGCTCAACATACTTCTCACTCTTTCCATTAGCGTCATGTTTAAACTTTTAGCAACTCCATTATGTTGTGGAGTATAAGGTGTAGTTTTTTTCCTTTTAATCCCATGGTCTTTGCAGTACCTTTTGAAATCTACAGAACAAAACTCATCACCATTATCCATCCTCAAGCATTTAATTTTTTTTCCAATCTAATTCTCTACCAAGTTTTTAAACTCTTTAAACCAACTGAACACTTCTGATTTACTCTTAAGAAAGTATACAAATTCCCTTCTCAAATAATCATCAATAAAAGAAATATAATATCTAGACTTAGATAATGAAGGAACATTCACTCGACCAAATACATCAGAATGAACATAATCCAGTACACCAGAAGATTTATGAGGACTCGAATAAAATGAAACACGATGTTGCTTTCCATAAATGAAATATTCACAAAAATTGAACTCAAGGTTGCAATCAACAAGCCCCTTAATAAGATTTTTATTTTTCGAGGTTTTTAAACCTTTCTCACCTATGTGACCAAGTCTATGATGTTGAAGCATAGTCTTCTCTGCTAGGAGTTTCACCTCCAAGGAATTTGCACCCAAAAGAGCTCCATCCTCCTTTTCTACATGAGCAGCTTTGCTTGACTTTAGAGAGACGTTGTTACATTGAACAGGACGTGCATTCAACTTGTACAGATTTCTTGTGCGTACACCCTTAGCCAACACCATTACTCCTCTAGTGATCTTATAGCCTCCACTCGAGAAAGAAACTTGTATGCCAACATCATTCAACTTACTGACCGAAAGCAAGTTACGAGCCAAACCTTGTATGTGTAGTACATCACTAAACCCTTTAATCCTTCCTTCGGGGAATTGGATTTTGACTCTTCCACGGCCAACAATCACCAGAGTTGAATCACTTGCCAGGTACACCTTTCCACCATCATACTTTTTGTACTTAGTGAACCAATCTCTGTGAGATGTCATGTGAAAAGATGCACTTGATTCAATCATCCAGACATCATCTAATGCCTTAGTCGCCAAGGCTACAATGAAGGTATCTGCATCACTCTGAGAAGAGTCATTGTTTGAAGAGTTATTCTTCTTGTTCTTTTTATCCTCCTTATAATCCTTTCGGATATGACCAGACTGCCCACAGTTCTAGCATTTCACCTTGGACTTTTTACTAGGAGACTTTGATCTCCCTTCAGATATGGATTTAGACTTCTTGTCCTTTTTCTTTCCTTTCTCCTTTGATCTACCCCGAATAGCAAGAGCCTCTTTGGCCATCTCAAAAGACTTCCTCCGCATTTCTTCTGATAGAAGCAAGGCACCACATCTTCCATCTTGAAAGTAGTTGTCGTACTTCCAATAGTCATTACCAGATGGTCCCAAGTGTCGGGTAAGGAACATAGCAGAAGCATGCAGCGATCCTCCTCCTCTATCTTTACACCCACAGATGCCAACTGAGCAACAATCATATTAAATGAATTTAGATGGTCTACTATAGATGTACCTTCCTCCATTTTCAAGGAGTACAACTTCTTCCTCAGGAATAGCTTATTCAACAGGGACTTTCCCTAATAAATTTCACCATTTTCTTCCATAACGAAGCTACAGACTTCTCCTCATGGACGTTCAGGAGTACAAAATCATCCAGACAAAGTCTTATCAACCCTCTAGATTTTCTATCTGTGAGGTCCCAATCTTCTTGCTTCATACTTTGTGGCATAGTTCTAGACAAAGAAATCCAGAGGTCTCTATCCACCAACAAGTCTTCCATTTTGAGTTTCCCAACTAAAAATTGTCACCATTGAATTTTTCAATTTCTACTCTACCTGATGTGCTTGCCATCTCAAACAGTAGACTAAGTAATTGGTTCTTCCTTTGCAAGACTCCCACTGAAACAAAATTAGCACAACAAACCAGTCCTACTCACAAGGATAACACAACTGGCCAGGCTCTGATACCACTTGAAAGGAAAGACAACAACTGCAGAAAATGTCTTCCTAATGCAAAATCCTCAAAGGAGAAGTGCAAAAACCTTACTTAAAAAATTTCTTATATTTTAGATGCACATTATTAGAACAACAGGAGAGACAAAAATTAAAAACACACAGACAAAGATAACACCAGATATACATGGGAAAACCCTTACGGGAGAAAAACCCACCACACTAAGTAATGTCACTTTGTATTATAGTAAATCAATTACATACAGAGTTATAGACTTCACTCTCAGATGTTAGCTCACAACAACATCCCCTTGGTCAACCTCCAATCACAGACAGTAGTTTGTTACCTACACTCACTGTTACAAAGCTTGTAAAGCATACAATGAATTCACTCCTTACACTCTCCAACAACCATTAGGGTATATTAATTACTTGCTTCACCGACAAGATTCCTTCATTTATGATTACATCACCTTGTAGGTCACATCGAGTTGCCCAGCATTAAATTTTACTGTAGAGAATATTGCTATATTTTCATTCTATCAACCCCCGAGTCATTTAATGCAAATATATCACCACCAGAAAAACAAGCTTTCGGATAGTGATTGTTGACTTACAACAGCGATGTAAAATCAACAAATGATATCGTGCCATGTGTCAACACATCATTCATCCATCACTTTGAATATCACTCTAGAACTATCAGTTGAGCCTCCTTCCACCGCTCCACCACTAGCCATACAGCAGACCCTCGTGGTAAGGTGGTATACCGCTCAATAGGTGTGAAGTCCTAACGGTATGGTAGTATACACCGCACTACCAAGCCAGAGCATGAAGACACCTGTGATATGGTGGTGCCACCGCGCTACCGCCAAGCAGCCAAGAGACCTCTGCAGTATGGTGGTACACCACACTACCACCAGGGAGTTAAGAGACTCTCGTGGTAAGGAGGTAAACCGTGCTACCACGCCTCTTCCACAAACACCTAGCGTTATGGAGGTAAAGACATGAACACAAAGGGGAAGCTCACCAAGTTTTTAACACAGGTTCAAATCAACAAGTTGAGGCATATTTTCCAGCAAGAAGCTTCGCTACACAGGCTCCCCCTTATAGTGTACTCACTTCTTAGGCCAACCAAGCTTCCAACTCCCATGAATCTCCCATGGCAAGTTGATCATCTCTACTAAAAATTGTGAAAATGTGGATGCCTTCCCAACGACTGTTGTTGCATCAAAGAATAGATAGGGTAATTTTTGGCAAACTACAAGAAGGGGGTTTTATTAAGGACTTTTCATTCGTGGGTTACCATCCATGTGGCAAGAGACCGTTGCTACCCTTCTTGTCAGAATGATACTTGTGATACTCAAACTTTCCTTGAGCACCTGCATTTATATACTGGCTGGAAGTCACTTGGCTTCTAGCGTGTTACCGGTTGGGTCATTCCCTCCTTTCAAAGCGAGGAGTCAGGCCCTCTAAGGTTAAAAATGAAAAAGAAAGTGAATGGGTCTAGCTTTCTAATTACCCAATTAAGGGGAGAGCATACTCGCCTACCATTCCAAAGACGACAGACATGGTGTAAATTTAACCTCCCTAGTTATGCTAGATTCCTATTTTAATCAAAGGAAAATAACAACTAGATCTAACCCTGCAGCCAAACGTTAGTAGTTTTATTCCATTTTTCTTTGGCAACAGTCTTTTTATGTGTTTCAACAAAGTCTTTAACAGCAAAAAAGGTACCTGCAATCAGAAAAATAGAGAATTAATTATGAGAATCTGGGAAAATCACAATAAAAACTAGATATGCCATTACAATGACTAGATGCATTAAAAACCAGACCGAATGTGCTAAAATGTTGAATGCATTGAAAGAACAATTGGATGCACTAAAATAATAACCTAATGCGCTGAAACTGAAAAATGATAAAATTAAAGATAAACTCCCTGATGCACTGAAATAGAGCCTAAATGTGCTGCAAAAATTCTAGATGTGCTGGAACAGGAGTCAGATGCACTGAAAGAGCAACCAAATGCGCCGAAACGGGTGCCAAATGCATTGCAAAAAAATTTGGATGCACCGTTTCAAATATTTTGACGGAACCTACAAAATAAAACTCGACATAAAATGGATTAAATCTAGGGTTGGGCCCCACGGTGGGTGCCAATTTATGTATGGTTGTAAAATACGTCCTGCAATGTCAGTTGTAAGAAATCAAACACCTTCATGAAAAGCATTATATAAAAGGAAATTGAAATGGTAGAAATAAAAGCTATGACTATCCTCTTAATTCATTCCATGGTTCTCTAAACTCAAGGAACCCTGCAAAATAATGCTTTCAGATCTTATAAGTCTTGCACATGAATCTACATAAGATTGACAACTTAAGCTACAAGATGTTATAATAAAATTCTACATGCCTATATTTTTGGATTTTTTATATTTGATGCTTGAAGATTAAATGATCCTATGATGAGATAATGCTAAAATCTAGATGTCGAGATTGATGATAATGATCTAATGGAAATGTAAAATGAAAGATGAAATGAACTAAACTATCCAAAGTAAAATTTCCATTATAACACTATATGAACTAAAAATGCAAGACTAAACTAACTAACTCTCCAAATTCTCTCACAAATGCACTAGAATTCAGCACCATAAGATTATCCAAATCTTCATGTTGAAAAGATGTAGCAAAGAGTATTATTTATAGATTTTCTAAGGCTCAAGGTGATGTGGCAACAATGGACGGTCGAGATTGCGATCCTGCGGCATCAACTGCGGAGCATCAAGAGGTTAGAGGGAATCAAGGAGATGGATCCCTTTAACAAGATAAATTTCCAAGTGTTAAAGAGAATCAAAGAGAAGGAGGAACCATGTGTCTCAATTAGTTCCAAATTGGTTGCCAATTTGTTGAAGATGTTTCATATTTTCCAATTTATAAAATCCATTTTTGTGACACATGATGAGGTGGCAGGTGAGTTAGAGGTGGTTAGAGGAAGTATGTAGACATGTGCTTAAATTGAATTAAAAATTCAATTTAAAAGAATATGGTAAATTAGCAAGATGCCAAATTAATTCATTTGTGCATTTTAACCAATTTTATAATAATATGCCAATTTGAATTTAAAAATTCAAATTTAAGTGGAAGAGGGAAAATCAATTAAATAACAAATCAATTTAACTTATCCATTTAATTAATTTAGAAAGAAAGTGAATTTTGGAAAAGAAGAATATAGGATATGAACCATATAAATAAATTTAACAATTTATTTAAAATGGTAGAGGAATTAAGAACATTAATCAAATAGCAAGTATTTAATTAATATAATGCTCTAGACCATTTTTGTGTGCCTACACGAAGCATGAGGAAAGCGTACCTAAGAGAATGGTTTCTATCCCCTAGGGCTATAATTTTTGGTTTATGTTAAACTTTCCCATTACATTCTAAAACAATTTGACATCAAACTATGTGATTGATTTTGTAGACACTGAAAAATGTCCTAAGTCTATGAGCATCATTTTTCCTAGTCATCATCCTCTAATAATTAAATAATTTCAATTATTTAATTATTCTTGATCATATTCCTTTATTAATTAAATGATTTTTTAATTATTTAATTAGTTCACTTTCTAATATTTATTCTATCCTAATCAATTAAAATAAATTAATTGCATCACTAATACCCCTTTCTTCAATAATTAGATAAATCATTGTTTATTTAATTATTTATATTTCATCACATGTCCATAGTCAGATAATAATTATTATTTGACCTTTTATTCTTCTATAATTAAATAATTGACGAAATTATTTAATTATGTGTCATTCTTCTCCTTTAAATAATTGATCCTAATCAATTATCCATATTTAATTTATATCTCCTCCTTTAATTAAATTTATGAATTTAATTAAATCTCCTTTTTCATTTCCTCCAAATAAATGATTTAAAATAAATTATTTATTTGCCACTTGTCCTTCTCCTCCATTTTCGAATAAATAATTTAAAATAAATTATTTATTTGCCACTTGTCATCCCCTTCCATTTTCGAATAAATAATTTAAAATAAATTATTTATCCCTCTATTTTGGTCAAAGAACCCTTGTCATTATTTCATGTCATAGTCTGCATGTCCTACATGTCTGTCATACCGTCAGGCGTCATAGCCATCGGTGTCATATCTTTTCCATGCATGGCATATTCTGGTTCCATCAATTCTCAATCGTAGATCTTGGCATCTTTCTAGAAACTCGATCTTGACCATCCATTTCGTAACTTCTCTCTCATGAATCCTCATCCGTTGATCTTAGAATCTTTCTAGAAGATCAATCTCATCCGTCCATTCGAATGGTTGTCTATAAAAGCAACCCTTCCCCTCCATTTTCAATTCAACAGTCATTATCTCCAACTTTCTTGCTTACTATTTGCAGGTATTTGCACAACTTCAACAACAAATCTGAGGGCAATATTGGCATAAGAAGAAATAGGAGAGACAAGAGAAAAAATCAACTTCAAAAGGGAGTGTTTTATTTCATTTGTTTTTATTTTGATTGCTCTCTTTGTTTGTATTCTCTTGTTTATATTGGGATAATAGTTTAGAAGTGTTGGCTGTCACTTTAATCTATACTATTTGCTTTTCCCCATCTTACAGATTTAAAGAAAAAGAACACATTCAAAACAAAAACTGAACAAGATGGTTGAACCACAAACCCTTTGATTTAGTGCATACTTGTGAAAGAATCCTTATGCTTGCACCCCTTGAAAGGATCTTCCTTGAAGGTTTTTGAACATTCTAGCTTTGATTTCAGGTTACATTAATCAAGGTAAACATTTGGGAACTATGGCTTGGGTGTTGTGATTTCACAACCTAAGTTATAGACATGAAGGTCACATAAGTCCATGCTTGTTGAGTCATTCCAAGTGTTGTTTTATCATTTGCCATACTTCAAACACGAAGAAAAAGTTGAGAGAATTTTTTTTATAAGATCATTGTTCGAACCAAAAAAATTGGAAAGTCAAAAATTCAGATAGTCCCACGTCCATTATTTCCATCCTACCTATTTGAAATAAAAATTAAAAAAATCATTAGGGTCATTCCTCCACTCAGACGTCCATTATATCAACAATTACTTAGGACTCATAGATAGTACAAGTAATATTTCCCACAACATATCCTCTGGAAAAGGAAGTGGAATATAGACCTTAGTTCTTCGACATCTTTATTTCCAAGAAGTAGTATCATTCCAAAATAGCACTCAAACCCTAGGTTATTGAGCTTCACAGCAACCATCCCATAACACCATCAAAATTCATGACCATCTAATGACCAAATGCCCTGGTTCAACAACCAGATCTTGTAGCACCGATCCTTCAACGTAGTCTCAAATATATCGAAGGTGAACAAACTGACATCATAAGCAACTTGAGAACCTTAATTTTTCAGAAGAACGAAACACCCTTCCAGTTTCTCACCGCATCAATTGTCCTAGCTTAAGAGGAAGAGAAAGCTGAAATAGCAGAAGAAAGACCCATATTACCACCATCCACATGGCAATAAATATCCCCTTCATGATCTCACGCAAGGTCAAGATCCCTAAGGTAAAGTGCATAGATCATCATTTTAGACTTAGGCATCTTAGTCTGAAAGCTCTCAAGAAACACCTTTGGGCACTTCACGAAACCAAAACTAGGTTGGTATACAACTTTTACAAATAGGCTTCCAGAAACAATCCAAACTTGTATTCCTTCTAGTATTGTCAGAATCTTGGTTTGTTCCAACAATTCTAATATCTCACATAATCCATAGGACAACATCGGTTCTTTAGGATTTGAGTCACCTAGAGAGTACACCACTCTCCCATAGGGGACCCAAGTTGTTTATGACAACCACGAGATCACAACATAGGAAGAAAATGGAAGAAATCAAGAACACCACCTATATCCCACCAAAAAAAATCATGAACAATGAGAGTAGCCCATGGGCCTATAGGCCAAGTGACCTTGAAACTCCCCAAAAGAGACCAGTGTACAAAAACATTTGCATTGAGGAAGAAATGAACCACAAATAGAAGGAGGTAATGGAAAAAAATAACTAGGACCCAAATAGAGTGGTTTTAGAGGAGGTAGATAGTGAGGAAGAGATAAATGAGGAGGAATTGTTTGAACATTCTAACAACCCTAAGGTTCTCAAACTAATGGACGAGTTGTTAAGAAAGGACCCAAACTCCTATTTCATCAATTTAGCAACAAGCGATGCTAAATTACCCGTGGAATTCCACATAGAGGCTCTCAAAGACCCCAATATTATTCCCTTAGGGGATAACTCAGTTGTGAGACAAATAACCCAACCTCCAAAGATGTTGAATATGCCACTTGTGTTCTCACAAAATAGTGATCAACCCAAAGAGAAACCCTTGTTGAGAAAACCAACTCAGGTTGAACAAGAAGTAGTGGCACAAATGTATCAAGGAGAGCCATCTCAATATGAACCTTTTTGTGCATGTTTTGCACACTTACCCCACCGTGGGCAGGGACACCCTCTTTTCACTCTTGATGAATTGCTTTGCTCCCGTCTCATTTTGTGTGCCCCTTTCCTGGAGCCTAAATTGGTCATGTGTCATCAAACAATCAAATTCCCCTAACCAAATTCACCTACCTGAGTTTTGCTAAGTCTTCTGCTTTCACAGAATTGCCCTTGTGGGTTTGGGTTTCGAACCTTCCATCGTCATCCAGAAACTTTGCTTCTGGATTGTTGTCTTTCCATTGGTTGTTTGCCTTCCATTTGTTGGCTCACATCCTTCCGGCCTCCGGGTTTCAAACCTTCCACCATCGTTCAAGAAGTTTCCTTCTAGATTTTTTTTCCTTTGTTGGTCGTCTACCATCTTCCGTCCTTTCAGCCTCTAGGTTCCAAACCTTCTATCGCCGCCCGAGAACTTTGCTTCTTGATTGTTGTCTTTTCACCACCATCTGGAACTTTGCTTTTGGATTGTTGTCTTTCCACTGGCCATTTACCTTCCGTCTATTGGCTCACATCCTTCTGGCCTTCGAGTTTCAGACCTTCTACCACCATCCAGGAACTTTGCTTCTGGATTGTTGTCTTTCCATCCACCATCTGTCATCTTTCGTCCTTCCAGCTTCCGGGTTCCGGACCTTCCGCCGCCATTCAGGAACTTTGCTTCCAGATTGTTGTCTTTTTGTCATCCTCCTAGGTCCCGAACCCAGAAGCTCTACCCCCAGAATTTTGTTTCACCATGGTTGTTCCAAACAACAAACTCCAGACAACTTTCACTCTTCCTAGCTCTAGGTGCCCTAATGATGATCCAAATGCCTCTTAATCCGAAAACGGAATTTCACCCACATGCTCAAATTGGACCTTCTCTTGTATGAACTTTTCAAATTCCAAATTTGAAGGCGAGAGAAACCATCCGGGTCGCCCTACCCTGTTTGCCCTTTTAAAAAAGCATTCTGGCCAAGGAAGTCTGGCCTCTCAGGCCCGGACCATCTAAACTCCCTCCAAGTAAATTGCTAATGGCAATTTACACTAAATATTATGATCTTTTCACGATGCATGGGTGAATCTAATAAGGATTTTGCAATATTTGACTAATTTTTGCCTTGATTTGTGTATGAAATCACTTATGACACTTCATGTATGCAGGATTCAAGAATCCTACCACGGGTCCATCGGGGAGACCCATTGAGAAAGTTGAACAAGGAAAAGTGCATAGCTCCTGTCACCATTCATTTTATGCCCACCTCTCTTCGTGGCACCCATCAACATATCTAGCATTAGAAGAAGGCCTGTGCCAAGGAATTCAATGACAAAATGCAAGGGGGTGTCCTTAAAGAAAGCATAAGGGGAGCTACCCTACTTTTCACCAAATGATGATGATCTTTAAGGAGTTGTCCACCCGAATCAGAGGAAACCAATCCATTGATTCCAATCGTCGATGGGACCGTTTGATCCTATGAATAATGTTGCAAGTCCATCAAACAAAGGGCAGCTTTCAAGCAGTTTCAACTACAGCAAAAGGGAAATCAGCAAGAGGACAAAATTGATACAGTGACTAACCACTACAAGACAAAATAGGGAAAAGACAAAGATGTATTTTAAATTGCTGAATATTGTGGGGAAGGTGAAGCCATAGTACAATCAAATCAGGGCCACACAATGTATTTCAATCCTAGCCATTCATTCAAGCTTTGGAAAACTATAAATAGGGGTCTCTCCCTCATTTGTAAATGGTTGGAGAGCTAGTGTAAAAGCATTTTGCAGCAATAGAAAGCAACATTGCATGATTTATGGGTGTTTCTTTTTGATTTTTCTCATTATGTGTGCATGGTTCTACTTCCCTATTATTTTAGTAGTTAGTTTCTTGAATGGAAGTGATGATGGTATTTTTTGTTACTATATTTGATGAATCTCTAGCCCATACTTTTGGCACTTGTTGATGACAAGTTATTGTGCAAAGTTAGCCTGGGCTTCCTTACTTCATTGTTGTAACCTGGTTCAATTGCATGTTCATGATGTTTGTATGCAATCTGATAATCTACAATCCTTAGAAGATTGCACTCGTTTTGTGTAACTGTAGGATCCTCTTGGCCAAGCAAAACCCAGTTTGGGGGTTTGTCTATTGTAGTAGCCTTCATGATCACTGTTCATTCGTAGTTTCAGGTCGAGGAACTTACTCTTTTTCCTATTTTTTAATAAGTAGCATTAGGCAAGGTTCATTGCACATTATAAAGCTAAATCTGATGATGAAATGGAGTTTTAGACTGTTGTTTGAACCTGTAGCAAATGCACAACAACTCTCTCATCTTAAGAACTCCATTTACAGATCCAAATTTCCCACTTTGTAACTCATTTGTAAGTCTACTTTGTGATTCCATCAAATCACATGAAACAACTGAGATATTCCAAGCACTGTCAAGACCTGACATTAGAGACCTTGGGATATTTTTATGCAATCTAATTATGGAAGATTGTCTTTTAAGAGAGGTGATGCACCAATGCATTACCTGTGTTGAGAAGTGCATTAAAAACACATCAACAGAACTAGCACTAGAAGGAGGGCATGACATGTTGTGGCTATAAAGCTGAAAATTGGAAGTTGTAATGAATGCTTCAAAGAATAAATCTGAGATAATGAGATCTCTTTTAATGTTGAAGCTTAAAATCAAAAAAAATTGAAGGCAAACAAAGTTGAGTTAAGATGGAGCAGCATGTACAGATTGACATCACTCAACTACGTGCGGATTTAAATAGAAGACTGAGGAAACCGTTGCAGAAATTCACATTAGTGGACAAGTGTAGGATTCATTGCACTCATAGGCATAATGAATTGGAGTGTCTAACATTCTTGGATAGATTTGAAAGAGTCTTGCAGGGAGAAATTCCCTTTTGGGAAATCTATCAGCCTTTAGCCCCTGCAGAATCGACGAAAGAATTGACAACCATGGAAGCCAAGGCATTTGAAGAGCTAATCCGAGAATGATTGGGCAGCAAAGATAGACCAAGATTGGAGGAAGTACTAATGTCAAGCTAGTGCATATTTCACAATGTGCCACATTCAAAATTTACTTGTTCATCATGTGCAAACATCATCACCCAAGTCAAGGGTAGTTTGAACAAGTTGGAGCAGCCAACTATCAAGGAGGACGAGTCATCCCATGAGGTAGAGAAGTTGTCAGCATCTGGAGGATAGCACCTTCAAGATGAACCAAGAAATTCGACACAAACTAGTGCTGGGACAGCAAGCATTGAAGCTGAAAATGAAAAGGAAGGAGCTGATTTTTGTAGGACATCAGAAAGCTTTAATGAAAGTTCAGTCAGAAAGAGGTTAGAAGGCTCTTTCTCCAATAGAAAAAAGCAGTCCTCCAATCTAGAAGAGGAGCCACTGGAAGTTGAAGATGGATCGAAAATTTTTGTAATAGTCTATGTTGGGGCAGCCAATGAAAATGTTGAAAATCAAAAAGAGGAAGAGGTTGACAACTTCAGAATAGCAGAAAATGATGACGAGAGTATAAGTGAAATCATATTAGAAGACCTCTCCTTCATAAACGACAGCGATCAAGAATCTAAAAAAATACAGATTTGGAGGAGTGGGAACAATCATATGCCACAGCTATTCACTATCCAACTTCCTTTCCCAGCAATGACGAAGACCCAATAATGGAGAGATACAACCAGCTCGTTTCTATATTAGCAAAGGATTGGTCAGAGCTAAAATACCAAGTGGATTTGGAGATGCTACTACTGTCGAATTGGTGCAAACTTCATGATTCATCACACTTGGAGTTCACATGTGGACTGTGTCAAGAAGCCATCAAGCAAGTCAAATAATAAGCAAGGTAGCCAAGCACACCACTTCTTGCAGTTGCTTCTAGGATGGAATGTGAGGATCAAGAGCACGAATTAAGTGACAACCTAGTTGAAGGTATTCCTCAAGAGGATGTTGGGACAATAATATAAGAAGGACAACAATACAGTCTTGAGCTTTCGAGCGATGAAGTAGATCAAACAGAAATGTTGTCCACTAGTTATCAAGAATTCCTTCCTCTTGAAGAGCATTTGTGCACCATGGACGATAGGCTTCATGGCAAGTCTTTGGAGGAAAATTGTGTAGTGGATTTTCATCCCCTTGATGAGGTGCCATAAATTGAGGACTTCTTTCCATTGGAAGTTGTACTACAAAGGTATGCTTATGTCGAGGAAGAGCACATCCCAGAAGACAGTAGCGATGAAGACATACTCCTTCAGCCTCCAAATGGTGGTGTGTTAGAGTTTCTGAATTGGGAAAGGGGTTCCTTCTCTATCTATAGCGATAGTGAACAAGGGGAAACAAGTGAACATCATGATGAGACGCATGAATAGAAAAGAGAAGAAGATAAAGGAGGGGGTGTTGAGATAGCTACCAACAGAGATGAAGCACCTAGTCGACTATAAGATGTAACTTGGAGTCCTTCCGCCATGATCGTTATTGATCCTCCTTCGTATTCAGATGGCTACAATAGAAAAGATTCATGCATGTCATTGTCCCATGACATTGAACACCACATAAATAAGGACAACACTTGGGAAAGGAAGTGGGACAGCATACTGCCTTTTGAGGGTAGCAATCGAGTGGACACTAGGTTTGCAAAAAATCAACGAGATGAGGTGTGCTTCCTCAAAGAACAACCAGTGGAGGTTGTGGATACCACACAAGACGTGGAAGAAGTGTTTGTTACCCCGTTCTCCCTACCTTATGTAGGCTTGATGCCTGAAATGCTACATGATCTTGTGCCACCCTCTAAAGTTGTCGATCCAATGATCGACGATGCAATGCTCACTCTCGATTGTCAGATGTTGCCACCTCCATGTGATGACACACAATTTCTATCCTTCCTTGCTCCTATTGATCTTCATAGCTGAATTTATCATTTTGATTATGGGAATGAGGGGACACAAACGTGTTTATGGATTAACCATGGGTTTAGCAAGCGTCCTCAATTGCTGATTTTCCCTGACCAAGTGACTGAACTTGAGTGTTGCAACGTTGAATTTCTTTTTTCAGAATATAAAGATAAATTTGCATGGTTAAGAACGATAATAATCACCTGTTTGCTTGTGCATGCACTACAAAATCTAATGAGCGTTGATGTCAGCTCGCCTTGCCTGAACATAGTGCTTTGTAAATACCTCTTTGCACATAGCTCATTTTTTAGTGTAGGTTTCCTATAAATATTTCGCTTTCCTGCTTTCCTTAGGTTAGTTGGTTTGTTGTCAGTTGCTTGCTTTAGAGTAATTTCTTCCCTATTTTCTTTCGCCATCCCGCTTTGGTTAGTTTTGGTGTTTGCTTTTTCGTTTGCTTATGTTTTCTTTTTATTTTCTCTCACTTTGTTGTTGCTTTGCTCGGGGTCCCTCTGCTTTTGGCTAGTCACATTTGTGCGCACAACAATCATTCTTATTTTTGAGGTTGTTCTATGTATTTCTTTGTCAAACTCTAATCAAGTTTTCAAAGTGGATGGTAAGGATCTTTTGTTAGTGTCAAGTAATTCAGGTGCTTGATTCGAAGGGGATAAGTCATTGGTTGATATCATTCCTAACGTATTCTAAAATCTTATATCTCTCACACATTTTAAGAAACTGATGGTCATTGTAGGCCTTTGTGAAGTCTAGTTAAGTGAAAAATCTAACATTTTGCTTCAGCGCCATTGTAATTCTCAACCCTGACCACGAGCTTCAATGCTTGTGGGTTGAAATAAAAAGAATTGAAAATTGAAAATCAAAAGAAAAGAAACAAAAGAAAGAAAGCAAAATATTGCAAATCAAAAGAAAAGAAATTCAGCTTTTTAGGGGAATCCGAGCAACTCTATCGAGGCTAGTGATGCTCGGCCGACAGTAGAGCAATGCTCAGGAGAATCATAGCGACAACCTCATCGGGGCTATGGATGCCTGACTGGCAGCGAGGCAATGTCTTAGATGCTTTTGGAGTTAGAATAAACTACATAGCTTAACTTGATGGAGCTTAGGTTCTTGTAGCAACTGAAGGGTGGGAATTAACGCAACTGCACACACTTGGATTTTTAGCATACTGAAGGTTGGATTAACTAGTGGTTTTGATCCTTTGGTTGAGATTCTAGCTTATTTTCCCTAGTGTGAGGATCAAAACTAGAGATTTTGGGTTTGTGATTCTAGTTTGTCATCAAATGCTCTAGAGCATTTCCCCAGTGAGTCACCATTTGTTGTGCATTTTTTGCACACATGCCCCACCATGGGCAGGGACCCCCTCTCTTCACTCTTGATGGGCTGCTTTTCTCTCATCTCATTTTGTGTGCCCCTTTCTTGGAGCCTAAATTGGTCATGTGTCATCAAACAATCAAATTCCCCTAACCAAATTCACCTACCTAAGTTTTGCTAAGTCTTCTATTTTTGCGGAAGTTCCCTTGCAGGTCCAAGTTCTAGACCTTTTGTCACTGTCCAAGAACTTTGCTTCTGAATTGTTGTCTTTCCACTAGTCGTTTGCCTTTCGTTCCCTAGCTCATGTCCTTTCGGCCTTTCGGTTTTGGACCTTCCGCTACCATCCAAGAACTTTCCTTCCGGATTTATATCCCTTTGTTGGCCGTCTATCATCTTTCGTCCTTCCGGCGTCTGGGTTCCAAACCTTTTGCCGCTGTCTAGGAACTTTGCTTCCGAATTGTTGTCTTTCCGCTATCGTTCAGAACTTTGCTTCTGGATTACTGTCTTTTCGTTGGTCGTTTTCCTTTCATTAGTTGGCTCATGTCCTTCCGGCCTCTGAGTTCCAGACCTTCTACCGTTGTCCAATAACTTTTCTTCTAGATTTTTATCTTTTCGTCTGTCGTCCACCATCTTCCGTCATTCTAGCCTTCAGGTTCTGGACCTTCCACCATCGTCCGGGAACTTTGCTTCCAGATTGTTGTCTTTCCATCAACCTCCCAGGTCCCGAACCTCGGAGCTCCGCCCCTGGATTTTCGTTTCACCATGGTTGTTCCAAACAGTAAACTCCAAACAACTTTCACTCTTCATGGCTTTGGGTGCCCCAATGATGATCCAAATGCCTCTTAATCCAAAAATGAACTTTGACCCACATGCTCAAATTAGACCCTCTCCTGCATGAACTTTTCAAATTCCAAATTTGAAGCTGAGAGAAACCATCTAGGTGACCCTGCCTTGTTCGCCCTTTCAAAATAGCATTTTGGCTAGGGAAGTCCGGCCTCTCGAGCCTGGAATGTCCAAACTCCCTCCAAGTAAACTACTAATGGAAATTTACACTAAATATTATGATCTTTTGATGATGCATGGGTGAATCTAACAAGGAGTTTTCAATATTTGACTAACATTTTCCTTGATTTGTGTATGAAAGCACTTACGACACTTCATGTATTCAGGATTCAAGAAGCCTACCACGGGTCCGTCGGGGAGACCTATTAAGAAAGTTGAACAAAGAAAAGCACATAGCTCCTATCACCATTCATTTTATGCCCACCTCTCTTCATGGCACCCATCAATAGAGCTAGCATTAGAAGAAGGCTTGTGTTAAGGAATTCAATGACAAAATGCAAGGGGGTGGCCATAAAGAAACCATAAGGGGATCTACCCTACTTTTCACTAGATGTTGATGATCTTTAAGGAGTTGTTCACCCAAATCAGAGGCAACCAATCCATTGATGCCAATCATCGATGAGCTCGTTTGATCCAATGAAGAATGTTGCAAGTCCCTCAAACAAAGGGCAGCTTTCAAGCAGTTTCAGCTATAGCAAAAGAGAAATCAGCAAGAAGACAAAATTGCTACAGTGACTGGCCACTACAAGACAAAATAGGGAAAAGACAAAGATGTATTTTAAATTGTTGAATATTATGGGGTGATGAAGCCCTAGTACAATCAAATTTGTGCCGCAAAATGTATTTCAATCTTATCCATTCATTCAGGCTTTGGAAACTATAAATAGGGGTCTCCCCCTCATTTGTAAATTGTTGGAGAGTTGGTGTAAAAGCATTCTGCAGCAATAGAAAGCAACATTGCATTATTTATGGGTGTTTCCTTTTGAGTTTTCTCATTATGTGTGCATGGTTCTAATTCCCTATTAGTTTAGTAGTTAGTTTCTTGAATGGAAGTGATAATGGTATTTGTTGTTATTGTATTTGATGAATTTCCAGCCCATACTTTTGGCACTTGTTGATGACAAGCTATTGTGCAAAGTTAGCCTAGGCTTCCTTACTCATTGTTGCAACCTGGTTCAATTGCATGTTCATGATGTGTGTATGCAATCTGAAAATCTGCAATCCTTAGAATATTGCACTAGTTTTGTGTAATTGTAGGATCCTCTTGGCCAAGCAAAACCTAGTTTGGGGAGTTTGTCTACTATAGGAGCCTCCATGATCACTATTCATTCATAGTTTCAGGTCTAGGAACTTACTCTCTTCCCTGCTCTTTTTCCTTTTTTTTAATAAGTATCGTTAGGAAAGGTTCATTACACATTATAAAGCTAAATCTGATGATGAAATGGAGTTCTAGACTATTGTTTGAACCTATAGCAAATGCACAACAACTCTCCCATCTTAAGAACTCCATTTGCAGATCCAATTTCCCCACTTTGCAACTCATATGTAATTTTGCCTTGTGATTCCAACAAATCACATGAAACAACTGAGATATTCCAAGCACTTTCAATACCTAACATTAGAGACCTTGGGATAGTGTTCTGCAATCTGATTGTGGAAGATTGTCTTTCAAGAGAGGTGATGCACCTATGCATTAACTGTATTGAGAAGTTCGTAAAAAAGACATCAACCAACCTAAAAATAACAATCCACCTCCTGGGTAATATATACCTCAAAACACTTCAAGTATCGACCCCTCCTAGAACAATCAGTACCATCGACAAGGTGGAACACAGGGTCCCCTTCGAACAATCAGTACCATTGATAGGGTGGAACACAGGGTCCCCTCTGAATAATCAACACCTTCAACAAGGTGGAACATAGGGTCCCCTTCTGGACTAGCATTTCTATCAACAAGGTGTCCCACTAATGCATCACCAGGGTAACCTTCATTTTAGTCCTACCCAGTAGGGTGTTCCATAGAGCGCCCTTATTCAATCATCCCATCAACAAGGTATCCCACTAACGCATTGTTAGGGTAACCTTCAATTTAATCCTACCCAGCAAGGTGTTCCATAGAGCGCCCTTATTCAGTCTTCCCAACAAAAAGGTATCCCGCCAATGCATCATCAAGGTAACCTTCATTTTAGTCTTGCCCAACAGGGTGTGCTACAAAGCGCCCTTATTCAGTCATCCCATGAACATGGTATCCCACCAACCCATAACCAAGGTGACCTTCATTTTAGTCCTACCCAGCAAGGTGTGCCACATAACATCCTTATTAAGTCATCCCATCAACAAGGTATCCCGCAAACGCATCACAAGGGTAACCTTCAATTTAGTCCTGCCCAGCAAGGTGTGCCATAAAGCACCCTTCTTCAATCATCCCATCAATAAGGTCACCACAAATGCACCATCAAGGAATCCTTCAATATGTTCCACCCAGACAATAAGGAGTTAACCCTCCTTATGCACAACAAGGAATTAACCCTCCTTACATCCCATATGGCTATCAAGGTCCTATACCTTCACAATACCCAATCTTCGACTAAAACCTGGTAGGGAAACAAGGTTATTACATGCAAGGTTTGCAAACACATGTACCAAAAATAGAGATGGCACTAAAGCTAGATGTTGTCACCCAAAAAATAACATATATGTAGATAGGAAAATAGAAGAAGACCTAAAACCTATAGGAAAATTTTCCATTCACACTCGATCGTTCCATCACGAGACTACCCTTTCTGAAAACCTTTGAGATACTTAGGTTTGATAGAAAGTATAAAGGAGTAGGATATTTGGTAGAGCATGTACAAGACTTCTCGGTATGATGTATGAAGGTACAAAACAATGATTCCTATCTCATGAGGCTCTTTCTACACATCCTTATAGGTCACACTATAGAGTGGTTCACCCGTCTACAACCCAGAATCAGAACTTTTGATGAGTTATGTAGCAAATTTATAACCCACTTCTCGTTTAACATAGAACAATATATCACCATCACTAGTTTTTCCATGATCAAATAGAACCAAGGATATTTCTTTACATCCTACCTACAGAGATGGATACACAAAGCGATTCGATGCAAATGACCCATTCTAGACAAGGAGTTGGTGGATATTTTCATCATGAATGTCCTATCCAAAATAAACTACCAGCTCACTATGCTATGTTCTATAGACTTTGAGGAAACAATCGAAAATGGGTTACCTATTGAGAGAGACCTCATAGCAAGAGGAACCTTAAGAAAAAACAACTCAAAAGAAAGTCCCTCTAGCTCAAACGAGAAACCCAAAGTCTGGGGTAAAAATAAGAACATCACAAATGATGGAGTGGTAGACACTAGAGTAGTATGGAACACACAAATCAAAACAAACCACAAGTGGCACAAACAAGCTATGGTCCCAACAATACACAAAACAACGAAATTACATATCCCAAGAACAATCAGGTTGTAAATCAACAGAGAAATTAAGAGGGCAACAAAGGCAATATGATCAACCTAGGAGGCAATTCATTGTATTAGGTGAGTCACTTGAAAAAGTTATGTGAAAACTAGTACAACAAAACCTCATCAAAATGAATGACCACCCAAATTATGAGGAACCTAGCTTTAAGACACCATTGTACAATGAGAAATACTTATAAGATTTCCATATGATCAAAGGACATACAACCAATAATTGTATGCACCTCAAACATATCATTCAAGACTTGATAGACAAAGGGGAAGTAGACGTTGATCATCATCCCAGAAACAAGGACCTATAAATATACTCAAACCCAATCCCAAACCACGCTAAGAGGAATGATAAAGGAAAGGGACAAGAGTACCACAATGCTAATTACACATACGGTGACACAGTTTTAGGAACCCTCTCACAAGTTGATGACAATAAGGCAAACATAGTAACGATACGAGGAGGAGACAACAACTACAACGTGACTACCCATCGAGGAAGAGTTACAATACAAGGAGCACCTCCCAAACCCACAATCAAGTCACCAAGTGACTAAAACATTGTCGAACAATTAAAGAAGACATTTGCTCTCATCTCCATCCTAAAATTGTTAAAACTATCACTCGTACATAGGGAGATATTGGAAAAATTAATGGAAACGTCAGTCCCTAATGAATTCGATCCCATTCAGTTCCAAGCTATGGTTGGAAAAATCACTACAAGTAATCATTTATCCTTTTCTGAGAAAGACATACCACAAAGAACATTCCACAATCAAGCTCTATACATAGAGTTTGGTGTTCACAAAACCATGGTCAAAATAGTATTAATAGATAATGGTCCAGGTTTAAACATTTGTACCTTGAAATTCATCAAATAGCTGGGGTATTCTGATGATGAGTATCACCATAAGGGCCTATGATGACTTGGAAAGAAATTTTGAAGGAACAGTCAGGTTGTCAGTGCAGATAGGAGTGGCCATCACAGAAACTACTTGTCAAGTACTAGATCTTGAGTTTCCATACAACCTACTCCTGGGATGCCCTTGGATCCATGCATTACAAGCAATCCCTTCCACTTTTCATCAATTCCTAAAGTTTCCCCATGAAGGAAAGGAAGTAACACTATATGTTGATCCTGAACCTTTTCATTTTTGTGCCAAGTTGGAGGAAAAGTACAATAAAATCCAACATGTTCCTAGCAATGATATAGCCTTCCATTCCTTTCTTATGTCGACCTTTCCATGCTTTCATCAACCTCCACCAAAAACACATCAAGTGAATAGCCGAAAATGAAAGCCAAGATTCAAGTACTTGACAAGGGTAATGGGAACTACCATTTTAACCAAGAATTTTGCATTGGCATGCTTCCACCAACACCCAAAGTATATGGAGGTCCAAAAGATATCAAGATAGTACAAATGATAGCCAAACCCACTATCTTTACTAGATGGGGAGACATGAAAGATGAAATATTTGAGGAGGACCTTTCATCTATGATATACAAGGAGAACCAAAAAGAACCAAAACAGATACAACCCATTTTAATTGATCCTAACACTAGAGGTTATCAATTAATCAAACAAATGGGATACAATGGAATAGGTGTCCTTAGGCTACATAAAAAAGGCCAATCAGAGCCTATCACAGTAGAACAAAGGCAAAAAAATATGGGGCTAGGTTATAAACCAAAAGATGTGGTCATTCCAAAAATTGGACGAGCCTCTTGGAAGAAACGAGAAAATTTTGCTAGCATTAAGGCACTAGATATCTATCATGTCATGTACAACAAGTTACCCATTAAAGACTTGTTTGAAAACTTTAGAAAATATAGGTTCCCTCTCCAATACCTGGAAACCATTCCCAACATCTATTACCATTCTAAAACGAACTCTAATGAATACGAATGGGATTCTCCTTCCTTTGTCACCGGATATGATTCCCCCACTTCTAGTAATGATGAAGAAGATACTTAGTGGGAAAAAAACACTAGAACCATATTGAACAATTCACATACTTCTGTAAATTTTCCAAACCAAAATGATAGCCTCCCACTTTGTTACCCAAAACTCGTAGATTGGGATCAACAACAACATACACCTGTTCTAGATCAATTCTAGAATGATGAGGCAATCATAGAATTCATAGGACTTTGAACAAACATACCAACAAGAGATAACAAAGAAGGGTTCATCATGGAGCTAGAACAAGAAGCATATTTTGCTAGAGAGATTGAATCTTCTAGTCACCAAAAAAAAAAATGATCCCCTAAGGAAAGCCACACTGTGGCTCTATCAGATCTAGAAAAGAGAAGAATAAAGGATGCATCTGAAGGTGAAAACCTCCTAGAGGCACCTGAGGATGGAGGATTCAATATCCCCATATCATAATATCAAAAAAAATCAACACTCCTTGTAGAAGAAATAAAATCCATAAATGTTGGCACAACAGAGGACCCAAAGATAACATACCATGCAATATCACTTGATACTAAGGAGAAAGTGAATTTCACAATGTTCATCAATGAGAGAGGTAAACTTTTCCTGGACCTATGCTGACATGCCTAGACTAGATCCAACATTAGTGGTGCATCATCTAGCTGTCATCCCTAGAGAAAAGCCTATCAAGCAAAAACTTAAAAAAATGCATCCCCAGATAGCATTACTGGTAAAGTTAGAACTAAAGAAGTGACTAGAAGTGGGTTTCATCAAACCCATCGACTATCCACAATGGATATCAAATCTAGTACCAGTGTCCAAACCTACTAGGGGCATAAGGATATGTACAGACTTCAAAGACTTGAATAAGGCTTGTCTAAAAGATGACTTTCCATTGCCAAGCACTGACATGATTGTAGATCTAATAGCACGGCATAAGATGTTATCCTTAATGGATCATTTCTTTGGATACAACCAAATAAAGATCTCTCCAGATGACCAAAAAAAAACAAAATTCACTTGTGCTTGGGGGACTTTCTATTGGAATGTAATGCCTTTTGGTATAAAGAATGTAGGAGCAACCTATCAAAGAGCAATGAATACCATATTCCATGACATCCTACACACAATCATGGAGGACTATGTGGATGACACTCTAGCAAAGTTAATCAAAAGGGTAGATCACTTAACAAATATAGCAAGGGTGTTTGATTGACTGAAACAGTACATTCTAAGACTCAACCTTAAGAAATGTGTGTTCTGAGTAACATTTGGAAAGTTGTTGGGGTACATAGTGTCAAGAAGAGGGATAGAATTGGATCTTGCCAAGGTAAAAGCTATAACAGAGATACCTCCAAAAACACTCAAACAGTTGAGGAGCCTACAAGGGAAGCTACAACCCATCAAGAAATTTATTGCACAACTAGCAAATGAGTGCTACCCTTTCACTCATCTCCTACACAAAGACATCACCTTCAAATGGGATGGGAGATTCCGCCAAGCATTCTATCAATTCAAGGAGTATCTACTTACTCCTTTGATACTCATGCCACCTATTCTTTAAAAAGGAGAAGAGACTTTATGTGTCTACCACACAAGTAGCATTGGGAGCTCTCTTGGCCCAGCTAGATGATAACAATAAAGAAATGTCAATCTACTATATCAACAAAACACTGGCACGCTATGAACTAAACTACTCACCCATTAAAAGAGCATGTCTCTTAGTCGAGTTTTCAACACAAAAGCTAAGACATTACATCTTAAACAGAAAGGTGAAATTGATTTTGAAGGTGGACCCACTCAAATATTTACTAGCAAAAGCAGCCTTAATAGGTCGAATAGCCAAATGAGTGATGATCTTGAGTGAATTTGATATAAATTACATAGACAAGAGAGTAATAAAGGGACAAGTCATAGCAGAACAATTGGCCAAAGCACCCATAGATGATCATAAACCTCTCATAGTGGATTTTCCATATGAGAGTGTCTTGATGATAGAACAGACTGACCAATGGACTCTATACCTTGATGGGTCCCATACTCAACATGGTTCTAGAATAGGTATTTTATTTCTCACACAACAGGGAGATAGTATACCCAAGGCCTACAAGATTGTATTCCCCTATACAAATAACATCTCATAATATGAAGCTCTTATCATGGGGCTCAATATGGTGATCGAATGGAGAATAAAGAGCTACATGTCTTTGGAGATGCTCAGCTAGTAATCAGACAGGTGAACGATGAATAACAAACAAAATAATGGTGGATAGCTTCACAGAGTACTTCATCAAAATAACCTTTGAACAAGTTCCTAGGATCAATAACAGAGTTGTTGATGTAATGGCAACAATAAGTTCACTGCTTGATATTCCTTAGAACATGCCTAAATATGAATTCCTCATGGAACAACTACTTGTGCCTACATTCGACATCCCAAAATTAGAAATGGTATGTGTTATTATTTTTCCTAACTCCCCATGGTACCAAGATACTTTTGACTATATCTAGAATGGTATCATACCATTTGACTTAACGACTACTCAGAAGAAACCTTCACCCATAGAACCTACCATTTTATGATCTTAGGAGAAACCCTATACCATCATAGCATAGATGGTATGTTACTTTTATTCCTTAATGTAGAAGAAGTACAAACGGCCTTACAAGAGGTCCAAAAAGCTATTTGTGGATCCCACTCTAGTATACCTAACCTAGTCTAGAAGCTACTCAATGGAAGATACTATTGGCCTTCCATAGAAAAAGACTGCATTCAACATTCTAGAAGGTGTCAACAATGTCAACAACATAGTGATCTAGTTCATGCACCAGCACAAGAGTTGAGACCCATCACAACACCATGGCCTTTTTCGTAATGGGGATTAGACTTGGTAGGTAAGATATCATCCAACATGCATAAATTCATTATCACCGTAACATAATACTTCATTAAATAGATAGAGGCAATTCCATTGACCTATATCACCGACAAACAAATATCAAAATTTATTTTGAATTATCTCATTTTTAGGTATGGAATCCCATATATAATTGTAATAGACAATGGCACCCCATTCAAGAATTAGGATGTCTAGGAACTTTGTTCCAAGTTCTCTATCCAACATAGATTTTCTACACCCTACTATCCTCAAGGAAATGGTCAGGTAGAGGCATCCAATAAAAAAATACTAAAAATATTGAAAAAATAATATCAATGATGTCGATCATGATTGGAACTTGTAGCTAAACCCAACCTTATGGGATTATCAAACCAAAATTCACACACCTACTAGTGTAACACCCTTTTCCTTGGTCTATAGATCAGAAGTTGTATTACCTATCGAGGTCAAAATCCCCTCATCACAAGTTTCATTAAAATGCATGGTTAGCAACAAAGAATACAAGGTATCCAAACTAAATTAATTAGAGCTCCTAGATGAAAGGCATTTGAGCATGTTAAACCATCTGCAGGTTTATCATAATCGGCTCAAACAAAGCTATGACAAGAGAATGAAAGACAAACTTTCAAGTCGGTGACTTAGTCCTCAAGGAGAATCATAATATACAATTAAATCAAGATGGAAAGGGAAAATTTGAACCTAACTGGTTAGGCCCATTCATCATAACAGCAAGCTATGGCTCTAGGGTAGTTTAGTTGGCTACTCTTGAAGGAGAATCTCTAGCCAAACTGCTAAACAACAACCACCTCAAGAATTTTTATACATGAAACACGTCAGAATACCCCAAGCAAAAGGGTAAAAATCCAAAAAAGAAAAGAAAAAGGAGATAGAAAAAAAAATAAAATAAAATAAAAAAGCAAGAAATAAAATATTCTTTGAGTGAAAACCACTTTGTAGTGCTCCTAGAATAGGTACCATAGTCAAAACCTACAAAGTAGGCGTTATGGGTGAATAAAACATGCATCATTATCTATCAAAACTTTTTTACGGCATCCACCCATCCATTTCATAAATCGTGTATCCAACCATGGCTTGTCACTGATTAAGGTAAGTCATTTTATTGGGGGAAACTTCTCGAAGCTGGTCAAGGATTAGATCTGGTAGCATCCGATCATGGTCATAAAATAGAAAAAGTAAAAAACACTAGAAACCACAAAAATCAAAAACATGCATCAAAAACAAAAGAACATCATTGGGTTATTCCTTCACTCAAACAGCCTAAGATATCAACATTTTCTTGAACCTCGCAGCTAGTTCAAATGAATTTCCCACAACATATCCTCTAGACATAGAAACAGGATATCAATCCAAGCTATCAATGTTATTTACCCAAAAATAATTCATGCTTTGAGTCAAAAGGTTGAACTACGTGGTCTCTACGTGTACAACATAGGCAAGTATTTTTAGCCCCTGAGACCCTAGGTCAGTCCCCTTACATTTCCAACATGCTTTATTTCAACTTAGTCAAAAAATACAAAATCCCAAAACATATACAACATATAAAATCCAAAAACATTCACAAAACATAAAAATTCAAAAGGGTCAAAACAAGCGAACTACAAGCCTCTGTGTGTACAACATAGGAAAGGCATATCTTTGATGAGCCCCCGAGGCCCTAGGTTAGTCCCATGAAAACAACAAAAATAGCATCATAAAACTTATAAAATAAAAAAGACACATCATGTCATCTCACCATCAAAATCCACGATAAAAATTTCATCCATGATAAACGAATTGTCACAATCATGCTTTGAAAAAACAAACAAATAAACAAATCAAACATCAAAATCTATAACTTTCAAGCAAAACAATCACATAAGAGTTGACTATAAATAGATAAAAACAATGCCAAACTATCAACTACCTATCGTTTTAACAAGTCCCAACAACATCCTAAGATATGCCTTAACGGATCCATTCCCACGATAGACATGATCAACAATGGATAATAGCCCCAACCTAAACAGATATGGCAAGTGATATTGCAACTTTGTTTTTATCTTTTTGTTGTCTTACTTTTTTATAATTTATTTTATTGACTCATTCCCAGGATCTCTCAAGGATGTCCATAAGGATTTAGAGAAGAAGGAATGGGGGCAATTGAGCATCATTTCGATTTGTTGTTTGTAAGATATTTTTATAATATTACCATGGTGAATACTTGCTTTATTGGGTATGGAAGTTGTATTAAAATAGTTTGTGAAGCAATTACATATTAGGTGTTCTATACTTCTCTGTGTGACTGGTCTGAAATGTTTTTCACGCAACCCCCCTATACTTTAAACAAAGTTTTTGTATGTCTAGTATGAACAAAGATACTCTTTGTTTGTAGAGTCAAAGTCCACGCAATGGATACAAAGTCACCTTGGTAATTCATACCCTGGTGCATCGTATTTGTTTGCTACATCAAGCAAGGATTTTCAAGCCGTGAAGTCTCTAAAGTGAAGCAAAAGCAACTCATCAATCACTATCCATCATCAATATTTCTTCTAATCAACATCAAATAACTATCTGTCATCAATAGTTCTTCTAATTAACATCAAATTTCTATTCATCGTCATCTTTCTACTAACTAAAAAACATCATATCTCTATCTATCATCAATATTTCTTCTAATTAACATTCATCCTACATAAAACATCATCAGTACCATATCCATATTGCATTCATAAATGTTATCAATACATATCGTGATGATGATAAACCAATTAAAACATCATGTATCATATATGGGGCATTCACTTATCAACAAAATCACATCATAAATGAGATAAAGTATGATGCATTCCTCCACATCAAATTCATACGTCAGAAAAGCACAACAACACATATAAATATACATCATCATATATCACCATCACATAAGCATAAAATGAGGTTGAATCAAAGAAGGTATATCTCATATATATCATCATCAAAAAGGGAATGTGTCATAAGTACATCATCTGCAATGACACAAGTGTGATAGGATAATACAAAATGATAACATATATACGAGGTCTCGACTAGACCAATGAATATATATAACACATGTCTACAAAATGGCTTTATGCCATGAAACAACATGAAGATCAAGTACCAAAAAAGTAAGACCCCAATAGGAGGGACAAAACACTACTGACCATCAAAACGATTTGGATGTCTCACAGACTGATCATCTATGCCAACACCTGTACCACCATCGCCATTGCTCATAACACTCGACTCCCCAAACTGTGGACGTCGAGAGGCCCTAAGAATAATAGCATCATATAAGGTCTAATAATAGGTGGATGTTTGTAGATGCCGATCTCACTCAACTCGCATACTATCACGCTCTGCTTGGAGAGTATCTCTCTTTGCTGTCAGTAACAGTAATTGAGCCTCTATAGCATGTCGTCGGCCAATCTCACTCTCTCACTCAGCCCTCAGAGTGTCTACCAAAGCCTCCATGATTTGTCATCACGTAATCTTTGCATCTCTGGCCAAATTCATCTAAGCTATCAATATATCAACATCCCTAACTGGTGGAGGAGGACCTAGAACTTGTCCTTGACCCTATGTAGGAGGAACCCGCTCATCCTAAATACCTTATGCCTCATCACGTCGATCTCAATCCAACTGCTCTATGAGAACTCCCCGTGATGACCTATAAGACTTGCTTTACCCACAATGGGATCACCTCCAGGATCAGTAAGCCTCAAAGGACTGTGTTGTTCCCACCACTCATCATAATCATGAGTAATTTACCTAGATCTACCACACCAACCAGCCAACCCCAACCAACTAGGGCAAGTGCTCCAAACTCGGCAATCATAGTATCTGAATCAACCTAGAGACCCCATACATGGACCTCCTGAGTAGCCCAACCAAACTGAGCCTCATACGCATTAGGAATCCACCCCTATCTCTCTCTGAACTTGCGATGGACTCAGTTTGGTAGATAATGCTCTATCACAGAAGACAAACAACCAATCAACCAATGGGTTTGTCGAAAGAAAACAAGCTAATCAACATCCTCTACCCAAACCTCATAGCTAATATAAGGTCTCCACACGAAACCAGGCATCTCATCAAACACACAACGCCAATAATGCAGGTCCCCAGAAAAGGTGTAATGCATAAAGTCCCCATAATGATAAGAGTAGGGATCTTTCGGAGAACGATCCTAAATCTCGTTCAGACGAGTCACTGCAATATGCTCCCACACCCAAACGTGCAAAAGTGAAACACCTATAAACATAGACTTCCCATCCTGATAAACCACCTTTTGCATATCTTGGTAAAGATGAACAAGCAAACAAGCACCCCGGGCATATCTCATCCCATGCTTTAGCATACTCTCGATACATGTACCCCAACCCACAACAAACTGATGACCCTTCCTAACAAGAACAACTAATCCTGATACTAGATCATAGAGGACAAGTACAATAGGATTTGCACTGTCAGAAAATCTAGATAAATCAACCTCTGAATCATGAACATCCAAGTGTGCGACACCTAAAAAAATTTGCATAGCACAGGAACCTCATCAAACTTGATATGTAATGAGCTCACCATGAATAGGAAAATTAAGTATCCTCCAAACATCCTCAAGAGTAATAGTAGCCTCCCTTATAGGCAAATGAAAGGAGGACATCTCAGAGTGCCACCTCTCCACAAGAGCAGTCATCATCGTTGTATGAGTCCTAATCAAAGGCATGTAACAAATATAATGTAATCCCATGGCATAAAGGAATTCCCTCTCTAATGCACTTAAGCAGGTAATCAGATCAAACAAATGGTGAGGACATGTCTCTCTCGTCATAAGTGGTCTGAGATTTGCCTGTAATCATTATAAATCAGGATGTTAGGGTTTCACTCTAAACATGTAAAGGAACACAAAATCACATTTAGGATGACAAATAGACACATGCTAAGGTTTAGAATAAATGCTAAAAGGAAATAATAGAAGGAGAAGTCAACTGATAGGTTCTGGAGCAAATGCTCAGCAAATACTAGACAAGAGAATTGTTTTCAAGCAACTACATAGGTTTAGGTCAAAATCATGAAACAGGGGCATTGTTTTCAGGCAACTGCATAGTTTCAAGTCAAAGGCACAAAAACAAGGGTGCAAGTTTAGGTCAACTACGCAATTTTAGGTCAATAGTGCAATTTTCAAACAACTACATAGTTTGAGGTCAAAAGCATAAAACAACAACGTAAATTTTAAGAAACTACATAATTTTCAAGCAAGTGTGTAGTTTTGACAAGGGAAATGCATATAAACTGACGCAATTGTGTAGAAATCTCAAAAACATCGATATTGATTGACAGAACTTCATACATGCATAAGGAGAACAAAACATGATGAAAGCGAAAAGCGAGAAGCTACATACCAGGGCACCGACGCCTGAAGGTCATCCAAACTCCCGAACAAGCTCAGAACGATGTGGAGAAACCTTGAATCTCGACATTTTTCCTCAACAACTAATAGAATGTGAAATCTAGAGACAAGAATTAGCAAGAGGATCAAAGAACAAATGATCCAATTTGAAGACAAATTGCTTATATAAACACCTCAAGAAAACCCTTATTTCATCTAGGAAACCATAATTTCACTTAGGGAATCTTCCAACATTCAAATTAGAAGCTCTAAAAATTGGAGCGAGAAATGATGCACCTATTGATATAATATTTCATCTAAAAAAATTGAAACGACAATATAATAGTGTCAAGAGACTAACCTCAAAGCTTAAAATTTTTAGTCAACCTCTCGAGGGGGCAGCACAGAATCCTACCATCATTCCACTGAATGTTGAGGCATAATTCTTTTTCAAAAACTTTATCTTAAAAATAGAATCTTTGAAACAAAGCAACCAATACTTTGTATCAAAGAGGGGCAAAATGTAGACATGTGAAATTGACTTAACACCTATCACACACCCCAAATAGCATCGAACAACATCAAACAACATCGAATAGCATCGAACAACATCAAACAACATCAAACAACATCAAACAGCCTCGAACAACATCAAACAATATTAAACATCATCCCAAAACATCTAGTAACATCTCAGAATGACTTAAAATCATCTCGAAACATCTCGTAACATATCAAAATGACTCGAAATTGTCCCGTAACATCTCAGAATGACTCGATTGTCCCGTAACATCTCAGAATGACTCAAAACTGTCTCGTAACATCTCATAATGACTCAAAATTCTCTCGTAACATCTTGAAATGACTCAAAATTGTCCCCTAACATCTCAAAATCATTCAGAATTGTCTTATAACATCTTGGAATGACTCAAAATTATCCTAAAACATCTCGTAACATCTCGGAATTGATAGGCCAAAACTAGGGTAAAGAATAAGAAGGATTTCAGCTTATTCTAAGAGTGTCAACCCGGGGATCATAGCTTGCGAGAAGTGTTGCGGCAGTATACCTAAAGGGAGGAAAGCAATGAATCAAGTGGGGATGAAATGTAGCTAGAACATGCATAAATTTCCTATGTGAAAATTTGGTTCAACTTTCCTATTCTGTCTTTCTGTGAAAAGCATGACAAGAACTATGTCATAAACTATAACAATCTGCAACACTAATAATCTGCAAAAATAACAACAGTTTACAACATAAAGTAAAACAACCCAGATCACGTAATCATTTAGCTAGTGTTTAACAAAGGTGTTGAAATTGAAATCATCCAAAAACGAAATCTATCTTAACCAAACAAAATTGAAAGCAAACAAAATGCAAAAAAAAAATGTCACTGTGCTTTTCAAGGAGTGGGCCCTTGCTCCATGTTGGCACGATGGATAGTGTTAGAACCCAAAAAATTCCATTAAAATCTAAATGTTTTTTCCATTTTCGAACCTGATATTTCCACTATCTTCCTTACAAAAGTAATTCAATGCCTTTTATACTTTACCCCCCATTTAATTTCCATATATTTCACTACCTTCTCATGAAAAAATAACTTTACCGCCATCCAAAATAAATAAAAAATGACTTATATCCTATACCGCTGACCTGAACCCTTTAAATTTTTCTCCCTACCGCTTTACCGCGAATAGCCTTCAAACAGTCCATGGTTTTGCAGTAGAGGTTCAGCTTGGTGGTCATCAAACAACCACCGCTATACCACGCACAGTAAAATCTTTACCCGCGGTAACGAGGTAAACAGGGAGGCAATCGACAACGATAAATGTAGCGGCTAAACAATCAAGCACAAAATGTTTACCGCGCCACCGTGCGCGGTCTAAACATAGACCGCAGTGGTGCGGTGATGGTGAGTCACCAGCGGAAGCCACAGTCACAAAGACTGTTACCGCTACACCGTGAGCATTTATTCGACTAAGCGCGGTGATTACGGTGATAGGGTTAGCAATAGCTAGCTGTGAGGAAGCAAACGAAGTGGTTACCGCTACACCACGCATGGTTTGAACATAGACCATGGTGGTCACAGTAGTCGGGATATAGCAACAGAGGTGATGGTTTGAGATGACACTGCGGTACCCCTGGCAGTCAATCCAGGCACCGCGATGACCGCGGTAACATAGACTTAACGGTTGGTAAAGACGGATACCGCTATACCACGGTTGGACAAGAGGAAGTCGGTGATTGAGCGATGAATAGAGAAGAGACAGCTAGTCGTTACCCTGCGGTACCATGAAGAGGCAATGAGTTGACCACGGTAATGCAGGTAATGGTGAGAGATGATAGTAAAGGCTAATACTGCCACACCGCGAGGAGATAAAGCTTGACCGTGGTGGAGCGATGGAAGAGTTGGAAAACATGATGGTCAGTGTGTGGCCGGTCATCGCTGTACCGCAGAAGAAAATTCAAAGCCCACGGTATTGCGGTAAACGTGAAGGCATAAAATGAAAAATGACAGGAAAGGTATTAAAAGAAAAAATCAAAGGCAGAGATATAGTTGAAAAAAATAATTTACCACATGACAACTTAATCAAATATGTTATTTTCTATTAAAGAATGTAAGTGTAACAAATAGTGAAGGGTTCTGACCCTTAAATTTTACTTTATAAATACTTGTAAAAATCATTAAAATGAGGGGAGGGATTAAAAAAAAGAAGAATTGCGGCAAGCATAATATTTTCAAAATGTTTGCATTCAAGAAGACTATGTTGCACATGTAAGATTTGAGGAAGATAATGAAAGACTATTGATTTGGTGGTTTCATTCTGGTGTCAATTGTTTGTTGGATTTCTGCAATTATTTGATTGTCTCCAATCTAATATTTCTTAATTATTTAAGTTGAAATATCAAGTATATGTTCAATTTATCAATGCACATTTGTTGTATCTGTGTGGTTCGATTAATTGGTTTCTTCAAGAAAGAATTAAATCCTTTTCAGTCAATTATAGTAATCTGGGAATAATATTTGGATCATTAAGAAGAATCAAATAGTTAGAATTGATATTCTACCTCAAGAGGGTTTGTCAATCATATTTTTGCATGTTTATACCAGTTATAAACTCATATTCATATGCCAAAAAATTAGAGATTTGATAGATATAAGCCATTCATCTGGGGCTTTCATTCGACTCTGTTTTACCCAACAAGGCACTGGTCTCCCTTACTTTCATTACTTAGTTTTATTTATTTCATTTGACATCTGTTAATTAAACATATCAGGCTTCACCTTGATAATTGCTTACACCATTTATACCAAATTTAGATCACATATTTTCACTGTCAATTTCCCATTATGGATAGTTTAGTGAATCAAGAAACATAGTTCAAAATCTGTAGCATTCATATAGGTACACCCACCTAGGTTTAGCAAAGCCTTAAGAGTAGAAGGTACAATTGCATCAATTGGCCTTGTTAGTTGGCCAAAAGCGTTGTGAGAGCTTGGCAACCTCTCGTGGTTCAAACCTGCATTTTTGAGACCCAACAAATTAGTGACTCTGCTAGGGATAACTTGATAAAAGTCTAGTGGCAGGCAACCTTTCCATATAGAGTCATTGAAGAAAGATTCACAGTTAAGAAATTTGAAAATTGACTCTGTTGGGTGAAATAATAACATTTTTCTTACTTTTAGAAAAAAGTGGGTGGCGACTTTAAATGAACAAAAGCATTGAGACTGATAAAATGAAATATAGATCAGAAAGAAATCATCCTAGATTTCAGACCATCATGATCACTCACATGCAGGGAAGAAGATCTTTGTACAGAGATAGTGATGGTCCTAGTGATAAAAGTAAGTGTAATTACAAAAATGATCAAGGCAAGAAAGTGTTTGATGACCACGGCCCAACAACTAAAAAGAAAAAACCACCGGTGGAAACGCATAATTCATATGATGCATTAACAAATGAAAATATCCCATCTAAAGGACTTCATACTCCAGAGGAGAAGAAGAACTCCCTCTGGCAATAAGACCTTGAGAAAGATGATGAGTACATGGCTAATTTTGAGGCTAAAAAAAGGAGAGAGTTTGAATATGAGCAAAGAATAGCACTCTTTGAGGAAGGACTTGAGTATGATGAAGCATCTAAAGAAAATCGTGAACTTATGGTACGAAATGAAGAAGATACATAGTGGGAGCACATGAGGCAACAGGCAGAAAGATTAAGGGTAGAATATGAGCAACAACTTCAAGCAATGGAAGAATTCAAAAAGATGAAATTACACAAAGCTCAAATTAAAACACCAATGGATGACTCACCCAAATATGTGCCCCCTCATAAAAATAATAATATGAGTATCAAATTCCCCACAGGCCCATCAAAATCAGCCAAAGAATCAATATGGACATCAAAATGCTCCACCACAACATAAGGGCGTTCAACCACCTCCTTATCAGTAGCATGTACCCTCACAAGGTCATCAATATGTGGGAATTAGTAATCCAATGTACCAGCATCATCAATACCAAAATCCTCCTCCACAATACACAACCATGATCAGGCAGTTAGATTTGGCCAGATTTCAGATATACCCTCACCCTCTGGATAACAATTGGAGAAACTTAGTCCCAAAATTCATAGAGAGTAGTGCAGTCACAGCCGAGGAACATCTGAGAAACTTTAAAATAGTCATTCAAGACCTGGATATGCAATATGAGGATGTATAGATGAGGTTATTCATGATGTCATTGATCGAAGATGCCAGGGACTAGTTTAAGAGTTTACCGACAACATCCATTAATTCCATTCATATATTTTATGAGCAGTTTCTTCAACAATATGGGAATCAATGTGCATCAGATTTTGCATTGCATGAGTTGGTAACTATCCACAAGCATCAAAATGAGTCAGCTTATGACTTTAATCAGAGGTTTGCCAAACTACATAATAAGATACCTCATGCATCCAAGCTGGTTGATCCTGCTACATTAACTACTTGAATGCTTTTGATCCCAAGACAGGCTATGAACTTAGGAATAGAGATCCTAGGAACTTGGTTGAAGCTCAAAATATAGCACTCACAATTGAGAATAACAGGAAGGTTGCAGGGATGATTTATAAAAGGGAAAATCCTAGGGCTCCCCAATATGCTCCCCCAAATAGACAAGAAAATACATATAAGAATGAAAGTCCAAGGCTACATGACATGCCTTATAATACAAACTAGAAGGATGGGAAGCCAGTAAGTGATAGACCAAGAAATAAATAAACACTGGATCCATTAAAAGAAAAGGAGCATATATGGTAAATAAGAGTCCCTGGTGCTTAGTTTGTTGCGCACCACATTCTCCGGAACATTGTGTTACAGCTCAGTCAATACCAAAAGAAGACATATTGGAAAATGAGCATGGTGGAGACCAGAATGTCTATCTAACTTCCCACACTCTTAATCCTTTGGAGTAGGAATATTCATCTTCAGAGGAGGAGGGATATGAATATGATGTTGATCATCAAAAATACAATATTCATATGGCAGAGCAACAGGTTTTTTCTGATTATGAAGAAAGTGAAAATGAGGAAAATCCCCCTATTACGTCAAGTCAAACTAATAAATATAGTATAAGGAGACCGAGTGAAGAAGAGATTGATAGGTTAACTATTGCAGCAGTGGAGGAAGCTAGAAGCAAGTATCGATTGAGGAACAGAACAGTGAATGAAGATGAGGGTGTTCCAAGGGGAATATTTGTAAAAAATAAAAAAAATATCAAAAGAGACATCTAAGAGGACAAATGATAAATTTGACAAAAAAGAATAGAAGTGTGCTCCTAAAGAAGAAAGTAAAGAGGCCCCTATCGATAAACAAAAGCCAAGTCAAACATGCAAAGGGAAAAAGGAGGAAAGCAAAGGAGAATTGATAGAATCAAAGAAGGTGATTAGAACTGAAAGTACACCTTTTGATTTCATACAAACCTTATCTCAATTAAAAATATTTGTCCCATTACTTGAAATGATGAAAATTAAAGAATATAGGGAAGGTGCCATTCAATTAATGTCTAATGGGAATCAAAATATAAACCTTGAAAATAAGGAGGCCACTAAAACCACTAATAAGAGGAAAGAGATAAAAATTCCAGAAGCCTGCTTAATGAATACTCCACAGATTGACCCATTTTTTACCACCCTACTCATGAGTGGCAAGTTAGTGAGAAATTGTATGATAGATTCGGGTGCTTCCGTGAATATTATGCTAGTAGGGGTAATGAAACAACTTGGTATGAGGGTTTATTTGGAAGGAGGTAAATGTTATGCCATGGATAGCAGGCCTATCCCAGTTGTGGGGATCATGAAAAATATAGAAGTAAAATTAGCAGCATACCCACAAGAAACTTATAATATTGATATAACTGTGATTGATACACCTCCTCAATTTGGAATGCTTTTGTCAAGACAATGGACTACAGCAGTAGGGGGTAATGTGCAGTTCGATTTATCATATGCCACTGTACTAGTAAATGGTGAAGACGTCAAGCTATATAGGGAGCTAAGAATGAATCAAATTGTTGAGTGTGTTCCTCAAGAACAACTTAATTGCTTCTGTGATGTAGATTTGGGGAATTTTAGAGTAGAATTATCTCAGTCTGAATTAGTGAACAAAGATCCAATTGATAAACATATTTATGAGAATCAGCAAGGTGTGTGGAAAATGTACTTTGATGGGGCATGCAGTCAAGAAGGTAATGGCGTTGGGATAGTTTTCATATCACCTGAAGGAACAACATTTAAATATTCATTTATGTTGGCTTTTGAATGTACAAATAACGTGGCAGAGTATGAAGCCTTGTTGATTAGTTTAAACATGGTTGTCAAACATAAAATTATGTTGTTGTATGTCTTAAGTGATTCTGAGCTAGTGGTATCCCAAATCAGATCAAAATATGTTGCAAAGAACAAAAGGATGAAACAATATAGAAATGTAGTGTGGGATACAGTGGAAATTTTTTATGCATTTTCAATTGATTGGATAGATAGATCTAAAAATTTGATGGCTGATTTTTTGGCTAATGTAGCCTTAAAGAAAGATGATATCACTTTGGCAGGGGTATCTCAGGTTGAATTCAAAACAAGACCTATTGTTCCTGACAACATATATAGTTGGCAGGTTTTTAATGATGATACCTTTTGAAGTTCCTTCATTGTATGGACCAATATGAAGCACAGGAAATAAATTTCAATGCTTTTGTGGAAGAAGTAGATGGGAGACAGACTATGCTTGGTAAGGAAATTTTGCATCTTAAAACCAACAAGCTTCCCAAAGGGCTTGTGGCATTGGAGAGAGTATATGATGGAAATGATCATTCTCTCATGAAGCAGACACCTATTAGAAAAGAGGACATTGAATAAATAAATCTGGGAACTGAATTAGCACCTAAAATAGTTTATATTGGAAAAAGGATAAGCCCCACCATCAGAAGAATGTTGATTACATTGCTAAGAAAGTACAAGCATGTGTTTACTTGGTCTTATAAGGATTTGAAGGCATATAGAGAGGATCTTTTTCAACATGAAATTCCACTGAAGTCAGATGCAAAGCCATTCAGACAAAGGCAGAGGCCTATCAATCCAACTCTGGAACCTAAGATGCAAGAGGAATTGGCAAAGCTTAGAGATGGAGGTATCATCAAACCGATCAGGCATTCAACATGGGTATCAAACCTAGTTCCTATAAGAAAGAAGAACGGAGATATCAGACTGTGTGTGGACTTCAGAAATTTAAATGTGGCATCCCTCAAAGATAATTACCCTCTCCCTAACATGGAGGCTATACTGCATAAAGTAACAGGGTGTGAGTTGTTATCTATGATGGATGGTTTCTCTAGTTATAATCAAGTTAAAGTCAGGGAATTTGAACAATATAAGACAACTTTTACAACTCCATGGGGAACATATGTCTATGTGAGAATGCCTTTTGGTCTCAAAAATGCGGGAGCAACCTTTCAAAGAGCTATGCACTTAGCATTTGTAGACTTGATTAATGCTATAATGGTGGTGTATCCGGATGACCTTACTGCCTACTCAAAAAGAGTTGAAGATCATGTAGAACATCTTGAAAAAATATTCATTAGAGCTTTAGGATATGGCATTAGCTTGAATCCTAAGAAATGGCATTTTGTTGTCACCGAGGGAAAACTCTTAGGACATATTGTGTCAAAATAAGGGGTTAGAATAGATCCTGAGAGGGTTGAGGCTATAGATAAGGTTCCTGTCCCTAAAACCATCAAAGCCATCTAGTCATTTTTTGGGCAAATTAACTTTGTTAGGAGATTTGTGTATAACTTTGCTGAAATTGTTAAACCCATATCAAAGATGCTAAAGAAGGGACAAAAAATAGAATGGACTCCAGAAGTGTTGGAAGCTTTTATGTCCATCAAAAAAGCCATCAAGGAAGCCCCTGTCCTCAAATCCCTTGATTTTTCAAAACCTTTTAAGATATTTTCATTTGCTTCCTTACACACTATAGCTATTGTTATGTTACTAAAAAATGAGGATGGATACGAGCAGCCTGTGTCCTTCTTTAGTAAATCATTGCAAGGGTCAGAATTGAAATATGATATAATGGAGAAACAACCCTTTGCATTAGTAAAATCCACAAAGGCTTTTAGACCATATCTAGTTGGAGCCAAAGTAATTGCTTATGTTCCTCATACAGCTGTTAAAGATATCTTGACACAGTCAGAGGTAACAGGGAAGAGATGCAAGTGGATTAATAAAATACAAGAGTTTGATATGGAAATACAAATTACCAAATTGGTGAGAGGCCAAGGTTTGGCCAAGTTAATGACAGAAGCAAATATTGAAGCAAATCAAATTTTCAATGTGGAAGATGAAGGAAACACAATTGCAAGTATTGAGCATACACCTTGGTATACAGACATCATGTATTACCTCAGAAACATGAAGTGCCCTGATGGACTTAGTGATAACCAAAGAAGAACCTTGAAATTACAAGCATCTAAATATGTATTCATAGAAGGTGATTTATTTTGGAAGGACAGGGATGGGATGTTGCTGTTATGTTTAGATGAGTCACAGGTTGAACATGTTTTAGAAGAAATGCATGAGGGGGCTGTGGAGGCCATTATTCTGCAAAGACAACTGCACATAAGATACTCAGGGCAGGTTATTACTGGCCAAAAAATTTTAATGATTCTTTTTCATATGTAAGAAAGTGTGAAGCATGTCAGAAGTTTTTAGGGAAAACAAAATATCAGGGATCTTTACCACTTAGACCTATGCAAGTGGAAGCTCCATTTCATCAATGGGGGATTGATTTTATTGGGGAGATACAAGAGAAGTCAAGTGGAGGGCACAAATGGATACTGGTGGCCACTGATTACTTCACCAAATGGGTAGAAGCAATCCCAAGCAAGCAAGCAACAAGTAAAGTTGTGGTCAATTTTTTGATGGATAACATTATTATCAGGTTTGGTATGCCATTAATACTAATTACAGACAATGGGATGTGTTTCAGATCTGATGAGTTTAAATATTTTTTTAGTACACATGGTATCAATATTTATTACTCTACCCCATATCACCCACAAGCTAATGGTCAAGCAAACTCTAGCAACAAAAGTCTTTTGAAAATCATAAGAAGAATGCTAGGTAAAAATAAAAAGTCTTGGGATTGAAAGTTAAGATTGGTTGTATGGGCAGATAGGATTACTGTGAAGAAAGCAATTGGAAAATCTCCATATGAATTAATGTATGGAACACAAGCTAGGATGCCTTTACAAAATTTGTTGCCAGTTTACAAATTTATCCTTCAAGAAGACATAGATGTCCCAGAACCAATGGAGGAGAGAATGGAGCAATTGGCAGAACTTGATGAGATGAGAAGACTAGCTCAAAACCAAAATATGAAGTTGCAAGCGCAGATGAAGTATTTGTTTGATAAAAAATCAAAAAATAGAAAATTTGAAGAAAATGATTTGGTACTGATGTGGAATACAAGATGCCAGGGGAAAGGAAAACATGGGAAATTTGAAGCATTATGGTTGGGGCCCTTTGTTATTGTTGGTAAAAAAGGAGAAGATTCATACTACTTGCAGAACATGTCTGGAGAGGAGCAGGAGCTGCCTGTACATGGGCAGTTCTTGAAGCATTTTTTCTCTTGAGGAATTCCAGAGGGTTAAGAATTTCCAGTGCATGGACAATTCTTATTTTAACCCCTTTTTAGATCTTCTTTTCCATGCACAGTAGTTTAGAAAATATTTAAGGGTCTAGGTTTGCCAGTACATGGACATTCTCAAGAGTCCCTTTCTGAAAGAATTGCTTTCCTTTCCATATACAGTAGCTTAGGATCATTTTCCATTCTCCATTTGCTCCATCTTTAATTTCATCTATTCATTCCCTCCATCTGCTATGGCTTTCATTTTTCATATCTTTTGGTCGATCTGCTCTACCAAAGATACTCTGGATTCTTGCAGTGATTTGCAAAATCACTCATCCCCAACAAGAGCCACTGTTAGAACCCAAAAAATTCCATTAAAATTTAAATGTTTTTTCCATTTTCAAACCTGATATTTCCACTATCTTCCTTACAAAAGTAATTCAATGCCTTCTATACTTTACCCCCCATTTAATTTCCATATATTTCACTACCTTCTCATGAAAAAAATAACTTTACCACCATCCAAAATAAAATAAAAATGACTTATATCCTATACCGCTGACCTGAACCCTTTAAATTTTTCTCCCTACCGCTTTACCATGGATAGTCTTCAAACAATCTGCAGTTGTGAGGTAGAGGGTCAACCTAGCGGTCATCAAACAACCACCGCTATACCACGCGCAATAAAATCTATACCCATGGTAACGAGATAAATAGGGAAGCAATCAGCGACGACAAATGTAGCACAAAAAACAATCAAGCACAAAATGTTTACCTCACCACCGCGCGCGGTCTAAACATAGACCGCGGTGGCACGGTGATGGTGAGTCACCAACGAAATCCACAGTCATGAAGACTATTACCGCTACACCACGAGCATTTATCTGGCTGACCGTGGTGATTACGATGACAGGGTTAGCAACAACTGGCAGCGAGGAAGCAAATGAAGCGGTTACCGCTATACCGCGCATGGTTTGAACATAGACCGTGGTGGTCACGGTAGACGAGGTATAGCAGCAGAGGTGACAATTTGAGACAACACTGCGGTACTGCTGGCAATCAAGCCAGGGACCGCGGTGACCGCGGTAACATAGACTTAGCGGTTGGCAAAGATGGATATCGCTATACCGCGGTTGGACAAGAGGAAGTCAGTGGTTGAGTGGTGAATGGAGAAGAGACGACTAGCGGTTACCCTGCGGTACCGTGAAGAGGCAATGAGTTGACCGCGGTAATGCGAGTAATGGTGAGAAATGACAGTAAAGGCTAATACCGCCACACTGCGAGGAGATAAAGCTTGACCACAGTGGAAGAGTTGGAAGCCGTGATGGTCAATGTGTGGCCGGTCATCGTTGTACCGTGGAAGAAAAGTCAAAGCCCGCAGTATTGCGGTAAACGTGAAGGCATAAAATGAAAAATGACGGGAAAGGTATTAAAAGAAAAAATCAAAGGCAGAGATATAGTTGAAAAAAATTATTTACCGAATGGCAACTTAATCAAATATTTTATTTGTTGTTAAAGAATGTAAGCGAATGTAACAAACAGTGAAGGGTTGTGACCCTTAAATTTTACTTTATAAATACTTGTAAAACTCATTAAAATGAGGGGAGGGATTAAAAAAAATAAGAATTGCGGCAAGCATAATATTTTCATAATGTTTGCATTCAAGAAGACTATGTTGCACATGTAAGATTTGAAGAAGATAATGAAAGACTATTGATTTGGTGGTTTCATTCTGGTGTCAATTGTTTGTTGGATTTTTGCAATTATTTGATTGTCTCCAATCTAATATTTCTTAATTATTTAAGTTGAAATATCAAGTATATGTTCAATTTATTAGTGCACATTTTTTGTATCTGTGTGGTTCAATTAATTGGTTTCTTCAAGAAAGAATTAAATCATTTTTAGTCAATTACAGTAATCTAGGAATATTATTTGGATCATTAAGAAGAATCAAATAGTTAGGATTAATATTCTACCTCAAGAGGGTTTGTCAATCATATTTTTGCATGTTTATACCAGTTATAAACTCATATTCGTATGCCAAACAATTAGAGATTTGCTAGATATAAGCCATTCATCTTGGGCTTTCATTTGAATCTGTTTTACCCAACAAGGCACTGGTCTCCCTTACTTTCATTACTTAGTTTTATTTATTTCATTTGACATATGTTAATTAAACATATCATGCTTCACCTTGATAATTTCTTACACCATTTATACCAAATTTAGATAACATATTTTCACTATCAATTTGCCATTGTGGATAGTTTAGTGAATCAACATAGTTCAAAATCTGTAGCATTCATATAGGTACACCCACCTAGGTTTAGCAGAGCCTTAAGAGTAGAAGGTACAATTGCATCAATTGGCCTTGTTAGTTGGCCAAAAGCATTGTGAGAGCTTGGCAACCTCTCGTGGTTCAAACCTACATTTTTGAGACCCAACAGATAGAATGGAAACCTTTCTACACTGCCTCAATCAAAATAATCACTATTTTCTTTATTAAAATTTTTGTAAAGAAAATATTCTATAAAAGTATGTTGTCAAAGTCTCTATTAAATTCTATATTATTAGCTCCCTTACAATGCGCTTACTTATATATGCATTGTTTGAAACAATGAAATACAGTAAATCTTAAGTTTTTTTTGGCCTACGGCCAACAAACGTAGTGGAGACAAAGCTATGAGTTGCTAATCCATAGATTAAAACAACATTGCTATAATAGTGAGAAAATATAGGAGATAAGAATATCTTTGGTTTTGTCCACCTGGAAAGCTTTTCCTCCATGATTTTTGCTCCAACTACCAAACACGTCCTTTTCACAAACTAATATTTGTATTTTCCTCAAGAAATCACATCCACCATATAGCTAGCAGTGTATCCTCCATCACGAGTTTCCATATGGGCTAGAATGGTGTTGAAGTGGCCACATGGAATTATTGGGTTACAAAGATCTTAGCATAAAATAGATTCACGTGGATGAAGAGTACATGTGGGAGGTACCACAAGGAACAAAAAGAAGTTTGCCATTAGATAAAACAATGCACAGTCAACTCGATGCCACCTTGATAGAAATGAATTGTTGGTCAAAGAGTAATGCATAGAAGTTCCTAACCAGAAAGTGACAAGAAGATATTCTGCATAAAAAGTGACAAGAAGTTCTTCTAATCTGCATGTTGCAAGCTTTATTTCTCAAGTCTGAAAATCACAATGCTTGTTAGTAAAGAAAACCAATCATTAATTTCCATATTTTATCCAAAACTCTATTAAATATCACTTATACATATTTAATGATATGCAACATAAAATAGGGAAATAGTATGATATGGAACGAAAATGGAATGTGGAAGTGGGTATGAAGGTATATGAAATAAGCTAAAATATGGCATAAAATGGAACATAAATAGCTCTCATTAGGATTCATCCTGAAACAACTCGAAATCATCCCATAATGTCTTGAAACATCTCAGAATCATCTCGAAACAGCTCAGAATCATCTCGTAATGTCTCAAAACATCTCAAAATCATCTCGTAATGTCTCAAAACATCTCATAATCACCCTAAAACAGCTTGGAATCATCCCATAATGTCTCGAATCATCTCAAAACCATCCCAAAATAGCTCGAAATCATCTCGTAATGTCTCAAATCATCTCATAATCATCCCATAATGTCCCCGCATCACACCAAAACAAAATGACATCAAAAACCCTAATTCCTCTATTAATCGAATAATTCAACATTATTTAATTAATTCACTTTTTCATCATTTCGAACAAATTAAATAAATTTCACTTATTTAATAAAGTCCTAAAAACCCTAATTTTGTTATTGATTAAATAAAACAACATTATTTGATTAATTCACGTTTCATCATTTCGACCATTTAAATAAATCACATTTATTTAATAAAGTCCTAATTGTTGGGTGAAAATAATGTAATCAACTTTTCAATAGATTGCGCTATCTAGATTTTAGCCACAGCTATGTGAGATATAATCTCTCATCTCAGAAAGGGGAGGCACCCTTCTTACTACTAATAGAAGCTATAGTAAAACTAACGAAATATTTACAAAATGTACACTACACTTATGAAATGGGTCGAGGGGGTGTGTTACATTCATACTTCTCTCTTTTTTCAAAGAAGACGTTTACAATGCTTCACGATTTGGAAAGTCTTGGATCTGATAAATGAAACTTAACAAACAACAGTAATGTCAATATCTCTATCTTATCAAAGCAAAGCGTAGAGATACCAGATATGATTTATAATAATAACAAAGGAAAAGCTCATGAAGGCACCAAGTCGTTTCGTAGCTTTTTCAATGTTGAATCTGTAGAAGTATCATTTGTCGTATTAGAAGCACAAAGTCTTCTTAGATACAACAATTCTCTAAACCAAATGAATGATTACAAGCACAAAGTCTTGTAGATCTTTCAACCAAAATATTCACACATAAAATCAAATCCAAATAATATATGTAACACAAATTTTACATAAACTACTTGAAGCCCTTAGGATCTCATACACTAATCACCACCGATATAATCAAACCATAAGATAATCGATCCCAACACAAAGTTTGGTATGCAATCCTCTTCTTTATTGATTAGATATAGATTCACAAAATTGAATACAAAGCTTCAATGTTTGTTTCAAAGGAGTAGCACTTCGTTGCAAAATATCGGAAGGTAACCATTACAATAGAAATCCCTCTATTTATAGAAAAGAGGGAAGAGCTAATTTAGGGAATCGGTTGAGCAAAAATAGGAAACCCTAATCTAATTGAGTGTAATTTATTTCTATGTAATTACATCTCATATTTTTGGTGTAATTACACTTTACAAAAAGACATTTAAGATGTCAAAAACTATTTACAAGATGCATAACGGGAAGCATCAAAATGTTCAACACTGGGAGATCAAGAATCTTCATGGTTCCTTGCTTGGGCGTGGAGTCTTCTTATTTCTTCCTGGTCTCCCGCATGAATTTTTCATCCAGACCAATGGTGTAATCCACAATGGTGTGAATTCTTATGATCGGCCTTCTGGCGGATGAATGGAATTTCTTGCACCTGTTGCATGGTGGCTTCTTTGTAGATCTGGGATAGTTCATTGGATTGGAAAATGTCACCTTCAGGATCACTTGATTAAACCTGAAGAGAAACTGCAATAATGGTGAATCAACAAACGCTAGCAAAAAAATTAGCATTGGGAAGCGTGAAGTGAGAAAACAATGTAGAGAAAGTGGGATATGAGTGACGAGGCACGGAAAATGATGCAAGAGCGAAGAAACAAGGTTCGGAGCGAAGAACGGGCAAGTCTGAAGAGTTTCAAGCAAAAACTGCCAAAAGTGTAAGGACGCTAAAAATCAGCGCCCTTGCACTTAGAGGGATGACTTTGGGTGTAATGGCACTGATTTTTAGCGCCCTTGCACCCAAAATGCAAGTTTTAGTAAAAAGTTTCAGGGCGCTAAAAATCAGTGCCCTTGCACTTAAGAGAATGTTCTCAAGTGCAATGGCGCTGAAAATCAGTGCCCTTGCCCTTTATGTGTAAGTTTGGCAAAAAATATGTTAGGGCACTGAAAATCAGGACCCTGGCACTTGGGCTCAACACTTAGTGAAAAACTGAGAAAAGTGCACTTGAGTCAAAAATCACCGCCCTGGTCATTTTTTACTAAGTCTGGAAAAAATGCACTTGAGTCAAAAATCACTGCCCAGGACTTAAAATGGCTAAGTATGGAAACTTGGTGTAGCTAAAAATCAACGCCCTTGCACCAAACTAACATTTCACTTAAGTGCAGTGGCGCTAAAAAACCCCGCCCTTGCACTTTCAACACTTTGAAACTTTTGTATGGAGACTTGGTGTAAGGGCGTTAAAAATCAGTGCCCTTGCACCAAACTAACATTTCAATTAAGTGCAGAGGCACTGATTTTTAGCGCCCTTGCACTTTCAACACTTAGAAAAATTTCTTCAAAAAGTTAGAGCATTGTTTTCCAGAACATTTGCACTTTTCACAATTTTGTGAAGTATGAACAACGAGTGTTCGTGAAGATACTCGTTTCGAAGGTCTTCACAAGACGAACACAGAGGGATGCTCAAACAGACTATCTGCGACTTCAGAATCGAGGTGGATCAAAAATCGCTTTGTTTTGTATACTTCAACATCACGAACCTAAGAAACAGACAAGTTTCGTAGGGGGTTATATGTGGAACGAGCGTTGCTAGTTTCTGTGATAACAACTGGCTCCTACTGGGGATCTTTCTTCAATCGTTCCTTGAAAATAATGAAGGGAGAAGAACTCTAGAATTCAAGTGCCTTTATCCATTGGGCAACAGAATCGAGCATGACTGACACAAAGAAAATCTATGAAAACAAGACGCAAACTTATGCAAATGCACTTATTGAAAAGGTGGAAACCTACCTAATTAAAACTAGCCATCAATGAAATCTTCTCAAATGAAACTGTTCACAGGTTCAACAAAATAGTTGTCTTTCCTCAACAGCTCGCAATGCCTTACATAATCATTAGCAGCTACATGTAGATGAAGTTGAGGCACTGTTTCTTGAAAGAGATGAACATGTTCAACTACCTCTGAAAATATATCAGATACACGCTCCAGAATGAATCATTGAATTCAGACTGCTCTTGCGCATCTACAAATACATCTTTAGTTGCATTCTCAAGTTTATCTTCACGCTCAGGTAAAAGTGGAACCTCTTTCTTCCCGTTGGCCTCCAACCAAGAAATATGTCTTATGGTACATCCCCTTGATCAGTCAAAGATTGAATACTCCTTACTAGTTGCTACTTGAACAACTGATTCATCAACCATAGAAACCTCATGCTGATTGGAAAGATCTAATTCATACGATTCAAATGAAGATATGACTGCACTGCATAATTTAGTATGTTGTTTTCCATCTTCAGACTTGGAAAAATTTGAATTATTAATAAGAAGGTCCTCATCATGCCTTTGATAATTTCTTTTATGCAACATGCGTTCAAATTTCATGACCTTGAAACACAGATGCATTCTTTTCAACTTGATTGAGACCTTCATGCATGTCCATCTTTTTAGATCTCAAGACAAGATTGTCTTCATTCACTTGAATTTCAGAAAAATGACTTTCATCTTTCTGCTTTTCATCAATGACTATCTTAGACTGCATAAACCAGAATTGGGAGTCACCAGCTATGTCTGCTTCCTTTTCCAAGAAGAGAATAGCGAAATCACTTGGATTGGAGTCAGGATACTTTGCTACTGCTTTTACTAATGGTGCCTCAAGAGCAAGCCTCTTCAAAGGTGAAGATAACTTGTGTTGATTCCCAACAGCAAAATTATGAGCAGCATTTGAAAGTGAACTCCCCGATACGTCCTTGTGAGGCATGGAAAACATACCTTGAGCTAGCTGATTTTTTAGGACAAGTAGCTCATTTTCCAACCTTTACACCATAGGATATGTCCTTGTGATTGAAGAAAATAACTCCAAAGAAGGGATTTCTTCAAATTCATTTGATTCAATTCTTATTTTCCCAGCAAGAATGAGATCATCTTAAATTTTTGTAGCCAAGGTCTGCACAACTGCAAGAGTAGTTGGGACTGCTCTTCTCAATAGGAAACCAACCTTGGGTACTTGAGAATTTACAAAGAAACATTTCAAATTCTCAGTTGTAGGTTGAGCAACAGTTGGAATTCTTCGTGTCAACTTGTTGAAGTGAGCAATGAACTCGTGCATAGGCATGAGAGATTCCTTCTTCAACTGAGTGAGCTGAGCCAGCAAAGCATGAGCGTCTTCAGGAGGTTTGAATCTTTCTTCAAACTTGGCTATGAGAGTTGCCCAGTTTGTGATGGTACATGGCACCAAATGATAAAACCAATCTGCAGCGATACCTTGGAGAGTCTCCATAAACAACCTTACAGATACATCTTCGTGTTTAATACCATGAACTCCACAAGCGATGTAGAAAGCAACAACTTGCTCATCAAGATGTTGTCCATCACCAAAAAACTTGGGAAAGTTCTTCCGTGAGCCTTCAGAAAGAGCATGTAGGGGTAGAGCAAGACTCAATAGACCAAAAGCATTTCCCCAAGGACCTTGAGCAGCCATTTACATGTCCTTGGTGAAAGTTTGAAAAATTTACAATAAAATAAATTACAATGAAGGACACTAGTATACTTCAAATGAAAACATGAGGCTTTTGAATGCGTATCGTGTCCCCAGCAAAGTCGCCAAAAAAATGTTGGGTGAAAATAATGTAATCAACTTTTCAATAGATTACGCTATCTAGATTTCAGCCACAACTATGTGAGATATAATCTCTCCTCTCAGAAAGGGGAGGCGCCCTTCTTACTGCTAATAGAAGCTATAGTAAAACTAACGAAATACTTACAAAATATACACTACACTTATGAAATGGGGGGGTGTGTTACATTCATACTTCTCTCTTTTTTCAAAGAAGACATTTACAATGCTTCACGATTTGGAAAGTCCTAGATCTGATAAATGAAACTTAACAAATAGCAGTAATGTCGATATCTCTATCTTGTCAAAGCAAAGCATAGAGATACCAGATATGATTTATAATAATAACAAAATAAAAGGAAAAGGGAAATCTCATGATGGTACGAAGTCATTTCGTAGCTTTTTCAATGTTGAATCTGTAGAAGTATCATTTGTCGTATTAGAAGCACAAAGTCTTCTTAGATACAACAATTCTTTGAACCGAATGAACAATTACAAGCACAAAGTCTTGTAGATCTTTCAACCAAAACATTCACACATAAAATCAAATACAAATAATATATGTAACTCAAAGTTTACATAAACTACTTGAAGCCCTTTAGATCTCATACACTAATCACCACTGATATAATCAAACCATAAGATAATTGATCCCAACACAAAGTCTGGTATGCAATCCTCTTCTTTATTGATTAGATCTAGATTCGCAAAATTGAATACAAAGCTTCAATGTTTGTTTCAAAGGAGCAACACTGCGTTGCAAAATATCAGAAGGTAACCATTACAATAGAAATCCCTCTTATTTATAGAAAAGAGGGAAGGGCTCATTTAGGGAATCGGTTGAGAAAAAATAGGAAACCCTAATCTAATTGAGTGTAATTTATTTCTATGTAATTACATCTCATATTTTGGTGTAATTACACTTTACAAAAAGACATTTAAGATGTCAAAAACTATTTACAAGATGCATAACGAGAAGCATCAAAATGTTCAACACTGGGAGATCAGGAATCTTCATGGTTCCTTGCTTGGGCGCGGAGTCTTCATATTTCTTCTTGGTCTCCCGCATGAATTTTTCATCCGGACCAATGGTGTAATCCACAATGGTGTGAATTCTTGTGAACGGCCTTCTGGTGGATGAATGGACTTTCTTGCACCTATTGCATGGTGGCTTCTTTGTAGATTTGGGATAGTTCACTGGATTGGAAAATGTCACCTTCAGGATCTCTTGATTAAATCTAGATAAAAACTACAAGGATGGTGAATCAACAGACGCTAGCAGAAAAAGTAGCATTGGGAAGCGTGAAGTGAGAAAACAATGTAGAGAAAGCGTGATACGAGTGATGAGGCACGAAAAATGATGTGGGAGCAAAGAAACAGGGTTCAGAGCGAAGAACGAGCAAGTCTGAAGAGTTTCAAGCAAAAATTACCAAAAGTGTAAGGGTGCTAAAAATCAGTGCCCTTGCACTTAGAGGGATGACTTTGGGTGTAATGGCGCTGATTTTTATCACCCTTGCACCCAAAATGCAAGTAAAAAGTGTCAGGGTGTTGAAAATCAACGCCCTTGCACTTAGGAGAATGTTCTCAGGTGCAATGGCGCTGAAAATCAGCGCCCTTGCACTTTATGTGTAAGTTTGGCAAAAAATATGTTAAGGCGCTGAAAATCAGCACCTTGGCACTTGGGCTCAACACATAGTGAAAAACTGGGAAAAGTGCACATGAGTCAAAAATCACCGCCCTGGTCATTTTTGACTAAGTCTGGAAAAATTGCACTTGAGTCAAAAATCACCGCCCTGGTCATTTTTGACTAAGTCTAGAAAAAGTGCACTTGAGTTAAAAATCACCGCCTAGGACTTAAAATGGCTAAGTATGGAAGCTTGGTGTAAGGGCGCTAAAAATCAGTGCCCTTGTACCAAACTAACATTTCACTTAAGTGTAGTGGCGCTAAAAAACCCCGCCCTTGCACTTTCAACACTTAGAAACTTTTGTATGGAGACTTGGTGTACGGGCGCTAAAAATCAACGCCCTTGCACCAAACTAACATTTCGCTTAAGTGCAGAGGCACTGATTTTTAGCGCCCTTGCACTTTCAACACTTAGAAAAAATTTCTTCAAAAAGTTAGAGCGTTGTTTTCTAGAACATTTGCACTTTTCACAATTTTCTGAAGTATGAACAACGAGTGTTCGTGAAGATACTCATTTCAAAGGTCTTCGCGAGATGAACGTAGAGGGATGCTCAAACGGACTATCTGAGACTTCGGAACGTATTTTGAGGTTGATAAAAAATTGCTTCATTTTGCATGCTTGAACATCACGAACCTAGGAAACATACAAGTTTCGTAGGGGGTTATCTATGGAACGAGCGTTGCTAGTTTTGTGATAACACAAATCTCAACTCAAGTTCTATAAGGGTTTAGGTATATTGGAGCAATAAACATTAACAATTATATGCAGATTAAATAACCTAAAAATAATAATGAAGAATAACAGGTTTAAGAGAGTTGTTGGAATGGCGGGCTGACACCACAGACAATCCTTTCACAAATAACAGGGTTTACGCTATGAGGAAGAACCACAACTTCATTGGTCGTTTAATCGTCGAAGAAGAAGAGAAACCCAGTTTTCCAAAAAAAATGTTTCTTCTTGGGCATGGAAAGCTCCGGCTTATCAAGTTCTCAATGTTGTGGGAGGTGGTGCAGATGGGCGGAGAACTATCCAAATCACTCAACCAGTTGGGAATTTCAATCCGGTGCTCCCAATATTGAAGGTGGACATCAGGCAACTGGAGTGGAAGTTTTGGCACCCAAAGAAAAAGGTGAAGAAGGTAGAGTCAAGCAAGGTAATGTCTAATCTTATTCATTCAACCATGGTCTCTTTGCTTGTGGAAAACAGACAATGGAATGAATCTGTTAGTTTTCTTAAGAGCCATGCATTGGTAATAAAATGGAGGGGACCCTGGTCGGCTTTCTCCAAGGTTGGGGCTTGGTGCAATAGACACTGGGGAAAAAATCATGGTTTGAAAACCTTGTAAAATTGTTTTTTCTTAATTATTTGTCAAACTCCTCGGGATAAAGAGTGGACCCTTTATGTTGGAAAGAAGGGGTTTTTTTCATTTTATATTGGAGTCCAAATTTTGATCTGAATTCAGTTGTTGTTGAAGAAGTGCCAATATGGATTAGGTTGAAGATTCTCCCTCAGGAATATTGGGATGTTGAAACTCTTAAAATCATTGGTAATAAATTGGGAGGGTTTGTAAAATTGGAAGAAGCCCTAACTAAAATAGACTATAGCATGTTCCCAAGGATTTGTATTTGAAGGCAGCTAGTTCACCCTCTTCCTAAAATGATTGAAATTATAACAAGGGAAGGTGTGTGGAATTAGAAGATTGAGATTGGGGATGAAATTATCTCATGCTCAAAATGCTCTGGGAAAGAACATCTAGATGGTCATTGACCGAAAGAGACAAAAGGTAAAGAGACTACCCAGGTATTTCTAGCTAAGGATTTGTTGAGGCTATTTGAGTTTGAAGGCTGGGAGGAAGAATGGGTTAGGAAAGATTGGGGTATGTCTTAAAAGGACTTGATTGATCAGTCCTCTCCATTTTTTGATGCTATGATTATCGGAGAAGGTCTCCAAAGAGGGGAAGTTGATTCTCCCTTTGGATTGGGATCCGAGAAGCTTTTTCAAAATCTGGCTATCCAAAATTCTTGTCAAGAGGAGATGACTTTCTCTGTATTGAACCTTGAGAATATGAGGGTGGATTCAACCATAGCGGGTTTTTGGGAGGTGTGGTTACTCAAGTAATAGGAAATGTTGAAAATGTTGGGATGGTGGAGTCAATAACAAAGGAAAATGATTATGTCCAAGATGATACTTCTCTCAGAGGGCATGAAGGCTCTCGGTTTGAAACAATATCACAAGGTATCCCAACCTCATCAATCAGAAAGGAAAATTTTAATAGGTGTAGTCTAGGTAGAGAGGAAAAGCCTAGAGATGAGTGGGAGCATTAGGACCTCGATGGCAACAAGCAGGATAGGGTTATCGGGGATAAGAGCTTGAGTGCTGACAATCTAGATGATTTTGAGGAAGTTGTTTTTAAGGACATTCCAATCTCTCCCATTCGTAATCTAGAGAGTGCTTTTGAAGGTGTCAATGATAGTGGGGGGAATATGGAAGACTCAAATTCAGATCTGTTGTCGGATGAAGATAATGGTGGAGATGACTTGCTAGGTTTTCAAAAGGATATTGGGATTGTGGAAAAGCGAACGATTAAACAATCTTCAACTTTAATAAGTAAAGCAAAGATTGGGGAGAAGAAAAAAAGGGGTCCAAAAACTAATAGAATGTGTCTGGAAATGCGGTTGTCCAGAGAAAGTTGAGATCGGGAAAAGGCTATGCCTTTTCTCGACAACAATAAAAATCCTATCATGGATTTTTAGGGGCTGCAATTCCCCTGACAAGATTCGTTTGGTCAAAAGGTGTTTTGATCAAATGAGACTGGATCTGGTTTTATTGCAGGAAACAAAGGTCAAAGAACCTGAATTTGAATTCTTTCATAAATGTTTTGGCAGTTGGAAGTGTCTTTTCTCTAGGACAATTGGTGCCTCTGGTGGCCTTGGGGTCCTTTGGAAGGACTATGTTGTGGATGTTTAGTTGGTGAGGCAAGATAGATTTTGGAAATGGCTAAGAATAGACTCAAAACAACTTAATGTTGGTTTTTCTTTAATTAATATTTATGGCCCTAGCAACTCAACCCAGAAAAAACTACTATGGCAAGATTTATCTGGTATCCTAAGCTCTTAGGATGGGGGGATATGCCTTTTGGGGGGAAATTTCAATGCCATTTTAAGGCCCTTTGATAAAATGGGAGGTGTGTGCTGGATTGGACAGAGTCAAAAGTATTTTAGTGATTTTTTTGTGCACAATGGTCTCATAGAATTACCTTTCAAAAATGGGGACTTCACATGGACAAACAGGAGAGGTGGCTTTCTAAATATTATAGAGAAGTTGGATCGCTTTTTGTTGGTTGGGGATTGGGCTTCACATTGTTGTATCTGTGAGGTGGAAATTATGCCTGTCACTGGTTCAGATCATTACCCCATAGGTATGAGAATTCAAGAGGAGACGAAACCGGATCGATTTCCCTTCAAATTTGAAGCTATGTGGCTTCGAGTTGAAGGTTTTAAGGATCTAATCTCAGATTGGTGGAGGAATGCCTCGAAGCGTCATGGCTCCAAAGTGTTCATTTTTTTCAAAAAGCTCCAATATCTCAAGGAGCAACTTAAGAGATGGAATAGGGAGTTCTTTAAGAACATTTTTGCCGAGAAACTTAGGCTAGAAGAGGATTTAAATTCTTTGCATTCAAAAATAATTGAGAAGGGGATGGTGGAAGAGGATTTCATTTTAGAGAAGAGTTTGAATAAGGAATACTCAAAGGTTCTAGCTTGGGAAGAAATCTTTTGGAGACAGAAATCCCATGAGAATTGGCTCAAAGATGGGGATAGAAATACAAAATTACTCCATAATTCTATGAAGGTGCGTAGGTCTATTAACAAAAAAAAATCAATCAAAGATAGCACTGGAAATGTTCTGAATGATCCTATGCAAATAAATAAAGAAGCAATAAGGTTTTTTTCTGAATCTTTTGTGGATAATTCTGATTTGGTTTTGGATTACCTCAATATCCTGGATGTGATTCCTAGATGTGTTTCTGATGTTTAGAATAACATGCTTATGGAGGTTGTTTCCTTGAAGGAAGTGAAAAAATCTTTATTTTGATTTGGGAGGAGACAAGGCACCAAGGCCGGATGGCTTTCCAACTATTTTTTTCCAAAAGTTGTGGGATATTTTTGCACAAGATATTTGGGAAGCGGTAGAAGAATCTAGGAGGGATGGTTTTGCGCTTAAGGACTTTAATAACACCTCCATTGCCTTAATCCTGAAAAGGTCTGTGGTGAATTCCTTAAAAAAATTTAGACCTATTTCTCTTTGCAATATGATTTACAAAATAATCTCTAAGGTTATTGCTAATAGGTTGAAAAAGGTTTTGAAGTCAGCGATCTCAGCAGAGCAGAGTGGTTTCTCTCCATACAGGTCAATTTTTGAAGGTGATATTGTAGCTCATGAGGTTATCCATTCAGTCATAGTAGCAAAAATAGAGAGGGTAATGGTCAAATTGGATATTAAAAGAGCTTATGATGAGGTGAACAGGGGGTTTTTGCTAAAAATGTTGGACAAGTTTGGTTTCTACAAAGAATGGGTGAATTGGGTTCAGGGTTGTATTAGTACTCCTCATTTTTCTATCTTGGCCAATGGCAGCCCTCAAGGTTTTTTGATTCATCAAAGGGGATTAGGCAGGGTGATATTGTAGCTCATGAGGTTATCCATTCAGTCAGAGGAGCAAAAATAGAGAGGCTAATGGTCAAATTGGATATTAAAAGAGCTTATGATGAGGTGAACAGGGGGTTTTTGCTGAAAATGTTGGACAAGATTTTTGTTTCTGCAAAGAATGGGTGAATTGGGTTCAGGGTTGTATTAGCACTCCTCATTTTTTTGTCTTGGCCAATGGCAGCCCTCAAAGTTTTTTGATTCACCAAAGGGGATTAGGCAGGGTGATCCAATATCACCCTTTCTCTTCATTATTATGGTTGAATTTCTTGGGCGTCTAATCTCTAAGAATTACAGGAGTGGTCTTTGGAAAGGTATTAAGGTTGCTGAAGGAATTGACCCTTTATCACATCTTCAATTTGTTGATGATACATTTCTAATGGGGGAAGCATCTTTTAGTCAGGCACGGATTATGAAGCAAACTTTAGATGAGTATGGTAGAGCTTCTGGGCAATGCATTAACTGGAGGAAATCATAAATTTTCTTCTTTCATACTTCCCTTAAGAAGCAAATGGAAATTTGTAGAATTCTTGGGATGAGATTTGGCTCCCTCCCAAGCAAATATTTGAGAATTCCTCTTTTTTGTGGTGCAAATAGGGTGCTTGTGTGGGAAGATTTAATTGAAAATTACCTAAGTAGGATGGATGGGTGGAAGAGTAAGTAGCTCACGGTTGCTGGAAGAATTTTGATGCTAAAATCTATTATTTTTGCGATCCCAATTTTTTCAATGATGTGTCTTAAGATACCCAAGAAGGTGGTGAGATCAATTGGGTAGCGAATGCGAAAATTCTTTTGGAATGGTGCGTCTAAGCAAGACCAAATCCCCTTGCTTGCTTGGGACAAAATTTGTAGGCCTAAAGATAAAGGTGGAGTTGGTTTAAGAGATTGACATCTAATGAATGAAGCTTTGGGAGCAAAGTTGGTTTGGAGTATTTATTCAAATCTGGATCTTCTTTGGGTCAAAATATTGAAGGCAAAGTATTTGGATTATAATGAAGATCAAATTATTTTAACCATTTGAAATCCACCTAAAGGATCGATGATTTGGAACTTCAATGTTTCTTGTAGGTCGGTTATATTAAATCACATTTCTTGGAATATTGGAGATGGGCGCAAGGCAAAATTTTAGGATGATTCATGGGATGGCCTACCAATTCTAAAGGAGGAGGAAGGTTTACAAAAACTTAGGTTAATTTTCCAACAAATATGGGGAGTCAAGCTTTGTGATTATCTTTAGGTAAAATAGGGTCCCTTTAGTCAGGAATGGTGCTGGAAGGAGATAGATTACGATGGTCTATCCAATCAGCAATTGGAGAGAATGAGAAACATCTTTCAGAATAGGAGAGTCTGGCTTTCAAATAATGAAGACAAAGTGATTTGGTGTGGATCAACTAATGGAAGTTACTCAGTTAATATTGGTTATCAACTTTTAGATTCACTTGAAGGGGATTTTTTGGGCAAGAAAGTTATGTTGGAACAAAGAGTGTTTGCCAAAAGCTAAGACCTTTCCTTGGTTAGCTGTGAAAGGAAGAATCTTGTCTGGTGAGAGAAGGAAGAGATTGGGGTTTGTAGGCCCTATGAAGTGTGTAATATGTGAAGCGGCCAAAGAATCAATTGATCATCTACTCCTAAATTGTGATGTTGCTTCTGATTGCTAGGAAAATTTAAGGTTGAAACTTGGTTGGCAAGGTCCATTACATAGTTCTTTAAAGGGTATTTTTGAAAGCTGGCCTACCACTTTCAAAAGGACCCTTCTTTCATGTATATGGGTCATTAGTCCTTCAATCTTAATTTGGGAAATTTAGAAAGAGAGGAACAGACAATTTTTCTTGGATAAGAAAGAACCTAAAAACATATTACTGTTTAGGATTGACCATATGATTGAGGAGGTTGTAGGATCAATGGCCTCAAATTTAATGTCCCATAGAATTCCTTTCACATTGGAGGATAGTAGAATTCAAAGGGCGTGGCCCAAAATAAAAATTAGATCCTCCAAACCTTGTGCTTTGTCTTGTGAGAAAGGAAATGGAGTTATGGATGTGAACTGGGAGAGGCCGATGAAAGGATGGCACAAGGAAAATTTTGATGGGGCGGCCAAAGGCAACCTAGGTCCCCTCAGGGGTGGGAGAAATTGTAAGAGATGAGGATGGGAACACGATTGCAGTTGGAGAAAGAAAGCTTGAAGATGAAACTAATAGTGTTGCAAAGGCTAAGGCGGCTATCCTGGTGGTGGGTCTGGCTCATGAAGTTGTTGTTAAGAAGTTTCACCTTGAGGATGATTCTTTAATTATCACCCAAGCTATTATAAACAAATATTCAACAGCGTGGCATTTGCAAAGTTTCATCTGGGTGATTTGTAAGGAGTTAGAGATGTTTGAAGAGGTTAAAATAAGCCACGTTCGTCGAGCTGACAATAGTGAGGTTGATTTTTTATCCAAGTGGGCGGTTTCTTTCCCATGTGTTGGAGAGTCTAAGGTGGAGGTTTTTAATAATATTAACCTAGAGGAGTTGGGTTAGCGTCGGTGTTTTTAAATTATTTCCCTAGTTTTTGTGTTAGGTTGATGGGACAAATTGTTGGAATTTTTCTTGATTTGGAGGAATGTCAGTTTTAGCTCTTGGTGTGAGGACCAACGGTAATACTCTACATTGTTTCACTAAAATATCTTTGGGAGATTAAGGAAGGACTGATTAGATAGGTGTGTCAGAAGGGAGTAATTGTTCAAGCGAGTAGGTCTAAGTTGTGCGTCCTTTGGAGGTTAAGCTAAATTCATCTCTAAATTCATAATTATTAGGCAAGGCTTCTCTTGACGGTGAGAGATGTCATCACAATGATGAATCAAGGACAAATGAGGATCTCTGAAATCATGGCACAGATGGGCAGGGATTATAAATTTTGCATTCAGGAAGTTGGGTGGGATAATTGTTTTTGTCTTTATCATTTTATTGAGGTTTTTTGCTACAGAGTGACGATGGAAGCTATGTATGGCTTCAAGATGAAAAAGCAATAGAAGGGGTTTTTTGGGCCAATTACTAAATTTAGGTTGAAGATGTTTTTGAAGTGCCCACAGGATGATGTTGTTGAAGCAGTGTTGGAGGCTTTGGGAGAGAACTTCATGAAGGTCACACATAGGGGAAGGCTCGGCGTTGACATTGCATCAATGTTGTTTGTGTGGGGTTTAGAATTGCAGGAAGAAACATGAACCATTAAATGGGTGATGGTCTATTTATTTGAAGAGGATTTATTGATGGGAATGGAGTCATTTCTAGAGTGGGTAGTGCCAAGGGTTGGCTTTGATGTGTCAGAGGGAATTGAAGATATGGATGAAGCCACTGAAGAAGGACTGATTCCATTTGTGAGGTGGTGGAGAAGAGTGGATAGAGATGCATATAAACTCGACATTCTAGCGGCTTGGGAGAATTTGAAGTTGGTTCTTAGGCGACAGGAACATGAAGCGAGGGGAATGGAAGCAAGTGTGTTGAAAGTAGTGCCTTAGAGGAAGCATTCGCAGTAGAAAAAAGGAGGTCGGAAGGCAAGAACAAGCAAGAAAGGAAGCTAGGGGGAGCACCATTGAGTGATTTTTGGAGATGAAACAAAAAAATTTGCAGAATTTTGTGTGCATCACGTAGGGTGGAAATAGCGAAGGGAAAGCAAAAGGATGTGAAGCGTTAAAGGAAATAGCAATGATAAAGCAAGCTTCTAGGGAAGGACAATGAAGTTGTTTACACGTCGGTGCTGCGAACCGATATTGGGTATTTTTGGAGAAAGTGTTTTGTTGGTGAAAGTTGTTCGTTCAGGATAAGACACGTTGGCATTCTAGTTTTTCAACCAGGAGGAGTTAGGAGTTATTAGGGATTATGGTGTTGAAATGTATTATCTGGAGATGTTTCGTAGGTGGTGTTTGGTCTGGTTTTTAGGATGGACTAGTGTTAGGTGGTGAATTGCATATAATTTTATAAGGTTGGCTTATGATGTAACTCTTTTATATATTAATAAAATAAAACTATTACCGAGCAAAAAAAAAAAGTCCTAATCACACTTTATTTTGTCATGATTGATTAAATAATGCCAATTATTTATTTACGTCACTAGATCGCCTTATTCCCCTAAGTTGATTAAATTATTAGATAATAATTTGATTACAACACTTTCCCTCCAAAATTTGAATAATTAAATAAAACTATTCAAATAAATTATCGAAAATCAAATCAAACTAATGCAACTTTGGTTGAAAAATTCAAACTTGATTTGCACGTTCAACTCCAAAAAGGAATTAATTAATTAAATCAATTAATTCATATTCCTCACCCACTTTCTAATTGAGTAAATTACGATTGCTGAATGAGAAATCTAATTTGTTAATTGATCAATATAAATTGATAACTGAGCAATCTAATTTGTTAACTGATCAATCACGTTCCTAACTAAGCCATCGAATTCCTAACTAAACCATCAAAATCCTGATTGATCAATCTAAATCTGCCAATTGATCAATCACATCTCTGACTTTCCAATCTATTTTTCAATCACCCAAATTGTGCAATCAACTTTGCACAATTTTCTCATGTCTAAATCCTCTCAACACACTTCGACCGTTGATCTGGATATTCTTCAACATGATCCTAATCGTTCATTTCGAATTTCATTTTATATATAACAAACCCCTTTCCTCACAAATAAGGATCAAAGAATCAACATACATTGTGCAATGAAGTGTTGTCAAGAAACACCATTGATAGAGCTTCATTGTTTCTTTGATCAACCAACCAAAACAGTCACTCATCAAGCTTTTGCACACGAACTTTGGAGGCTTCGCGGTGATAAGAACAACCCAACATTAGGCGAATATACTCCACTATGGGATGGTAAGACTGTTATTCTTGTACATTCATTTATGTAATCATAGATTCATTTATGTATGTTAAAATAGCTTAGTTTCATTTCATATGTGTAGGTTTAGATCTTAGATTAATATGTTTAATCTTAGTTTAGATTCTTAGATTTGACGTGTTTTTGATCCCTCTTCCGATCTAACGTTTTCCCCCTACACAAGAGATGATGAATATTTTCTCATATCTTGGGATTGGGATTTTTTGTCATTCCTTATGTTTGATATAACACATAGACACGATGCATCATGGTATTGATAACCAGGATGGCGTTGTAGCTAGTTTAATGGACTTTGACTCTACAAATAGGATAGTTCTTGTTCACACATTGACATACGAAAACCTCGTTCGAATGTAAGTTAGAAGCTTAGAATATATCAAACCAAAGCATACACAATAGTCAACAATCTACTCCAAACAACTTCCCTACAAACAACTAAGCAAGTATGTGCCAAGATTATTTTACAAGAATACCCTCAAGCATAGAAAATGGAAGATAATGATCGATGCCCCATTTCTTTCTCTCTAAATTGTTTTGATAGACATCATTGAGAGGTCCTCAGAATGGGTTAATAAGATAAATTATAAGAAAATATCAAAGACAAACAGTCAGTGTTATCTATATCTCTTGCTAGTTTAGTAGAGTTAAGGTGATTTATGATGCTGATGTCCATCGCAGAAAGGATTCATCCTAGGACATGTTGATCAGGTGTTTTGATTATGATGAGGTGTTTGATAAGCCATTGATACAAACTCCACTAATAAATTACCTATGATTTAGACTTTAGATTTTGACATGTCTTTGGTTCTCACTTTACGACTTGCTATACTTACTTTTTACTTGTTTTTCCAAAGGTTGAAGGTGATGATTGATTTATTATGGGTGAAAGTGAGGTGGGATGGATGGTTTTTGATTTTCTAAATATTTCAATTTTTTTGTTGTTTTGAAATTTTTTTGAGGTTGTTTTTGGTATTTTTCAATTATTTATTTGAATGTTTTTGGTTTTCGATTATTTGAGGTTGTTTAGTTCTTTTGAATGTTTTCTAATGTTTTGGGTTTTTCCATTTTCAATTTTTTGGGGGTTTTTCTAAGTTTTCGAATGTTTAGAGGTTTTATGATATTTGAATGTTTTTGGTATTTTATGAGTTTTGACCAAGAACCTAACCTAAAAGACTATCCTAGGTGCTTCGAGGGCTAATCAAAGATTAGCCTTGCCTATGTTATACACACAAAGACCATGTAGTTTGACTGACTTGACTTATTGTTGATGAGACATAAACAGTTGATGGATTGTCAGTTTATTATGACAGACTCCTAAAGGACTGACCTAGGGTGTCTCAGAGGCACATCAATGATGGCCTTACCTACATTCAAGCTCAAAGACTCGTAGTTCGACATGGTATTATTTTTGGATTTTCAATGTTTTGACCCTTTTAAGATTTTGATGTGTTTCAGATGTTTTCGATTTTCAATTTTCAATTTTTTGAATGTTTTTTTATTTTAGCTGTACAAGATTTTGACGTTTTTGGTTTTTTCTAATTTTGCAAGTGTTTTTGGATTTTGATGAGATTTTATGAATGTTTTTGGGATTTTCAAGGGATTTCAAATAACCTTAAGATATGCAAGAACCCAATGTTATCCATAACGAATTGCCCCCAATGTGATGCAATAGACTACCTCGATATAGGCAGGATAAGCTAACCTTAGGAATATGCCAAGTAGTACTAAAGGGGATACGATACTTCCCAACATCAAGCTATGACACAGACGTGGATGGGTGATGGAATAAATAGGATGGATGATGTGTTGGATGGATGTGATGCAAATAATGATAGGATAAAGAGCCAAAGAATAGATGGAGGTACTTTATTTATGTGAGACGCCTATTTTCTAGGTTTTTGCCAAGGTACTTTCCCAAAGCGCCACCAAAGTGGTTTTCACTAGAGGATGATTTTTTCTTTACTGTTTTCAATCCTTTTTCTTATTTTTTTGGATTTTCTTTTTTTTAATTTTTTTAAATTATTTAGATTTACACCCTTCAAGACTAGGCATAAAACTATTTAAGATGCACACTATTGGTTGGTTCCTACAAGGGTTCACCTTCAGGCATTGACAATTGGTATGCTCCTGATCCATAGCTTGCTATGATGATAAATGGACCTAACTAGTTAAGCTCAAAAATTCCTTTACTTTCCTGATCTAGAAGATTTTTTTATTCTACTTTAGGACAAGATCCCCTACCTATAAAAATTGACACTTGATCTTCTTTTTATAGCTCTGTTTCAATCGGTTTTGGTATACTTTCAAGTGATTAGGGCATCAAGACGATGCTCATCTAAGAATTCTAGCTCATTTAGCTGAGATACTCTATACTCTTCATCAGTGATCAGATTCTGTAGTGACACTCACAGTGATAGAAGCTCAACCTCAATAGGCAAGATGGATTTTGATCCATAGACCAAGGAGAATGGGGTTACACCTGTAGGCATGCAAATACTCGTTCGATAGGCCCAGAGGGTAGGATTTAAGTGTAGATGCCAGTCACGACCAACTTTATTGACCATTTTTAAGGTCTTCAGAATGGTCTTTTTTGTAGCCTCAGCTTGATCGATGCCCTAGGGGTAATACAGGGTAGAGAATCGATGTTGGATGTTGAAGCTTTGACATAGCTCTTTCACATCCTAATTCTTGAAGGGTGTTCCATTATTAGAGATAAGGGTTTGTGGAGCACCATAATGATAGATAAGGTAATTCAAGATAAACTTGGCAATTTGCTTCCCCATTATGTAGGTCATGGGAATGGCTTCTACCCACTTGGTAAATTACTCAATGGTAATTATGATAAACTTGTGGCCATTAGATGAGGTGGGAGTGATTTTTCCTATGAGGTCAAGCCCCCACTACCAGAAAGGATAAAGTGTGACCATTGGTTGTAATTCTTGAGTTGGAGCATGTATTAGATCTACATGCTATTGACACTGGACACACTTCTGCATGTAATGATGGGCTTCTCTTTCTATGGTTGGCCAGTAGTACCCTGTCCTCAATAGTTTCTTAGCTAAAGTCATACCACTAGAATGGGAACCGCATATGCCATCATGTACTTTTGATAAAGCGTTCAAGGCTTCCTATTGATTAAAACATCCTAGTAATGTACCCTCGATGCTTTGATGGTATAAGGTATCACCTAGGATCATGAATTGGGATGCCCTTTTAACAAAGGTCTTTTTAAGGTTGGAGGTGATATCAGCTGGGAGGGTTCCTTTGCTAAGGTAGGTGAATATATCATGATACCACGAGGATCTAGGACCAACGATGACACACACAATTTTAGATTTTGGGATTTTGAAAGTTGGTACGAGAATTTGTTCTACCAAGAATTCACATTGAAGGATGTTGTGCGACATGTCTAACAATGATTTAAATTTTTCCATAGCATCTGTTGCTTGATTTTTCATTTGAGGAATCTACTCAAAAGCTATATCAATGAAAAGGTTCTTAAGATTTTCTACCATATTTTTGTAAGGAGTAAGCTTTTCATCCTTAGTTTGGTAGTGTTCATTAACTTGGTTGATAACCAATTGTGAATCCCCATAGACTTTCAACTCTTGTATCTGCCATTGAATTGTTATCCTTAGGCCTGTGATTAGGGTTTTGTATTCTGCAATGTTGTTAGTACATGGAAACAATAACCAATATGACTTTGGAATACAATCACCTTGGGGGTGATAAAAATAATACCCACCCCTGATCCATTTTAGGTGAACGATTCATCAAATTACATTTTCCATTGGCTACATTGACAAGGAACACTGATTCATCAAGGGATTCATACATCAATGGATTCTCTACATAGATAGGTGCTTCTTCCAGTTGGTCTGTGATCACTTGTACTTTGATTACCTTGCGCTCCACATACTCTATCAAATTCAGTCAAGATCATTACCCATTTGGCCATTCACTTTGTGAGAGTTGCTTTGGATAATAGGAATTTCAGCGGGTCAATCTTTGCAATAAGTTTGATTTGATGCGACAACATGTACTATCTAGATTTTCGTGAAGAAAAAACCACCGCCAAGAATGCTTTCTCAATGGATGAATAGTTCACTTCATAGCCCACCAAGGTCCTACTGATGTAATATATATCTCTTTCTTTTCCATTTTCATCATGTTGTGCTAAAAGAGAACCTAGTGCTACTGATGTTGTTGAGATATACAGGATCAATGGTTTGTTCGGTATTGGCGGCATGAGCACTGGAGGTGTCAATAGGTAGTACTTCATCTATTGGAAAGCTTTATCACACTTCTCATCCCACTTGTAAGTTATTCCTTTATGGAGAAGATGCGAGAAAGGGTGGATCTTGTCTGATAGTTGTGCTATAAACCTTTGGATGGATTACAATCTTCCTTGTAACCCTCTCATCTGTTTCAATGTTTGTGGTGGTTCCATGTCGAGGATGGACTTTACTTTTGTTGGATCAATTTATATCCCTCTTTGTGAGATAATATAGTCAAGAAGTTTCCCTGATGTAACCCCAAAGACAAACTTTCTTGGATTCAGTCGTACCTTAGACTCTTCAATTCTATCAAATATGGGTCCCAAGATTTCTATGTGCTCACTCATTTTCCTTGACTTATCCAAAATATCGTTCACATAGTTTTCAACTATTTTTTGGATCATGTCATGAAAGATGAGGGTCATTTCTCTTTGATAGGTTGCTCATGTGTTCTTTAGCCCAAATAACATCACATTCCAACAATATGTTCTCCATGCACAAGTGAATGCAGTTTTGTGTTGATCCTGCTTAGTGATCATGATTTGATTATAGCCTGAAAAACTATCCATGAGTGATAGCATTTCATGCCTAGTTGTTAAATCAATAATGAGGTTGATGTTAAGAAGAGGGAAATCATCCTTCGGGCATGCCTTGTTTAAGTCTCTAAAATTCATGTATATTTTGATGCCCTCAGTGGGTTTATTGATTGGTACCAGGTTTGAAACCCACTTAGGATAATCTATTGGTTGGATGAAGCCAACGTCAAGAAGCTTTTGTAACTCAAGTTTTACCAAGAGTGCTATATGAGGGTGCATCTTTCATAAGTTTTGCTTCATTGTCTTGGCTTCAGGATATACTGCTAAATGATGTACAACCACTTTTGGATTGAGCCCTGGCATATCTGTGTATGACCATGCAAAGTTAGCTCTTCGATCTTTCAAGAACACTGCTATAGTATTTTGTTCTTCATCCGATAAGGATTCAACATAGAAGGTGACCTTGGGTGCTTCTTTTGTTCCCACATTGATTGGAGTGGTCTTTTCTACTAGAAATGCTGACTTCTCTGGATGTATTGCACTAAGGGGGAGATTGAATCCCTCATCCTCGGGTGCCTTAGAGATTTTTTCACCTTCAGATGCATCCTTTCTTTTTACTATTTTAGGATCAAAAAGTGCCACAATGTGGTTTCACTTAGAGATATGCATGTTAGTTGCATCTCATCAATTTTGTGACTGAAGGATTCAATCGTCTCCTTATAGTATGCCCCTATGTCTAGCTCTATGTCAAAACCTGCTTTGCAATCTGCCCATGGTAAGTTATCACGGAGTCCCATGAATTCTGAGATTGCTTCATCATTTTTGAATAAATCTAGAATCGGCGGTCCTTGTTGGTCCAAGTCAATGAGTTGTGGGTATATTAGGTGTATTTCAGTTGGTTGATCGCTTGGGTGAAGGATGCTATGGATATCATGAAGAGGGGGTTATTCTCAAATAGGTTAGCAACATCAAGGGGGAAGTCATCTAGGGTAGTATCAGACAATGTTGGTAACCAAGAGGAAGTCTCAGCCCTTTTAGCGAAATCATCTTTGCCAAGAAGGGTAACCTTGCTAGTAGTACATCCTAAGCCGAGATTCTTTAGACATTTCTCAAGAATGATGGGTTCTAGCAAACCGTTATTTTGTCCTAGTTTCTCATTCTTATTGTACCCTCATCCCTTCATTAGATTCAAGCCTTTGTTGTCATCTTCCATGGGAAGGACAGGGATAGGTCATTCATCCTAATAGAAGAGTTTAGAGACATCCTCCTCATTGACATCTTCTTTGTTCAAATCCCTCACTTGGTGAAGGTGGTAGTTGCCATATTGATTGTTTTGGCCACTTCGTTGCTAGATGTGGGTTTTCCATGGGATTTGGGAGAAAGAGGTAGCTCCCCCAACACAAAAGTGTCATTCATTAGTTTATAGTTTCCACAACCATCATCCTGGAGCACTACTTTGATATCGAGAATGTTTTGCACAATGGGTCTTTTTGTTTTTGAAGTAGATGCAAAGGGATGATGGGTCAACAAATGAGGAGATGGTGTAGGCCCTTCACCACTTTTAGGGATCTAGGGTATCTTGTGAAATTTGGCCTCAAGGTTTTTTCAATAGTAAAAAGGCTCAAGATCTCTGTGGATGGTAACTTCTTTGCCCTCAAAAGGAAACTTTACACATTGATGGTAGGTCAAATCTATAGCTTTTAGGGCATGGATCCATGGTCGACCAAGTAGGATTTTGTAAGGGAGATAAAGTTCTAACACTTGGCATGTAGTCTCTACAATGATGGGTCCCACTTGGATGGGTAGTGCGATGATGCCTTGTGATACCTGCTCTTGATCATCATATGCTCTGATAGTGGTACTCTTTGCTTTCTTAATAGTATCCTTTGAATAGACAAAGTTTTTTATCAATTGAAGGGTGCAAATGTTCAGACCAGCACCTCCATCTACTAAGACTCTTTTAATCTTGTTCTTATGAATAATGACCTCAAGGTGTAAAGCGTAGTTATGAGATGGCTATGATGGTAGGTCTTGTTATGAGAAGGTGAGAAGATGATTAGTGATATGCTCTACCATAGCTTGAAATTGTTTTGTATCAATATCGTTGGGGACATATGATAAAGATAAAGCCTCCTCTAAGATTTCCATATGCACAGGGGATAGCCTCAATAGTTCTAAGATAGAAATCTACATAGGGGTCTTCTTAAGTTGATCTAGGAGATTGTACTTTCTAGGGTTTGATGTTGGAAAAGTAGGTTGTGCCCTAGATTTAGATGGGACACCTTGGATAGTGGCTTTTCCACATTGTGTGGTGACTCCGCACTTGGCCCTTTGATGGTGACAACGGTGATGACACTATCGCAGGAAGTGACAACATTGGAATAGGTATGTTATACGTTTGTGTAATCCTTAGCTTTTCTAGTGTTGTTTCCTTTGCTATGATCTAGCATAGGGTTCTTGTATATCTTAAGATCTTGATTGTTGGATGGTACCTCAATAGATATGGCTTCACTCTCTATAAGATCTTGGATAATATTTATGAGTTGCATGCAGTTCGATGTTTTGTGTCCTTTGATTTTGTGGAAGTCACAAAGGTCTTTTTTGTTGTACCAGGGTGGTTTATCTTGTGGTTCTTGGTAGTTTTCAAAATTGGGAAGTGTTATCAGGTTTGAATCTACCAACATCTTCATGATGGTTTCAATGGGTTCCAACAATTGTGTGTACTTGTGTTTTAGATAGTTGTTCTTATTGGGAGTTTGTCATTGTTGTGTTTCAATGTTATTGATCTGATTGTTTTGGGATGGTGTTGTTTGTTTCACAGTTGGTTGAACATTGGATATTTGATCATTGTTTGGCCTAGGAGCACTTAGGACTACCTTAGCATCTATCACGCCATCATTTGTCATGTTCTTGTTCTTAGCCCAGACACGAGGCTTATCGTTCAAACTAGTTGATGGGCGATCGTCTTTGTAAGCTTGAGTATTTCCCTATGAGATTAGAGCTCTCTCGATGTTAAGGGATCTAGGGACAAGCTTGTCATAAGAGGTAATGCACTACATGTTCAAGTGGAATAATAGATCTAGATCTAAATTTACTATGATGATCCCCACTTGTTGATCACCAGGAATTGGCCACTTGCTCTTACTAGCCCTTTTCCTTCATCATTGCAAGAAATTGGTGAAAGAATCTCCTTTATTTTGTTTGAGATTATACAACTCTTCTAGGATTATGTCCATGTCAAGATTAAAGGAGAAGTGATCTATGAACTTATCAGTGATTTCTTGAAAGGTTTTGATACCTAGGGGCAACTGAGAAAATAAATCAATGGTTGGGCCTATCAAGCTTTGTGGAAAGAGGCGCATCAAATAAGAATCATTGTAAGAAACCTCTATACACATGACGTTAAACTCTTTGATATGGTCCACAGGACTTCCTCTCCCTTAGTATTTATCAAATTTGGGGACTTCAAAACTAAGAGGGAATGGTACCATTGTGATGTTTCAATCAAATGGATATGGGCATAGGTTCTATGTGTGGGGTTTCTTCATCTTTCCCATCCGGAGATCCTACATTTCTTGTGATTATGCCTTAAGTTATGATGTTACATCATCTTGGAGATTTGGTGGAGGAACATATGTTGCATATTGTGGGATGGAAAATGGGTTGTATGCAGTATTATATGATGAGGTGTTGTATGGTGTGTATGGTGGTGTAAAATATTATGAAGGTGATTAAGGTGTTGATGTATATGTTCCTAACATGTTCGGGTTGACGATGTTCTATTGAGGATTATAGTATAAACTTTGTTATTGTTGTTGTTGTTGCACATACTGCTGAGCTAGTAAGGTTTGTTGTTGTTGTTAGGCCACTAGGGTTATTTGTTGCACTTGATATTGTTGGGTTGCTAAGGCTTCTTGATGTTGTTGTTGTGCTATTAAGGCTACTTGTTGTTGTTGTTGTTCTACTAGGGTTGCTTGTTGTTTTTGTTGTTGTTGTGCTACTAGGGATGCTTGCTATTGTTGTTGTTGTTGTTGTGCTACTAGGGCTGCTTGTTGTTGTTGTGTTGCTAGGGTTGCTTGCTATTTTTGTTGTTGTTGTTGTTGTTGGATGGCTTATTGATAAGCCTGTTGTGCTTCTTGTAAAGCAAAGGCATGTGCTTGTAATGTAGGATTAGTTGGTTGTTGGGACATGTACGATGGGTTTTGGGTGTTGATGTTTTGATGGGGTTGTATATTGTTGATGAGAGTTTGGGGTTCCCTTATTTTAACATTCCTTGTAAGATGGTGGATTGGGATGGAGGGATGTAATTTTGAGGTCCCATTTGGTTTTTCATGGTGAGAGGGACCATGGGGAAAGATGATGATGATTCCATTAGATATTGTGATCGTAATGGCACATTAGGACCTTGAGTCCATTGATTGAAAGGGTTCCCTTGATAGATGTTTTGGGGATTTCCTTGTGTTTGGGATGTGGTCAAGGTATTACCTTGGTTGATGGGATTCATAACCAAGGGTTTTTTTTTTAGTTGAGTTGGTGATGGATGGGATGGATGTGTTTTGTGAAACCAATGGTGTGGATGAACTAATTGGGGGATTGGATAAAGATGTCCCTATTTGTGTTAAGGGTTGGCTTTGCGTAAGGGTATTGACATGCCCTTGTTGGTCTATTTGAGACACTTGGCCTATAATTACTTGTGTGATGTTGGGCACACTTATGGTATTTTTGGGGATGGATGAAGATGGGTGACCTTGATAGGTTGAGGTTGTTGTGGATTCATGAAGTATAAGTGGTTTATTCTCATGCAAGGGGTGTTCGGGAATGGTAGGAGTGCCAAATGTTGGTGTCCAAGTGGTGCTTTGAGATGGATTGGTGCTTAGGGTACCCACAAGCATGTTGCTTTAAAATGGAAGAGTATGGCCAAAGTCCTTAGCAAGACTTGTTGCAATACTAGGAATGAATGTTTGATTTATCCCTAGTGATGGAGTTGTTAAGCCTTGTGTCAAAGGTTGCACAATAAAAGATGGATAAATTGGAGCTACACTTTCTAAGGCTTGATGTTCTTGTTTGTACTCCATGATTTCCTCCCTACTCAAATGGGTTGTTTGTAATGTATTCTATCTCATATGGTCCTAATGGAGACGAGGGTTGTTGTGATGGGGTAAATTGACTTCTTGGATCAAATTCTTAAGGATTAGGATCACTTGAGGTGAATGCAACTTTGGTTTTCTCCATGATTCTCTTGTGTTGTGATCTTATCTTTACCATAAATTTTGGGTCACCTATGGGAGATTTGTGTTGAGATTTTTAGTGTTTAAACTCTCTAGTCGACTCAAATCTAGGTAAAAGTGATGCTCTAAGTATTTTTGGAGAAATGATGGTAATGGGAGATGAAAAGGTGAATGATGTTGGAATTGATTTTTGCAAACGTTTTGGGACAACACTTCTACTTAAGTTTGATGGTTTGATGTTTGGATAAATGATGTTTATGAACTTGTGAATTTTCAGGGTAGACTCATGACTTTCAAGATAAACTAGTCAAAAGATGATAACTAACTTAACCAAGTGCATAGAAAAGGATTCATTTCACATACAATGTAGCTAAGTTAGGGTTTGGGTTGATAAATGTCTAAGTCAAAAAGTGTTGGTGTATTCAAATTTTTTGCAAAGTTTGGTGAAGTGAAGGATGATTTTTGATGAAGGGGTGGATGAAATGTTTGACCCAATGTTGACCTAGAGTGAACCTTTATTTGATAAGACCAAGGTGTTGAGAAACATGCTAGACCTCTAAAGTCTTCAAATCCAGAAGACCAATGTTGACTTAAATGAGGGGTTCATATTGAGCATACATGTCTGGATCATTCATTGAAACAAATCTATAAAACTTCCTTACCAAAATGTTTCTATTACGATAAAGAGCCACAAGGTGTCTTTAAAAAAAATTTGGACTATGATGCCTAAGTTTGAAGTGACGATATGTAGACCTTCTCTTGGGGATTTTGATTTTAAGAGAGATCATTTAGAGAAGTCCAAGAGGATATTTATTGGCATGCAGGATGTGGAAATATGGGTCTTCTGGCCACAATATCGACTTTCTCCTCTTGTTCATCTAAGATCTATGCTAAGTTTCTCCATTGGATGGGTGTTTCATTTGTTTCAAAAATGAAGCTTCTCAAACTACTAATTATATTAGTTTGTTCTCCCTCAAATAGTTCAAAGTTTGGTTGAATGATAGCGGGTGTAAGGTTAGGTTGTTCAACCAGAGTGATCAAATGCCAAATGGTCATGTGGGGTTCAATTTGTCAATTTATCTTGCGTAAACGAGTTTCTTTTTACCACAAACACTTTGTCTTGCATAAGTTCAAACTAAATGTTTATGTCAAGAAAATCATAAATTTCATAAATTCCATTTTGTGAAAAGGATGAAGTTACAGACATAGTTACCTAGGTTAACTTTGGGAAGTATGGATTGAGATGTAAACCAAAATATTTAAAAGACTAAGAATAAATCCTTAGGACAAGCATTGTTGATGTTTGTTTATAATTGTTTTGGAACCAAGCAGGTGTTAAACTGACTCATAAGCATTTACAATCCTAGATAGAGCGGGTATGTATTTCTTAGTAGGCTTACCATCATCAGAAGATATGATTAATTTGTGAAGATGAAATGGACAAATAGGCTATATCAAGAAAATGTAACGTCTTAACACGCCAAGCAAAGGAGTCCCTTCCCCATTTGCTTTATTGCCTCAATAAAAAATCAAACACGGTAAGTAACTTCTTGGAGTGGTGCTACTCCAATGCACTACCTTAAAATACGTTTTGGATTTGGACTTGGTTAACCACTACAAACAAATATTTTAATGACCATATTTAGGATAAACTAGTGCCATACATGTGATGATTCACTCAATTAAGAGGCCTCCAAACCCTTAGAAATATCTAAGGGTTTTAATACATCACAAGGATACTAAGGGAGACATTCGTCGGTATGGGACAACCACAACCAACTGGTTAATGAATTTAGTCACAATCAATTATTTATATAGCGGACCGAAATGAAAGCATCGCTTGGGTCGTTCCCTCTCACAAGTTGGGAGGCAAACCCTCTAAAGGTAACACATGTTTGAAGCGTAAAATGCTTTTTGTCACCCAAGATTGCCAATAGGCACAAGGGGAGAGGATAAGTGCTTCCAAGAAGAAAAGGTATACTTGTGTGTTTCTCTTCACCCGAGATTGCACTAAGTGCAAGAGGATTGGATATACACAACAAGAATACTCAAACAATTTAGGCATATGTTCATTTTAATCCATCATAGAAAAATGAGTTCATTTTAAACACCAATTTGAAGTGTGAAAGTTGTGTTGTTCAATTTTAAACCAATAAAGCATAATGATGTGTGGGTTTAGTTTTAACCAATTTGAATGTTCATTTTAAAGCCCAAAAAGAAATCTAGTTTGGTCCTAAAACGAGAAATAAAAGCATCATCAATGGGTTATAATTGCCCCATAAGTGTCGAAACACTTGTTACAATTATGAAATCAAATGACAATAGTATGCTTCTTCACTTCAAGTTTTATTGCCCAAACCTGCAAAACCAGTTAGCCTAAAAAGACAAAAGCCAGAAGTTAGTGAGATGTTGAAAATCAAATAAAATAAAAAATTTAAAGCACATGCTAAAATTCACACTATTTTTTATTACCTGGTAAAAAGTGTCATTGTTTACGATAGCGTCGCCATAATTCAAATGAGTGTTGCTATGGTGAGAAAAAGCGTCACTCTACAGTAAAACAAAGATGATGATAGCGTCGTTATTTGGTGGTGTCGTCGTTTTCAAATTGTCGATACTCCTAAAAAGTATTAGCATCACAATTTGTTTTAATGGGCATTGGTGATTTAATTAGGCATTATTATATCTACTGAAAAGAGCATCACTATATGGTGACACTTGACAAAGGCATCGTTGGGTAAAAGCAAAAAAATTGTGTCACACTTTATAAAGGAATTGACCAACAACAAAAAAATTATGAACTTCGACTACATAAAAGTTGTGTTTATGTTTTGAATTTCAAAATGGTGTAAACTAATGAAATGTAGAACTTTTGATGAAGTTTTTTCCTGTAATTTTTTAAAATTTTAAGAAAATTGTTTTCATTATTTTTTTTTTCAATTTAAGGACAAAAATTGGAATGCTGAAAATTTCAGAAAAGAGTGACTTCATGGGCCGTCAAGAAACAAATTGAAAAAACTTCATTTCTCCATATTTTTTTTTCCAAATAGGTAACTTCAATATCTACTCTATGGAAAAAAAAATCAAATTTTGATGTATATTTTTCTCATAATAACGTTTTAAAGTCAAACATGTTAGAATTTGACAGTTTTCATGGGTCGTCAACTATTTTCAATTTTTTTAATCATTTTCAAAAAACAAATTATACCCTTTTGAAGAAGACTCTCTCCTCTACTGGCCCATATAAGTTTAAAAAAAAAATGTTTTACTAATTGTTTTTTAATTTCTAATCAACCTCTTTTTTAATTATAACAACCTACTTCCATTATTTTAAAAATAACATATATTAAAACTAATCAAAATATTTAAAAAATTATATATTTGAATTCCCCACTCCAAGATCTACAAAAGGGTATTTTTCTTTTTCCCAGAAAAAACATTATGACTGGAGAAATACTTAGTTAAAGTTGAAAGTTTTAGAATTTTTTTAAAAATGTTGAGTTGGCTGCCAACTAGACAGTTTTGGCCAAAAGGGTTTCTATCGGAAGGGTTTCAGCTGAAACCCTTCCGATAGAAACCCCACACATATAATAAGCCAAATTGAAAGTCGATTGTAAAGTTGGAAGGGGAAAATTTATTTATTTTGGTTTCGGTCGAAACCTATTCAGCCAAAACCATGTGTGCCACGTATATGCCACATGGTTTCAATTGAAACGTACTCGGTCGAAACATTTCCGGCCAAAATTAGTTTGCTCAGAACTATTTATTTGGTTGAAAGTGTGCCACAAGTTTGTGCTTTTACCCCGTTGTATCTACAAAACTAGAAAAAATAGAATTTGAGAGAAAAATTCATTAAATTTGATTGGTAATGCCCTCCTTCTAGCACCAAAATGTGACTGATAGCTTAATATAGGTTGACTACACTTGGTCCATGAGGATTCAAAGCATATTCAAGCCACTAAACATCAATCCAATAAGATCATCTAATACAAAACTAAACTAAGCATCCATTAAAACTAACATATTAAAATACGGAAGCTTCAAAAACAACTATTCTAATCCATTGAAACTTATCCTATTGAGGGAGTGGTGTTGTATTGATGTGGAACAGTGACCCTTTCCCTATCTCATGGATAAATGAGCCTGTTTCGATTGATTTATTGAAGAGAATCGACGAAATCGATGATAGATGTGTATGAAAACATGATTTAAAGCTAAATTAACATGATGCAAGCTATTTTAACATGATTTATGCTAAGATGATCGATATGGGTGTGTGCAAAGCTAATCTAAATGGATTTTAAGCTAAAAATATTGAAACCCTAATTACCAAATAAGCTAAATAAATCCATCTATGTTACCATGAAAGCCATTAATGGAAGCTAAGCTAATAATGCAAGTAAATTAAGCTAAAAGGATGCTAAATATGAGTGCAAGTGAAAGGGATTTTAATAGCATAAATTTGTTCTTAAAAGGTGGATTCATTTGTCTCCAAATAGTGACCTATTTATAGGACAAATAAGAAATGAAGGGTTTAGATTAAAAAGGTTAATCAATGGTCAAAATTGGAGGAAAGATGAAACATGGATCATAAATTCTCATCAATGGATAGGAATCAATGATCACATGGATCAAGGAAAGAATCAAGGGTCCATATTCTTCCAAACAAACACACTTTCAAAACTTGCACAAGAAGTCTTGTTAAAAGTTTGTTATAAGGAAGAATATTCTCATGGGTGAGGGAAATTAGATATTTAGTTAATTAAAATAAAATTCAATTGATCCTTTTTTGGAGGAATGTGCAAAGGAGGAATATTCCCTTACAAATGGGGGATTAGATTTAATTAGTAATTTGATAATTAAATAAATTTTTAATTATGTAAATTAAGGGAATTGAGACATTCATTAAATAATTAATTTATTTAATGAAAAGGGGGAAAGTGACATGACATTTAATTAAATAAATTAGGGTTATTTAATTAAATAATGACTTTAAGGATTGAAATTAAATAACTTGATGTATTTAATTTAATAAGATGAAATATTAGCATAAAAGGGGGTGAATTAACCCGATTAGATTAATTAGATCAATAGATGAAAATGACATAATTAATTAAATAGCTAGGTTAATTTAATCAATTAAGTGAAAAGAGGATGGATTTAGGATGAAATGATGTTAATATATCTGATTTGAGTGCATGATATCATTCAGGACATTTTTAAGTGTCTATAGAATTAACAGATGATAACTTCAACCTGAAGTCAGAATATAAAAACCTAGTTGAGAAAAAGTTTGATGTGTGGTAATGGTTCCCACATTTCTACTATGATGAAAAATGGATTAGAATGGCATTGAGAAGGATTCATGGTCAGTTTGTCTAGACTGACATGCCCCGCATGATAACAAAGGAAGTAATAAGACAATTCACTGGGCTATGCTCCTTTGGACCGGTTCTCGTGTTAAAATCCATCAAGAATGAAGTAGTAATGGAGAATACTGGAGCTACATATGAAAAAGGTCCTTGATAGTAAATCCAATCAGAAACCCTATTGTCAGATACACTACCATGGTTATTGGATACAAAGTTTACTTCAAAACAGGGATAACTCTATTTTTGCCATTGCAATTAATGTGGCACATGAGATGGTAGTGAATGGTGTTGAATTTGACCTTTGTGAGTTGCTTATGCAACAAATAATGGAGAATCTAAATTTCACAAAAGAGAAGAAGTATGTATTCAAGTATGGCACTCTAGTCATGTGTCTACTTTTCTACTTTTTGAAGGAGATTCTAGTATTTGGAAAGGTAAATTGGGTAAGTGGAAGACTCGTTGCATTACAGATTATAAACCGCATGATGAGTCTTGGTGATGTTATAACACGAGATGAAGCACTTAATGCTTTCTTTGTTGTTTTCTAGAAAAGAATGCATGAGAGGGAAAGGATTCCAAGGAATATTGTTGAGAAATACAAAGATGAGATCACATTTCTTGTATCTACAGATTATTATATTATGGAGGTAGTGGAACCAAGGACTATTTGGGTTCTTGAGTTAGGCTATGAGGTAATATAGGCTGAACTTATTGGTTGTGCAAATGTTCTATTGAGGAGTCCAAGGGATGCAAACAAACCAAGGTTTGGAACATATGAGGAAAAATCCTTGGAAGAACATTTGAAGTAGAAGGAACCTATGATGAGGAAAAATATTCACAAGATGGTAGATGTATATGCACAAGAGTTGGGTTTGTCAAAATAAAATGTGGAATATGCAGGAGCAAGAGCTAGAGCAGACAAGAGTGTAGCTGAAGCATCAGGGAATACTAGAAGATCAAAAAGAATATCTACCATTACTCCGTCTGCACAAAAGTCCTTTGAGGCTTTACCATCTACTAGAGAGAAAATAAAACCTACTACTAGTCCTCTAGTAAGGGAGAAATCCCCTTTGGCAGTGCATGCCACCAGGGCAAAGAATAAGAAGATCGCCACCACAACACCCCCAACTGTCCTTATAAGGAGAAGATTCAAGCAAAAGGATGCAAGGGAGAAGAGTATAGGCATTAATATTGTTGATGAAGAAGAGGAACTGGAAGAAGGACCTTAGTTGGTCTAGAGAGGAAGGAAAGAGGATTCACAAGGTGAAGCTAGCACAAAAAGAAGAAGAATTGACATAGTAGATACAAAGAGTGAAGAATAAATAGAGAAAGAGAAAGAGACATACAAGATTCATATGAGAGAAAAGGAGAAGGAAGCCAAGAAGGATTCTCTAGAGAAGAAGAAGGAGAAAGAGACAAGTCAAAAGAAGAATTCTACAGTGAATTTCAAGAAGTAGAAACAACAAGAAAGACCTCATTCCCCAATGAAGTTAGAGGCATTGTTTAACAATATTATGGAGAATTATATGTAGAAGGAAACTGTAGAGTTGTACAAGGAAGCACATGAGGTAGATAGGGCTACCATCATTGATGCCATAGTTAGGTATATCATTTTATTTGAAGTTGACATGAAGAATATCAGGAAGGATATTCCTAATGATGTATGGGACATCTTATTGAAAAGAAGGGAAGAAGCTATAATGGAACATGAAAGACTAAAAGATGAAGCCTTGAATAGAGTTGGTGCTCCATCAATTGAAGTAGATAGATCCACATTGAACACCATATATAGCAAGGAGTTGAGAACAAAGTAGAGAGTTACCACTCTTATGGGTAAAGACAAAAATGTCCTTGAAAGGATTCAGAAAGAGTGCAATGATAAAGTGAGGAGATCGTTCAAAAGCTAGGACTGCTTCTAGTGACTAAAGAAGAAGTAAATGATGAACCAAATGGAGAAGAAGTACACACTAATGATGCTCAACATGAGTCAGATATGAATGAAGAAGCTGTAACAGATAACACCCCTCTAGAAGTGGAGGATATGACAAAAGAAAATGAAGAGGAAGACATTGCAAAGGAAAATCCTTTGGTACAGAATGTTGATGTACCTCCTCCAGGAAACACAGATAATAGTACAAAGGAAGTGAAATCTAACAAGGTTAATGATAAAAATGTTGACGCGAAGCATGAAGAAGAAAAATTTGATGATGGAGAAAAGCTTGTTAATGAGGAAGACGAAGAGCATGAAGAGAAGGAAGAAGAGAATAAAGACAAGGATGCATTTGAAGATGCTGAAAAGGATGAAACAACTGACTTCAAAAATAATTAAGAAGAAAAAGGATAAGGCTGTGGAGACTACAAAGTCTCTTGGTGAATATTTTAGCTCCTTCAGAGATTCTCTAAGAAATTTATTAAGTGTTCAGCCTAATTTCTAACCTATTGTGTCCTCTTAGTTGCTATAATCGCCAATGAGTCAAGGTAATGTTGATTTGAACAATATCTTTCCTATTCACAAGATACAACTGGGAGAATTGTTCCATACATCTGCAAGAAAGGAGATAATTGAAACCCATCAAAAGAGTAGTGAATTGGTGGATGAGGTAGTCAAAGTGTTTCAAGAGATCATATCTGAATCACATGTGGATACCACACTCTCTGATATGGAAAATTTTAAGATTTTAATTGCTTCATTCAAATCTTATGTATTTTAACTCAAGGAAGAAGCAAAGAAGGAAGTGGAAAAGAGATTGAATGATAAGAAAATGATGGAGATGAAAGAGAAATGTGCTGCTGCACACAATAAATTTTCTGAATTATTGAAATATGTTGAAATTAGTGTAGATGAGGAGAAGGAACTACTCCAATATGGCAATGTGAAGTGGCTTGAAGCAACATAGAACATAACAAAGGAGATGGACTCTATTAAGTCATAGATTAATGCTGCCTCCAGTGCATATGATCTAGTTGTTTACCTCATCGGTATCACAAGAAATAAAATCAAAGATCTTCATAAGAAATTTTTCCAACTTCAAGCACAAAAAGAACATATCATACTATAGTTTGGAGATGTAAGGTATCTAGTCAATCCCAAATTACTACTGGTTTCTAAGACACTTCTCAATTTAGATAAGGCATTGAAAGGGATGAATCTGGTACCTGCTTCACTAGAACAAGGAGAAGAACTATTGTTGGAGTTTGAAACTCAAATCAAGCTACTTGTAGAGGCCAAACAAGAATGGGAAGATGGTAGGCCAGCCAGGAAAGATCGGGTGAAGAAGTTGCAAGCATCAACCACCTCCAGTTGACTCATCTTTCATGTTTTTATGCATTTATTTTGTGCTCAAATTCTTTGTATATATGCAAACATATATATTTGTATTTTAGTATCTTTTTGCTCCAGTACATGACTCAGGGGGAGTCAATTATTTTCACAACTATGTATATATATACATCATTTAGGGGGAGTTCCGATAATGGATCAAAACAATGTATATAGGCACCCTTTTCCTCGATGTCAAAGGGGGAGAGTATTGAGGAGTACTTTTGGAGATTTTGGGCATGTTTCCATCAATGACAAAGGGGGAGATTGTTGGAAGTTTGAGGAGATTGTCATTGATGATGTTGCTTGGCAACATGAGCATGGATTGTACATAATGGTGTATTACAGTGTTACCATTGATGTCAACATTGTTGTGAATCATTTTGATTAATCCTAACATGTTTTGAGGTGCTAAGGAAGTCATTTGTGTAGGAAGATTTGGTCCAGAAATATCAGTTGTGTGAAAATATGATTGTCAGAACTGATAGTTCAGGGTTATAGTGTATCAATTTTTGGGTTTGCACTACTCTGCAAAGGAATATTTTGCTCTACAATTCTAACCTAATTTTTGTGGTTGTTAGAAGAATATAAATCCAATATTTCATCTTGTTTGATGAAGTTTTTTGGGAGATATGAATGATGAAGTCCGGTTTGGAATTTTAGAGTATTTACTGTATAGTGTGTCAGTGTGGGAGATTCCACACTTCTTCGTAGATGAGTCTTTAATGTTGCAATGTTAAAGATAAGTTGCCAGATGTCAAGTGAGCATGAATTCCAAATGGTATCATGTTTTGAGGTCCACGTGTTGCGAATTGGATGAACAATTGAAGGATTTTTGGTTTAGGTCCTATGATGTGCCGACCTAACATGTTTGATGAGTACGTGAAGGATTAATATTTATTGTGCTTTTATATGAGATCTATTTTAGGTCCATCCCAACCTATCTTAATAAGTTTTGAATTTTGAATTGTGGCACAAAGGTTGGTTGAAATGCTTTAGGGTTGACAAGTTGAATTTTGTGTGTTACATCCAATTAGGCCAACCTAATTGATGTTACACTTAATGCAGGTATATATGAAGGATTGATTTAGATATTTTGTGTGTGATGACAAGTATTAGGTGTGACCTATAGGAGGGTGATGTGAATTTGATCAAAATTATGTGAATTGAGTTGCAAAGTGTATGAATGTAGAGCAAAACAGAGCATTGATCTAGATTAGTGCAAAGATTGATACTGTACTTCATTGGAGATGTAATCCTACATATTGTAGATGCAATTTGTAACAGTTCAAAAATAGGCTGTGAGTCACCCCTCTTTCTTCTATCTTTTCTCTGTGGACACTGAGTCCACCTACAATGAGCACTTCTGTAATATACTATAACCGGTCATAATACATTGTGAGCTAAGCCTCACCGTGGTTTTTCCCATTTTGGGTTTTCCAGGTAAAAATCTTGGTGTTCATGTGTTATGTGTTATGTGATCTTGTGTATGTTTCATGCTTTCTCTTCTTATAATAGTTGAATATGTTTTGGTAATTGGATGGTTAATGTTTGAATGGTTTAATAGAATACTAATTCACCCCCTCTCAATATTCAGGGTGTTCAATAGCATCTCCTAAGATATCTATATAAAATGGAGCAGATGAAGGAAAATAGATGACCCAATGTTGTCATCAATAAAGTCTTGGAACATCAAGTGGATGGGAAAATGAAACATTCACTTGAATGCTTCTCTTAATAATGAAAAAGAAATAAAAGATTTTGTTATAGATAAATTTCACAAGTCTATGTGGGAAATGACATTAGGGAGAAACATGGTTTATTACCTTGATGAATTTAACCACACTTACAATCATCAACAAAAGGCCTTTATAGAGGCAAATATCCCTAAGAGAGCACATATTCTCATAGCTCAATTAAAGACTAACATCAACCTCATTGTGATATAGGTAGATGGAAGAGACCAAAAGATGAACTATATTGATAGAAATTAAGAGATCATGGAGGACATAATTTGTGTCTTTGTATAGTTGGGGCATTTGAATTAAAAAAAAAACTTTATTTTAGAGTGTGAAGTTTATAATTACATCTAAGCTAATTACACTTTCATTTTAGTGACAACTTATAATATTTATTCAAAGAGGCAATAAATGGTTAGAAGTTCATCATCAAATTAAATAACAAAAGAGTAACAATCTAAGAAAATATTGGTGAAGGGAGATTCTCCCTTGAACACAACCTTACACAGACAACAAAATTCAAGAATGACAAACATGTAACTTTATTTTACTTTCATGAAATCATCTACATACATGCAATCAAATGCAATACAACTATTTGGTCACAATACCACTATTACAAAAAATTGGGCTACAAATACATGCAAAAAATCAAACATGCAAGTTTGGGAATGACAATAATGGCCACTGAAACCCCAACCTCCATTCTATGCTAAAAAATAAGAAATTCGTCTCTCTTCTCATCCATAAATGAATCTCTTTCCATTTGTAACCACTTTATATGATTTTTCCACTTGCCAACGAACTATCACTTCCATTTTTTGTGCTAAACAGATTTAGTTGTCCCTTTTTTTAAGCCTACGAAAATTCCTAAATTTTAGTCCAACTTTTGAGAGCCATAACTTTTGATTCAGGCATCAAATTGACAAACCGTTTACTCCATTGGAAAACTCTAAAAAAGGGGAAGGTTTGTGAAAGATCCCATAAAAGGAGCTTTGGATTTTCAACCATTTTTCGAGCCCATCTGGATCCTCTAGGTGCCTCAAAATTGACTTTGAATTTTTTTAAAGAGATTTTGAAGACAAAATATTAATATCTCACAAATGACAAATGGTATTGAAGTGATTTCTTCACCACTGACTTTATTTCACCATTCTAAAGCTTTGTGTAAGATTTCATGTCCATATATGCACAAATGTCAACTTACTAAAAATAATAACCCTACTATTTTTAGCCCTTCTAACTTACTAAAAATAACAATCCTATCATTTTTAGTTCTTATAAAATTTTTATTCACTAAACCTAACAAAAATCAAAATAAACAATTTTTTTGAAGATTGAAGATTGTTCTCACATATAAAATGCCCAAATATTATAATAGATTTTACTATCCATTGACTATCATATTATAATAAACTTTATCCCATAGTCTATCTTTAATGTTGTAAAGACTATAATCTTCTATTCTATATTAAATTATACCTACAAAACTAGAATCATTCATAAAAAGAAAGAAAAACAACCATTCATTTTCTCTTATTTATTAATAATTAAAAAAATTAAAAAAAGAAGAAAGAGCAATAATTAAAAAAACTAGAAAAAGAAGAAAGAGCGACCTTCTGAGCCGCCGCATCATTGGAGGCAGAAAGAAAGGGCAGGTCAAAATCGCAGAAAGAGAGACTTTGAATGAGTTAAGTTAAACAATTAGTGTAATTTGAAAAGGGATTTTGAGCCACTCAAATACCCAAGTCAAGATGGGTACAATTGAATGTTGTGAGGAGGATGATCGCGTGAAGAAGCATGTCTCTAAGATTACATTGAGATGAATGTAATGTAGGCAATCGAGATGGTGTTTATATTGAGGTTGATATTGGCGGCGCAGCTTATAATTGGTGGGATGAGCATGTGTTTAAATGAGCTGAGGGCATGCCAGATTCCGGATTTTGAGTCATCGGGATGCGGTGTCTACATAGAGAGGGAGAGATGGGTTTTTTGTGAAGCGCTTGCATCAGCCTTTAGGAATGCCTGCTTCTGCCCATCTCCAGACACAGGAGATTGGGGTATTCTGGGCCGTACTTTTTGCACCTTTGACTTCCCTTACTTATCCTGCTCAATTCCTGCTAGTGCTACAATTAGAGGTAAAATTATAATCCTTTTCTTTACATTGCTGTTGGGATTTAGAAGGACTAAATCATGTAATTTTGATGTGGGTGTCATATATGTGAACCAAATACTATTAAATTTTGATTTGGCTAGTAAGTGGCCCTTAGCCTTGAGGGCGCTGCCCCAAGGTTTCTGCAATCCAAACACATACTTGTGCCGTCCTTAGGAATTTAAACAAAGATTATAATAAAATTCCAGAATTCAAAGCTGTCAATTGAAAATTGTCTTACCCACAAACCCTAAATCTCAGAATGAAAGAGATATTAACAAATATGCAGTAGAAGAGAGGGAATGCCGTCTTATGATGTTATATGGTTTAGTAGCTTTCGCTAGAAAGGGAACTTGTGTGCGTTTTATTTTCACCTTACAAGGAAGACATGAGGTGTAGGTCTGGCTGCCTGGCTGAGATAATGTAATGATCTGATGTGGGGGACACTTGTGTGCGTTTTATTTTCAATAGTCACTCGATTTTTGATTGTCAGATTATAGCTTAAGCTATAATCTCTTATAGCTTAAGCTATTATATTTGTTGCTTTTCAGTTATTCCAGTGCAGTTTGAAAGCTCTTATGGTGTCCTCTCTAGATGGTTCTAGTCCAGTCTTTTTATTCGAATCTATTCCGAATGCCTTTAGGCTGATGTAAATGGTCTTTTCATCTGAATGACTGCGCACTTATCCAAATCGACTCGTTGGCTTTCTAAGTGGTCTATACATTGTTTGTAAAAGCCATCTATGCTTTTCTAATAGGACATGCGTTACGATTAGTCTTTTATTTACTTTTTCATTATAACATTATTTTATACTCGCATGCATCATTATGAACGCTAAATGTGATAAATTTATACCTCTTTTAAGAAGTTGTTCGTTGCAACTGTCTTTTTTCTCTTTAGTATTGGGCTTATTCTGTGGAGGTGGCTTGCTTATTGTTGCTCATACGATTCTCCCACCTTTCTCTATAGATATCCATTATGTTATTCCAACATAGCTACAAGGGAAACGATCAATGTAGTCAGGCTAATTCAAGTATACACAGAGGATTCAGGACAAGATTAGTTGTTATGTATTATGAGTGAAGGATACAAAGAAGATACATTGTAGAGTTCCTACTTCACTCTCATTTTAGCACCATCTCGTTCCATATTTCTATTCATATCTATGCTTGAGTTGTCTTTGTTGGAGACGGGGAAAGGTGGGAACGCAAAAAGGGGATGCCAAGAAGTGCCTCTTAACTACTAGAAATTATATTTGAATGGATAAATAGCATAGTGATGGGGATGGCTAGCTGAGGGATCGGAATATGCCCTCGCGGAACATAGAAATATGCACATAAACTGATGGTTACTGTCTGTCAGATCATAACGAGGGAGATTGACTTGACAATTATATGTTGCTCTCCTATACATTGGTATTTACAACATCTACAACTAAGCCATCAACATGACGATTACTTTCCTGACGTTTAGATCATTCTTTACACAAATAAATACATAGCATGCTGAAATTACAACAATGATGTGCTTCTCTTCTGCCAATTGAGCTATCACTGGAACTTAAATTTTTCTGTCTATGCCTTTGCCATAGAATAGGCATCCTATTTGTCTACGTTGTAACAGTTATGCTTTGAAAGAAGGCTAAATAATAAAACTGACGTGTAATTGCTCTGATTAGAATGATCCAAAATTGTCCTAGAAGTGAGGTTGATTGTGCGAACAACATTTATCAATATCCAAAAAGAACATACACACAGATAACACTCAGATTTCACCCTGGAAATCTCCAAACAGAGGAAAAACTGGCTGGCAGTGGCCAAATAGCTCATCTACCTGAATGTATTAAATGAGAAACAAGTTACAGAGAGAGGACTACAATAATATGGTTGTTCTATGTTCACTGTCCAGCTTCCCTTGTACAATAACTGAATTCTCCTTGAGCAAGTTGCATACAGTTCAATGCTTAAACCTGTGAACCTCATCAATGTCATTCACACACCCCTAAGTAGGATTTTGGAAGCCTCTCCTGTGCGTTAGAAGCTTCCTCAAGTGATCTGGAATGCTAAAAGACATGCCTGTTTGTTTCCCATGACTATTTCTTGCATCATGATGAATCTGCTGCTTTCCAACAGTTTGAAACTGCCCCGGCGGTGTTGAAACCACCTGGGAACTGCCGCTGTGTTTTTAAAACCAGTGCCTGTGAAACCAGTGGTTTTGACTGTGTCATAATAACAAGTACTCACAGATTTTGAAATTTCTGGAAAACCTCAATTATTGTTCTTAACAACTTCTGGGATCCTTATGGATCATTCCTCACTTCATATAGAGGTATTTGATTGCGCAAAAACTCAATGAGTCTCTAAGTGAGAAAACAATTCCACCACTCTCTACTTGGAGTACCTTTGCGCTTGCTTCACTATTTGTCCTTTGAATCCCACTTGCTTAGGCTCTTAGACTCCCCTTCTGCTCTCTCTCTTCTTGTGCTGTAGCACCACATCCTCAGAAAGAATCATCTGCTTGTAATAGACCAAGTCATCCAATGAGGGTAGTATTGGATCTTCTTCTTCATCCAACATGGAGGGATTCTACAACTATAGGTTTTTGCAATTGACCACCGAGTGTAATCTCATGAAAAGAAGTGGTTCCAATCTGACTGCATTCTCTCCAATTGCCTCCAAGATGGTGAATTGTCCATACCTTAGAGGTTTTGTCTTCTTGGCTTGTTCTTGTTACTGCCACTCTTTGCAAAAGGAACATCCACATGATCCTTATCTCCCACTTTGAGATGATGTTCCACATGATGCTTGTCATGACTTGTTTTGTACTTCAACTGAGACCTCTCCAGTTGTTCTTTTATGTTGAGCTGGATTTGGCAAATCCTCTCAACAAATTTCTTTGACCTTGCCACCTCTGAATCCACTCCTTGCTCATCTTGATGGCCTAGTGTAACATCAAGTGGACTGGTAGGAAAGTACCACAATCATGCTTTGAAAGGTGACTGACTGGTAGAGGAATGGATTGCTATGTTGTATGAATGCTGTATGTATGGAAAAGATCATCCCGTGCCTTTGGGAACCTGCTGTTATACATTCTTATGAGCTGCAGGAATGGCCTATCTGTAACTTTTGTTTGTCCATCCATTTGGGGTTGAAAATCAACACTTTTTTGAAGCTTGGTATCCTTATTCTCCAACAAAGTGGACTAAAATCCGTCAACAGATGGAGTATCCTTGTCTGAGACAATTGATTTGAGCAACTATTTGTTAATGTTAATAGCGGCATGAGATATTTCCTCCAAAAAAAAAAAAATAAAAAAAAATAATCAATCTTGAAGGCAGGTTGGCCTTTTTTGATTTTCAAATAATTTTATATTTTCTAGGGCCGACCTAGAGAAGAGGTCGCCTAGCATTGTATATAAGGGAGGTGAAGTCCTCTCATTTTAATCATCAATTCATTCTCATTTCAATTCGCATTTTCTAAGAAGAAGTTCGCACTTCAAGCAACAGATCGCCATTTTGTAGCAGCAGTTCAGATTTTAAGGAGAAGCATATTCATTTTTGTATCTTTGCATCTAGGAGAGGTGTTACTATTCATTGTATTAAATTTGGCCTTGTGTAGGGCCTGAATTGTAAGCAGATTTCTGCTCCTATTCTTTCAATATATAAAAGATATATTTTGCTGGGTTTTTCTCCCTCGAGAAGGAGGGTTTTCCCAGGGTAATTCGCTGTGTTCTTTGTTTAGTGTGTTATATCTCTGCTTATTTACATTTCTGGTCTAAAACTGACATGGTATCAGAGCGGGTTTAAGCAAAGATCTGATCAGATTTGTTTAAGCAGTCAAGTCATCTCTTTACCTAGGGCAGTATATCAAAGATTCGAAGATGGTGAACACAGTCAAGGTCGAAGATAGGCTTGATGGAGCATCAAATTTCAACTCTTGGAAATTCGGAGTTCCATTGCCCTAGAAGAGAATGATCTTCTAGATTTTGTGGAAAATGATGTGCCCGAGCCATCTGACGATGCTGAGAAAATTCAATGGAAGAGAAATGGCACGAAGGCTAGAAAGATCATGATAGACTCTGTGAAGGATCACCTAGTTCCGATCATCTCCAAGATGAAGACAGCCAAATAAATGTTCGAGGCTCTACAAGGATTGTATGAGATCAACAATACTAGCAAAGCCCTTGCCTTGAGACAACAACTTCATCATATAAAAATGGCTAAAAGAGATTTAGTCATCTCCTTCTTCATCAAGATTGCTGAATCGAGAGATCAGCTATGCACTATTGGAGACATAGTCGAAGATAGAGATTTGGTTATGTTGGCATTGAATGGTTTTCCTCAATCTTGGGAGCCTTTTATTCAAAGCATCAGTGGGAGATCTAAGTTGCCCAAGTTTGATCGTCTTCGAGCTGATTGTATTCAAGAAGAGTCCAAGTTGGGAGCAAGAGGAAATGGGCGAAATTCTCATAATGAAGAAAGTCATGTCCTTGCTGCTCAAGCTTCTAGAAGAAAAGGAAGAGAAGGGAAAAGAGGCAATTTCAAGAGGAATAGAGACAAAAAATCAGATTGTGTTCCAGAACCAAAGAAGAAGGACCTCTCTCACATTCAATGTTTCAGGTATGACAAGTATGGTCACTATGCTCGAGATTGCATATCAAAGCCAAAGCAACATGCCTCTATTGCAGATGTTGATGATGTGTCACCTCAAAAGGAATCTAGAGACAACTCAAGGGGATTTCTATTCATCTCCGCTCTTTCAAGCAATGTTCCAATTGACAGTGACACTTGATTGATTGATAGTGGTGCTTCATGACATATTACAGGATATCGAGAGCATCTTACAGACTTGGTAGAGAAAGAGACTAACTTGCAAGTGATAATTGGAGATGATGCTTGTTATTCTGTAAAAGGAGCTGGGACCACTTCTCTTTAGTTAGATTCAGGTATTCCTCTTCATTTGAGTGATGTCTTGTTTGTACAAGGGATCAAAAGAAATCTTGTCTCCATTTCAGCCTTGGAGGACAAAGGGTACACAATTGCCCTTTCTAAAGGGAAAGTTCTTGCTTGGCCTAAGCACTCTAGTATAAAATCAGCTCGTGTAATTGAAGTTCGTCAGGAGAGCCTATACAGATTATCAGATCGTCCAGTCCAGTCTTTATTGCACGACTCTATCAGTTTGAGTGAGCTATGGCACAGGAGACTTGCTCACTTACACTTCAGAGCCCTTCCATCCATGGAGAAGATGGTTACTGGTCTTCCCAAGCTTGGTTTGGAGCACGATGGCATTTGCAGAGGATGTGCACTTGGTAAGAATATCAAGAGTCCCTTTCATAGTAGTGATAGTAGATTGAAGGAAATTTTAGATCTTGTTCATTTTGATTTATGTGGACCAATGTTTGTGGCATCTTTGAGTGGATTTTGGTACTATGTGATTTTCATTGATGGTTATTCTCGAAAGACTTGGATTTACTTCTTGAAATCTAAGGAGTCTGAAGAAGTACTTGATAGATTCAAAGAATTCAAGGCTCAAGTTGAAAACATGTCTGGGAAAAGGATTAAAGTTTTAAGATCAGATAATGGAGGAGAATACACTTCTGGAGGTTTTCGTAATTTTTGCATTGAGGCAGGGATCAAGAGGGAGTTATGTGTTCCGTACAACCCTCAACAAAATGGAGTTGCTGAAAGAAAGAACAGATCCATAGTAGAGGCAGCCAAGGCTATGATTCATGATCAAGATTTACAGACTTTCCTATGGGTAGAAGCTTCTAGAACTTTCGTGTATGTTTAGAACAGAAGCCCTCATCGAATATTGAGAAACATGACTCCTGAGGAGGCCTTCACAGGTGTGAAACTTGAGGTTAGTCATTTAAGAATTTTTGGTTGTCCTGTTTACATTCATGTGCCCAAGGATAAAAGATCAAAGCTAGAACCTTCAGGCAAGAAGGGTATATTCGTGGGATACAATGAGTCTTCAAAGGCCTACAAAGTCTATATTCTAGGGTAGAAACAAATTGAGATCAACAGGGATGTCTCCTTCGAAGAGGAAGTAGCCTTCAAAAGATCTAAAGGGTCTTACATGGAGATAGACAGTGAAGAGCGGGAGACTACTCAGGATATGGACATATCTCTTGATCATACTCTTGACATTCAGAGGGAGTCCAACGAACCAGTCGAGTCTATTGATCCAGTTGATCCTATAGAACCAACCGATGGGCCTGGAGACATTGTTGTAGGTCGGAAGAGGCCTCTATGGGCTCAACAAACTATGCAAGAGGCAAAAAAGTATGCAGCTCCTCGAGGCACCTTTAGAGAAAGTAAGAGATCGCAAAAGTTTCCAGTTTATGTGGCATTGATGAGTCACATCATTGATTTTGAGCCTTCCAATTTTGAGGAGGTATCCAACCTGCAGGTATGGAGAGATGCAATGATAGAAGAGTATTAGTCCATCATCAAGAATGATGTATGGACTGTTGTTCTGAGACCTGAAGGGAAATTAGTAGTGTCTTCCAAATGGCTCTACAAAATCAAGCATGCAGCTGATGGTAGCATTGAGAAACACAAGACAAGAGTTGTGGCAAGAGGATTCTCTTAGAAGGAGGGAATAGATTATGAGGAGACATTTGCTCCTGTTGCTCGATATACTTCTATCAGGACAATTATTGCTATTGCATCCGCTAAAGGCTGGAAGCTACATCAAATGGACCTAAAGACTGCATTTCTTAATGGTGTGATTGAAGAAGTGTACATTGAGCAGCCAGCTGGTTTTGTGATTCATGGGAAGGAGTCTCATGTATGAAGATTGAAGAAGGCATTGTATGGCCTTAAGCAAGCACCTCGTGCATGGTATGAAAGGATTGATAGATATTTGATGAGCTTGGGATTCTCCAAGAATGATGCAGATTCCAATCTTTACTTCAAGATAGTTGACGGTGAGGCTTTGATATCGGTTCTTTATGTTGATGATTTATTTCTCACTGGAGCAGAGAATCTCATTGTCAAATGCAAGAAAGAGTTAGCCTTTGAGTTTGAGATGAAGGATCTTGGTCTCATGCATTACTTCTTGGGACTGGAAGTGTGGCAAAGACCTAATGAGATTATTCTAAGTCAAGGAAAATACACTATAGACATCTTGAGGAGATTTGGGATGATGAACTACAAGTCCATGTCTACACCTATGGAGACAAATTTGAAGAAGTTGAGTGACTCAGCAGCTGATTCAGATTTGGTAGATCCCACCATGTATAGACAATTGATTAGATCATTGATGTATCTAGTCAACACTAGGCCCGACATTTGTTATACAATAAGTGCTCTCAGTCAATTCATGTGTGAGCCAAGACAAATACATCTAGTTGTAGCAAAGCATATTCTAAGATACTTGCGTGGCACTTTGGGATATGGCTTGAGATATACTTCCAGTGAAGATCTGAAGTTACAAGGTTATTTTGATTTTGATTGGGCCGGGAGTGTAACTGATAGGAAGAGCACCTCTGGATGCTGCTTCAGTTTGGGGTCTGCCATGATTTCTTGGTGTAGCAGGAAGCAGACTTCTGTGGCACTAAGCACTGCAGAGGCTAAATATATTGCAGCATGTGTGGCAGCTCGAGAAGCAGTGTGGCTTCGAAAGCTCCTTGCAGGATTGTTTGGTCAAACATTGCTGTGATTCATTGTGACAATCAAAATTGTGTGGAGCTCTTGGTAAATCTTGTATTCCATGATAGAACAAAGCATGTGGAGATCAAGTATAATTACATCAGAGACATGGTGCCGAGGAAAGCAGTTCAACTCAAGTACATTTGCATTGATCATCAGACGACTGATATTCTCACCAAGCCTCTTTTCAGAGTGAAGCTTGCATATTTCCGAGACAAGCTTGGGGCAGTGGAGAATGTCACCCTTCTTGAGAAAGAGACTCAACATCAGTGAGCTTTGCTATAATGCATATTTCTCTGAGACGGAGAAATATGAGGTGAAAGCCCTCGTACATCTTTGAGACGGAGATGTGTTTCTTTCCACACATGGGAGTAGCCATGGTGGACGTCATGTTGAGAGACTCCATGACGACATCACATTGAGAGACTCTATGATAAACCCTTGTACTTGTGTTTCTCTCCACACATGGGAGTAGCCATTGTGGACGTCATGTTGAGAGACTCCATGACGACATCACGTTGAGAGACTTCGTGATGAACACTTGTACGTATGTTTCTTTCGACACATGGGAGTAGCCATGGTGGACGTCATGTTGAGAGACTCCATGACGACATCACGTTGAGAGACTCCGTGATGAAATCTTGTACATCATTGAGACTGGGATGTGGTTTTCCACAAATGGGTGTAGCCATTGTGGGCGTCATGTCGAGAGACTCCATGATGAGGATATCTGAAAAATACCTCCCTAGCTAAGAGGGAGTGTTAATGTTTATAGCTGTGGGAGATATTTTCTCCAAAATAAAAAAATAAAATAAAATAATCAATCTCCAAGGCAGGTCGGCCTTTTTTAATTTTCAAATAATTTTATATTTTCTAGGGCCAACCTAGAGAAGAGGTCGCCTAGCATTGTGTATAAGGGAGGTGAAGTCCTCTCGTTTTAATCATCAATTCATTCTCATTTCAATTCGCATTTTCTAAGAAGAAGTTCACACTTCAAGTAGCAGATCGCCATTTTGTAGCAGCAGATCAGATTTTAAAGAGAAGCATATTCATTTTTGTATCTTTGCATCTAGGAGAGGTGTTACTATTCATTATAATAAATTCGGCCTTGTGTAGGGCCTGAATTGTAAGCAGATTTCTGCTCCTATTCTTTCAATATATAAGAGATATTTTGTTGGGTTTTTCCCCCTCGAGAAGGAGGGTTTTCCCAGGGTAATTCACTGTGTTCTTTGTTTAGTGTGTTATATCTCTGCTTATTTACATTTATGGTCTAAAACTGACACTATTGTGCACCCAAACATTGGCAAATAACAAATCAGCCGTCTCTCTACCTGTAATAGTTCTTTTGCGTGGGGTTAGAATGCACTTGCTAAATCTATCAACCATAGTTGAAAAATGAAGACTTGGCAATAACTTGGCTGACCAAATATTTTCAAAAAACTTGGATCCGGCAAAAACTCATACTCAGCAAATTTTCTGAACATTAAAAAACACATAAATTTGTTAAAAAATTTCTTCAAAAACATGCATACTACTGAATTCAGGAAACATATTACTGATTTTCTTCATATATGGATCAAAATTAGAGTTCGATACACATCATAGACCAAAAATGAGTTTACATACCAGCTTCAATACAAATGATAGTTTCAAAGTTCATAATCTATAAATTTCTTCTACGATTAAAACTCCAAAAAGGCTGCTGCTGTATAGCTGGCTTGAATTGAATGGTCCTATTGCAGCTTTTTGTTGAGGAACAATATCATTCTCAATAGGAGCATGCTGTGAATGCGATGAACCCCCTATTGAAGGCTCACCTTCTCCTCCTCATTTGCTGCCACTTCCACCTCTTCTCTGACCAAATCAGCCATATCATCCTTAGTTATCAATGGTTCTGCATTGTTAGCAACCCAATCAGAATATGTATTGATGTCATCGAGGTCAAATGTCTCATGTGTGTCTTGCTCCTTTACCTTCTTTGCATACAATTAAAGGTTATAATGCACAAATACAATGTCATTTCAGCACTTTTGAGTCAACTTCTTGTGCTTTTTTGTTTTAGTGGCCTAAAAACTGCTTCCATTGCACTCATGTAATGTCCCTTTCTAGGTTTACCATAATCCTTGCCCTGATTTTCTGAAGATATCCTTTTTGATGGTTTAGTGTTCAAACTATGTTCTTTTTCTCCTTTTCCTGATCAATCATAAGTTAAAAACATTCATAAATTTATTCATTTTTATATCAAATAATCACAATTACTTATAAGGTTTAATAATTGCAACAAGCATCATTAGTGCATAATTGTATAATACATATACATATACATATACATATATATATGTATATATATATTATTCTTTTACTTATATCCATTAGTCTTCATATATATATGTTTATATAATTATTCTTTCCTTATTCATATATATATTCTTTATTCATTATAAAATTTATCTATATGTATGCATATATACTTGTATGCCTATGAGATAATATATATATATATATATATATTAAATGACTATATTCCAATGCATAACAATCATTGTTGTTGCTGTTTTGATTTGCAGATCGTATTTATCCATGTCTCCCCCTTCTTTATTTTCCTTCCTTCTATTTATACCATTCAAGGTAGGTGACTCATGGGGAGAATGTATTGTTTGGTGAAAGAGGTGACTTTTCATAAAATATATCCCTTTGTTAGATTTAATTGCTGCCTTTAAAGGCTTATTATCACAATAATATCTATTTTTGAAAATAATATATTATTACTAATAATTATGATATTTCAGATTATATACTTATTTTATTTTGATGTTTTATTGAATATATTTTAACATTAAAGTATAATAATAAAACCAATTTTCTAATATCTTATTATTATTTTACTCTAATGTATTACAATATTTGATGTGTAATGATTATAATATTTATTTATTATTATTATTTTTGATATTAAGTTATTTAATACTGGAATGTAATAACAATAATTTGCCTTTATATTACTATTATATTTGTTATTTCATATTTATATATTTTTATATTGATATGGTACACATTTATTTTATATTTAATATTAATATTGCTATTTATTTTATTTATTAATTTATTTGTATTTTAACACTTGGTCTTTATGGTATTGCTGTTTCGGGGACATGATAGTCCTCCCCGCCCAAGATTGCTTGCCCTCAAGCAATCATGATCTAAGATGTGTGATTTTAAGATGTTTCTTGTGGTGATGCTATTATCTTTGATAGGAGTTGGAAGTTCTAACCCAAGTGATGGTTACTCTGGTTATGAGGACAATGTATTGACTAATATTCTTAAGTTCTACTATTTCTCTATAACTTCCCAAAAACAATGAGTTAGAGTTTGTGACTCAGTACAACTTAAAACCACATGAATAAAAAATTAAAACTAAGCAATCAAGTAGCTCAACTAAGCAATCAAGTAGCTCAACTAGGCAAGCAACCAACTCAAGTAGACAAGCAAGTAGCTCAAGCACACAAGCAACCAGCTTAGGTAGCTCAAGCACGCAAACAAGTAGCTCAAGCATGCAAGCAACTAGCTCAAGCGAGTAGGCAACCAACTCAAACACACAAGCAACCAGCTCAAGCAACTTGCCAAACAACATTTTTTACATTTTCATAGTTTTTAAGCATAAAGTAGTCATAAACACAATGACAAGTTCCAAATACATAGTGATTAGCTCTAACATTCATCACATACACAATGGCTAACTAGCACATCACAATGTCTAACACACACATATTCCTAATGCATCTCCTATCCTTGGAGGGTTCAACCATAAGAGAGTATAGGAAGCATGACTTGATGGGGAGCCTAGGATCTATCATGCCAACTCTTTCCCTTCCTCCAATGATTTAGTCTTTTGGGTTTGCTTAGTTCCCTCCCTTATAGAAAAAGTTCTCCATTATTGATCGCAATGACCGCCATTATCAGACGCAATGTCCGCCATTGATCACAATGACGGCCATTATCAGACGCAATGTCTGCCATCAGTCGCAATGACTGCCATTATCAGACGCAATGTCCGCCATCAGTTGCAATGACGGCCATTATCGGACGCAATGTCTGCCATCAGTCGCAATGACTGCCATTATCAGACGCAATGTCCGCCATCAGTTGCAATGACTGCCATTATCGGATGCAATGTCTGACATCGGTCGTAAGGACCACCATTATAGGACCTTTGGTACCTCAAGTCCTCTAGACCCAAAGGCAGTACCCTCGGATACCCCAGAGGCAAGTACCCCCTTGGCCCAAGTGGGCTCATCTTGTCCCCTCTTGGGTGGCGTATCTAGAAGAGGTCTTCATTGTCTTGTTGGCTCAACTCCTCTAGACCCAAAGGCAATACCCTCAGATACCCCAGAGGCAAGTACCCCCTTGGCCCAAGTGGGCTCATCTTGTCCCCTCCTAGGTGGCATATCTAGAAGAGGTCTTCATTGTCTTGTTGGCTCAACTCCTCTAGACCCAAAGGCAGTACCCTCGGATACCCCAGAGGCAAGTACCCCCTTGGCCCAAGTGGGCTCATCTTGTCCCCTCCTGGGTGGCATATCTAGAAGAGGTCTTCATTGTCTTGTTGGCTCAACTCCTCTAGACCCAAAGGCAGTACCCTTGGATACCCCAGAGGCAAGTACCCCCTTGGCCAAGTGGGCTCATCTTGTCCCCTCCTGGGTGGCGTATCTAAAAGAGGTCTTCATTGCTATCTCCCTTTGCAATACTCTTGTAAGGTCCTTTTGACTGCATTGGTGCCCTGGTTCTCATATAGTTCTTTTTCCCACTTGTCATAGGTTGTTGTTTCTTCAAATGTTTGCAAATGTTTTGAAATTTAGATTATTGTGTACGACTGTGAGGAGTATCCAAAGTCTTGTATCCTCTTGTTTCACCTTTCTTCCATAGGATGATAGGATTATGCTCTGATACCACTGTAATGTCCCTTTGTAGGTTTACCATAATTCTTGCTTGATTTTCTGAAGATATCCTTTATGATGGTTTAGTGTTCAAACTATGTTCTTTTTCTCCTTTTCCTGATCAATCATAAGATAAAAACATTCATAAATTTATTCATTTTTATATCAAATAATCACAATTACTTATAAGGTTTAATAATTGCAACAAGCATCATTAGTGCATAATTGTATAATACATATATATATATATATATATATCATAGTAACGAGACTCAGACTCGGCTCAGACTCGGCTAGGGTGATTCGACTCGAGACTCAGACTCGGCAAAATGAAAAAAAGTTGAAAAAACCCTAGAAATTTAGAGATTTTTAAGGATTTAAAACTTGTTTCAAGCACCCTTTATTGAATACAACACAAATAAAAGCAAATTTGATCACATACGCAAGTATACAACGATCACATAAGTATAAAGTACACAAATTGTAGTTGCGCTGCTAAAGGAAATAGCATACTTAGATATATAAAATTAGTCAAATGTATACAAAACTCATGGAATATGAAATCCATAACATCAAATGTTCCATACAAATATGAAATATCAAAACAGTAGCTATAAGTCTATGACTCTATGGCATAGTGGAGCCAACATCCTTCCTACGAAGGCGTCTAAGGGTCTTGGATGATGAAAAGTTACTTACATAAGTTTTGTAAAATGAAGAAAAGTTTTAAGTTTTTAACTTTAAATTTTAATTCGATAATGAGATACATCTAGATTATAAAATAACAAAATATAAATATAAATTTTAAAACAATTAAACGAAAAAGAATTACCTGGCTACATGGAAAAGAATGGTGTAGTAGTACCAAAAGTTTGCAATTGTTTTTTTTTCTGCATCATGTGCGTCCTTGTTCCAACCCATGCTCTCAAGTGACGGCTGGGAACTAGGAGTAGTGTGTGGTACAAAATATGAGTCCATGACATCAAATGTTCCAAACAAATATGAAATATCAAAACAATAACTACAAGTCTATGGCTCAAAGGAGTTTGCATCCTTCCTACGAAGGCATCTAAGGTGGGTCCTAGATGATGTAGCAATTGCAGCCATAGTCTCTGCTTGTGACTCCATACCACCCTCACCAACATTAGTTTTGGATGTGTTTGCTCATGCTTTAGCCTCCTCCTCTACCATGGCTATAGCCTCAACCTCTCTATCTACCCAGTCAACCCAATCAAGATCCTCATCACTACGACAAGTATACATCGATCATATAAGTATAACTATAAACACGAATTGTAGCTGAGTTGCTCAAGCAAATAGCACACTTAGATATATAGTCAAAGACTCAAATGTATACAAAACTCATGGAATATGAAATCCATGACATCAAATGTTCCAAACAAATATGACATATCAGAAGATTCAAAACAATAACTAGAAGTCTATGGCTCAAAAGAGCTGCATCTTTCCTATGAATGTGTCTAAGATAGGTCTTGGATGATGTAGTAGCCATAATCTCAAGTATCAAGGAAATTGCCCTAATGGGGTTGAGAGGTAGTGCCCTTTGTGGGGGTTTAGCCAGTTGCTCTAGGGGCTCTATATCAACTATCTCAAGTGGGGTTTGTAAGGCCTCCCATTTGGGGTTTGGCAAGCACCACTCCCTTTAGGTTAGCTTTTTTCCTAGTGTTTCTGAGGCCTCTAGGGGTCCGGGGCAGCCCCGGCCAGTCAGTGCTATTCCTTTATGTGGGGGTCTCGGGGGCAGCCTCTAGCAGTAGCTCTAGCAGGAGGCCCTCGAGGGTCCAGCCATGCACCATTTCAGATTCACAAGCCGGTGAAAACAGGGTAAAAATAAAATAAAATGTACTCTGGCATATATTTCTTTTGCACTTTTCAAACTCCGCCTATTGCTCAGTCTGGTCAGATGGGACTCGGGCCTCTGGATCAGTGAGTTCCTGGCGAAGTCTACTAGACTCTCATGTCCAGCTAGGGACTCCTCGGGTAGGATTCCTGTCATGAAGTCCTGGTGTCCGAGCCCCTGACTCCATTCAATTTGAGACTTGTTTTAGTCCCCGGGCGAAATCAAGTAGTCTCAGAATCTGATGGACATATTCTTTACTTATATCCATTAGTATATATATATATATAATTATTATATATATATATATTTATATAATTATTCTTTCCTTATTCATATATATATTCTTTATTCATTGCATATTACTCATTATAAAATTTATGTATATCTATGCATATATACTTGTATGCCTATTAGATAATATATATATATTAAATGACTATATTCCAATGCATAACAATCATTGTTGCTGCTGTTCTGAATTGCAGATCGTATTTATCCATGTCTCCCCCTTCTTAATTTTCCTTCCTTCTATTTATACCATTCAAGGTAGGTGACTCATGGGGAGAATGTATTGTTTGGTGAAAGAGGTGACTTTTCATAAAATATATCCTTTTGTTAGATTTAATTGCTGCCTTTAAAGGCTTATTATCACAATAATATCTATTTTTGAAAATAATATATTATTACTAATAATTATGATATTTCAGATTATATACTTATTTTATTATTTTATTTTGATGTTTTATTGAATATATTTTAACATTAAAGTATAATAATAAAAACCAATTTTCTAATATCTTATTATCATTTTATTCTAATGTATTACAATATTTGATGTGTAATGATTATAATATTTATTTATTATTATTATTTTTGATATTAAGTTATTTAATACTGGAATGTAATAACAATAATTTGCCTATATATTACTATTATATTTGTTATTTCATATTTATATGGATATGGTACACATTTATTTTATATTTAACATTAATATTGTTATTTATTAATTTATTTGTATTTTAACACTTGGTTTTTATGGTATTGCTGTTTTGGGGACATGACAACTCACAACCAAAAGTGCTGTAGAGCTGAGATAAAATGCAGATGGCAAGAGTTTGAAGATTAGGCATTGTTGCATCAGAATTTTTCTACCACAAATCTTCAAGGACAACATGTATAACTTTGTGAGGATTTCAGTGAACTTATAAGTTAAAGTAATCAATAAACTAAAATTAAACATATATTTTTTTACTTAGCTGCAGAGTGGCTCTTCTGTGAATGCATAAAGTTGAAGAAAACAATCTCCCCTCTACCTACTTATAATCTTGGAACTCATCTTGTATGATGTCTCTAGGTTAAACTCTCCATTTGCTTGATGATGTCAGCCATGACTTCCTCATCTACTCAGAATGAATTAGAGAAGAAAAACTTAGGGCTCAAATAGTAGGCAGCAGCATGAATTTGTTGTTTGGTTGTTTATTACACCTTCAGTCAATAATGCGCTATATAGGTTTATCTTAGTTTATGTTGGACCCATACAAATGCTGAATTGTTTCTTTGGCCTTGTCCATGGCCTCAAATTGATACCCTTTGGAGTTTTTTTCCCATAGACAATGAAACTTTTGACTTGAACCATAGATTTTTAGTAATGACAACTTTATGCTTGAAAGATGACCTCCTTATTTAATCTAGTCTCAGTGTGTCAGAGAATATTTACCTTAATCTCAATCCTTCCTTTCTCTACGTGGCATTTGCCACCATTGTCTTTCTCTTAACTTCATTTCTTTCTTCCACTGCTTGTGTTGGTGCCTTAGAATTTAGAGCTTGATAATCTTCATGATGAACATCTTGTATACATTGTTAGTGGACTAGGACATAACAACACCCAGGAACTTAGCCATTTGACAAGAAAGATAACATAATTGACATTGATATGACAAGAATGACTTGATCTTTGGTAACAAACATGATTGAAAACTAAGTTTTCTAGGGGTACCAAAATCAGTACCAAAAGGGCCAAATGATATCTATGCAAGCCCACATGAGTTTTTTTGATGAAATTGCTAGTTTTTGCCAAGTAATTGGTGAGTTATCCACAAGTCACATGCAAGTTTTTCACAAAAAATCAGGGCTGAGTTATTCTGCATGTAAGTCACAAGCTGTTTTGACGCACGAGTTTCGTGAGTTATTTGTGAGTTTTTCTTCTATGCTATCAGTTGATGATGATTAAATTTCTTTAGATTTGATCTATCTATTCAATTCTGATCTAAAGAGCAGAACATTTATTGATTTCGATGTCACTCATTGTGGATCGGATCTGTATTAAATATATAAGGGAGAGACACATCCCATGAGTGGACATGTCTCCACAGTGGAGGCATGTCCGTTCATGAGATGTCTCATGAATTGTGCCTTTTCATCTTAACTAAAAACCCGATCTCTAATCGGGGTTTGTTACTTAATAAACATAAATGCTTACCAAGTTCGATATGTATTTATCTTGCACAAATAAATAATATCCAATCTGGAAATGATCACCGATAATGATGCTCGATCGGGATCCTATATGAAACATGGAAAGCCAATAATCTGAATAACCTCTAAATGCAGATTGATAATATACTTGGAATATAGTAGATTTCGATTAGTTATATCTGACCGAAGCTACCATATTTCAACAGTCCCTCTTAGCTAGGGAAGATAAAACTAACCAAGTATATATAGTGATATCACCTTACTCGTGACATCAAAAGATATGGTATGCTTCTAAGAGTGTCAAGTCACATGACATTCTTCATAACACATCTTCATTATGGTATGTGCACTGACATCAAGTCTCATGATGTCTACCATAATAAATCATGGCATATCCAAGGATACATTTATCCACCATGATTATCTCATAAGGATCATAATGATCTTCAACTGATATCAAGTCTCATGATATCTATCAAAATGTCCAAGAGATACTATCATGACATATCCACGGATATCAAATCACACGATATCCATCATGATAGTGAAACTAATCATTGTAAAGTCGTCACCTTACAATGTCAAATACAAGTGTTCATTTTTAGAAAGATCGTCACCTTTCAATAATGTACACAAGGGGGGGGGGGGCATAAAGCCATGGAGTCACACACATGACAAAAGAGTTTACACATTAAACATCTTTTAAATATATTAGTACAAAATAAACAATTTGAGTCTCAATCTCAACAATAACTTACATTTCAACCATACCAAGTTTTTTCTTCAAGTGTTCAACTTTAACTCAGGAGAGAGGTTTGGTGAGAATGTCTGCTATTTGATCGCTTGTACTAATATACTTCAACTAGATCACATTCCTTTCTACCATGTCTCTCACATAGAGGTGAGGAATCTCTATATGTTTTGATCTATCTTGGAATACTGGATTCACTGAAAGCTTAATACAACTCTAATTGTCACAGTGGATAATAGTAGGATTCAGGGGCTCACCAAATAATCCCACAAGCAATTTCCGGAGCCATACTGCTTCTCTTGCTCCCATAGAGGCTGTAATATATTTGGCTTTTGTTGTACTTAGTGCCACAGAAGATTGCTTCCTGCTACACCAGGATATCATCGCAGACCTCAACCTGAAACAACATCCAGAGGTACTCTTTTGATCATCTTCTTTAGGTTCAGTAGGCTCCCTCTGAATCTTCAAGCACTTGCATCAACCTCCTGATCTCATCGTCCAAGATTGCCTGCAACACTTGCTTTAGAGAAATGGTTTCCAACGCACACCTCTATAGAGATTCAGGGCTGTCCTCTTCAACCTCATCCTAGATCACTCTATTATGAATAGGTTTGCGGAGCTACCAATGTTAAATCTAGTTTGACTGACTTGAACAATTTTGATCTCAACTGCTGAAGAGGTACTTCAAGGATTTAGCATCAACACTGCAACCCTTACTTATTCTCAGCGAATCATAGAACTCCCTCTGAAGGTTAATTCCTCCTCTTCGAAGAGATATCTTCAGCCATTCATTTAGTCTCATGGCTGCAAGCAGTGTCTCCATTCTCTTCTTCTTTTGAAAGCAATCTCTTGGTCCATCCTAATGCACATTAAGAAGAGATTCCTTAATAGTTCATATAACTCAACTATTTCGAAGAGAAATACTACTGCTAGATTTGCTCTCACAATGTTATAGCATGAATTAATAACTATACAACAATTCATGAACATTATTCAATCATGCAATACTTATCTTAATGAAGTCAAAATCCTGTACGTAGAAACCGAGGGATCAAAATCAATGATCACAATATCTGCTCTCTCCGCCCTTTACAGTGGCATCGATCGTTGCTGCTCTCAGTGCAAACTCTTGACTTTGGTTGTAACTGAATATCAACAGGTCTTTACGGACTTAGACATCCTTTACACAACCCTCACCATATATATGTGTTAATACTTTTGCTCTAAGTATTGATGGTGGCTTCTCTTCATTGATATTTGTTTAGTTTTAACAAAGACTTACAGATTATGAGTTCCGATCAGATTGTTGAGTTTCCAATCCTATACAGTGAACACTCCCGTGCACAAGCTTTGGCCCCTGTAGAATCCCTTGTTTGTGCCGAATGCCCGTAGCTCTGTGTAGGCTGGTGCAGCCTGTGAAGAGACTAGATCAGGTGTCGGGTGAATCACAGGACCTCCACAGTGAAGAATGCGACCTCCCAGCATTCATAGGATGATGCGATAAATCTTAGGATAGACATTGATTGTGAATGAGTTTGTGAAAACTCCGCTAAGTTCCTTATGATACCGATAGCCTCAAGATGCGAATTGCTAACTGGTGATGTTGCCGGCTAGAGCCAACGGCTCTGCCTGGACGGCGTATAACTTTGCTACCACTTGGTTTGATCCTGGGCGAATTGGACTGAGCGATTGCGTCCACTAGCTCCAGCCAAGAAGTATGATTTCCAAATTTGTCAGACACAGCTCCGCCCCTCGTGAAGTGCTTGATCGATAATCATCCCATGCCATGAGATGGACCTGTGAAGAAGGACTGCCGGATGGCTACGCCACCATCATGCCCATCGGAACCTACTGCTCTGCGTGAGGTGAGGGCCAGATCAAAGGGACCGGGTAGATGCGAATATTTAGAAGTCTAGATGCCACCAACTAACAATGCTCTCCCGAGATCTCTTCTCAATATGGACAGTTGAAGGTGCCCTTTGAATCTCATATGAATGGCACGATAGCTTTTGGAGCAAGTCGCAAGGAGGAGAGAATCGATACTTGATACTCGAATCTGATTACACTCGACATTATGAAGAATGAAATGTGTTTGTGATTTCAAGAGAGAATATGGTTTTAAAGTAATCTGATATCTTGAATTTAATCGGATCTTTCTTAACTTGGCTCTAATACCATGTTGATGATGATTAAATTTCTTCAGATTTGATCTATCTATTCAATTCTGATCTACAAGAGCAGAACATTTATTGATTTCGATGTCACTCATTGTGGATCGGATCTGTATTAAATATATAAGGGAGAGACACATCCCATGAGTGGACAAGTCTCCACAAAGTGGAGGCATGTTCGTTCATGAGATGTCTCATGAATTGTGCCTTTTCATCTTAACTAAACACCCGATCTCTAATCGGGGTTTGTTACTTAATAAACATAAATGCTTACCAAGTTTGATATGTATTTATCTTGCACAAATAAATAATATCCAATCTGGAAATGATCACCGATAATGATGCTCGATCGGGATCCTATATGAAACATGGAAAGCCAATAATCTGCAAGTAATAACCTCTAAATGCAGATTGATAATATACTTGGAATATAGTAGATTTCGATCAGTTATATTTGATCGAAGCTACCATATTTCA